>OZ025292.1:345189026-345687211 GCA_964019185.1 Maratus speculifer
AAGCTTAGTCAATAATAAAAGAAACAGCATAATTGCATGATGCAATGATACTTCTTCTTTTATTATTCCTACATTGTGGTTAGAGGAAATAAATAATTTCCCCGTAGAAAGCTTGAATAGGATGAGCAACATTGAAAAGTAATTTTAGATTATAGTCTATTTTTAATTAGGACGAGCTAAGCGAATCCTCTACTAGGCGACACAAATTACATTTCGTCGTACACTTTACAAAAAATTATTCAGTATTTTGACTTGAAATTAAGCATAAGAATAAATTATGATGTGCATATTTGCATAATATTATTTTTTTGCAGAATATCCTTAAAAAATTTGTTATTTTAATTAATTTATTTTACATGTTTTTTCATTACGGACGCACTTTTATAAATAAAAAATGAAACACGTATATTTTCCGGATAAAAAATTAATCATGAATCAGGGAGAGCACTTGTCATTTGTATTGGTCGCGAGACGATTTGCATTTGTATTTTTATTTTTTATTATGATTATGGTTCTTATCAGAATTGGAACATCTGAAGTTATTTGTTTTTAATACATTAAAAGAAGCAGTGTCAGCAATTATTCTGTTTCTTTTATTATTGATAAAGCATCAAAATTTGGTTCTAACTAAGACAAATTTTTTAACAGTGTAGAATTCTGACAGCGTAGTTTCTTCGTTTTAGAAAAAGATATTCGTCGATTTACACAATTTTATTCGTTCTTCTTTTTTTCAGTGATTGTTTATGTCAGAGAACCCCAAAAATATGTTTTTTACAAAATGTCTGCCAGTTAATTAATTTGTCACTGTGTCACTCGTATTTGACAATAGTATTTTGTGGGTGCTCTATCCTCAAGAACTATTCCTCTGTAATTTCACAAAATTTTAGATTTAGTTAGATCTTGATATAAACTGGAGCTGATTAATTTTTAGTGTATGTTGCCGAGTAGATTGCGCTGCTAATCTGCGCTTTTTACAATTAATGCAGTATATATATCTCGAGAACTAATGAATCAATTTTCGTCAACCTTCAGACTGAATTAGTCCGTGGTATATATTAGTATTCTTTTGTTTTTGAAGTAAATCGCTCAATAGATGGCGCTTCTATACATATTTGATTACGATTTCTACAATCATTCTATCTCAAAAACTAATGCACAAAATTTCCTCAAATTTCAAATTCTATTAGAGCATCATAAGTTGATGTTGGTAATATTTTTCTGTAAAACACTTAACCGGTGGCTCTGCTCTGTTTCATTTTTCTAGAAAAATTAGCATGCATAAGATAGTAGACCGGTAGGCAGCAGCCCAAACTATCACCTCATCGAGTTCATGATTGAAGATCTAGGATTAGTTAAATTTTGATTCGAATAATAAAATACCATCGGTCTTTCTAATCATATCTTGGTAGAGAACACGTAGAAACCCCATTTCAGCGGTTGACTCATAGATTTTCTTTTATTTTTCTTGCTCCCAATCCTCCATATTTTCATACTTTTGGGTGCAGGAAAGCGCAATCGTAAACCTACGAGTCAATCGTTAAAATGGGGGTTTTAGGTGTTTTCCACCAAGTTAAGACTTAGAAGACCGATTGCATTTTAATATGCAAATCGAGGTTTAACTAATCCTAGATTTTCATTCGTGAACTCGACGAGGTGATTGTCCGCGCTGATGCTTCCCAGTCTATGGAAGAGATTTTCGGATTTCCGCATTTCACTAGTTTTGCTTATGTATTTAATATAAAGGGAATTTTTTATTTATGTAAGTATGTATCACTACACAGTGTACGATTAACTGCACATGTACTAGAATTTATAATTATTAACTATATATATATATATATTACGCTTCAGATTGCATTTTTTTTTACATTTATTCCGGCATCTACACAAGGGCTATAATAAACTGTTATTACGCCAAAAAAAGATTAAAAATACCCTCGGAAACAAGAAAAGGTAATAATAGAACAGATACTTACTTTTTAGCTAAAAAAAGAGAATATTCGACCATAAAACGAAATGAAATGAAGAAGTAATAAAATACTTTCTCTTTCAAAGAAAATCTCTTTTGGAACATTTGTTGAAAGAAAATATTAGTTGAATGGTGAAAATATTATACAGTTTAAGTTACCTTTTGATATTTTAGTTTAACTTATTTATTTGTAACAAAAACCGAGTTAATTTTTGTGAAACAATACATAGAATTATGTTACTTATAATGCACATCTGTTAGATGTTCTTTAGTGTTTTAAATGTTCTCAAACATACCCAAATCAAAATAAATAAATAAATAAAAATAAATGTAGCTACAATAATATTTTTGTTTACAAGAGAAAAGAATATTTAAAATTAAATGAATTTTATTTGAAAATTAAATGAATTTTATTAAAAGTCATGTTTGGACTAATGTTTAAATATTCATTGCAAACTTTAAAAAATACACAACATATTTTGATTCTAATCCCATTTGTACCATTGCTGGTGTCAAATTTATAAAACCAAAATGTAAAAATGAATTGCTTTTTCTAATTAAATGATATATATTTTAATATACATATTAATGCATGTTTTTAAAACACATATGCTGAATCTTATTTTTTTCTTTCAATACAAAGTTATTTATATTGAAATTATAAAAGCAAAATTTCCTTCGAATGGTAATTAAACGAGGAAGAACTAACCCAGAACCACTTTAAAAATTCTTTTATTCATTTCCAAGCCTATTATAATGTTTATTTGTTACATTCTCCTAATAAATCTATAAAACCTACATAAATTCTTTCAGACATAATAAAAGTAGAAAACCGTGAAAATGGATTAAGGGTAATAGAATGTAAATTTATTTCCTTTAGACAAGAAAAAATAAAATCTCCTCATAAGATTAAGTGAAATGAGAGTGCAGTAAAATAATTCTACCTTCGTAACTGTTCTTTTGATAAAATGTTTTCTTTTAAAATTTCTTTCTTTAATCTAAAGTTTTTTCTCGTAGATATATTTATAAAGTCGAATGGTTACAAAGTAATAAATTCCTTTTGTTTTAAATTTGTATGAATATAAAAGTTATCTATCGTCAATTTTTAACAGTTTCTTTACTAAGATAAAATAAATACTTTTTAAAGAAAAAAATTAATGATAACGATATTTTTCAATAAATGCATGTTAAGAAATATCGTTAAAAGTTCATTTTCAGACATCATATGAAAAATTATTTGCAATGATATATTAAATAGGCATTCTATTTCTTTGCCTTAAAATTGATACGTTTGTTACGATTTTGTTTACGATTACAAACAAGAGAGATATCCATTTCCGATTTAAAGATGTTTCACGAATATATTTATGTTTTTGCGTGCAAAAAGGAAAAAAAATTAATAATGCGCCTTAAGCGACCGGTAGAACTTGCATGAGCTTGATTTGAACTTCCGACCGGGCGGCCGCTTTTTTCCGGTCACAAACATCAAAAAGAGTTTGTATCGCTAATTAATAAAAAAAGTCATTAATTTAACTAGAATTTACGTACAAATTAACTTTAAAAGTTTTTTTCAGCAAAATGTCTGTCATTGGAACCAAAAGAACAGTTTGTATCCTTTTGTCAAATTATTTTTTACAAGCTTGAGAATGTAATTAATTATATTTTTCTGTGACATAAGCAAAAGCGATACTGCTTTCATATTTTTATTTTTTTTAATGAAGAGACATGATAAAATAGTTATCGCGAAAAATAGTCGCCCTTTTCGAAAAATATCATTTCGGGAAAAACGGGATTAAAGTTTTACCATGACGTGGCGTTCATCGAGTAAAGAAGATTATGAGAAATTGGAATAACGCAAAAATCATTATAGATGAACCATCTACACATCAAAAAATGGAAACAAGTGGGTAAGTATGATCGGAGATCGCACAGAGGGTTTCGTTTAATATCTTCTTCAAAACATATTTTTTCACTAAATTAAATAATGAAAAACGGTTTTTCAGCACTATTTTGGGATATCTTCGCCAATCACGACAACCAGAACAGACTATTAACAGAATCCTCCCCTAACTGTTGCCTCTATCGCAAAGATTTGTTCATTTCTGTATCAGAATCTGCAGATTTATTGAAGGTATGCAAGTAAATAAAATTATGAATAAAAGGAAAGTATTGCAAAGCTTAGCATAAATTTAAGGGAGACCAAACTGGTCACCAATGCGGCTCTTAATTTAAATGAATAATAATTTAATAAATATAAAATATATTTAATTTCGCGTGTTAAAATAGATGATAAATATGATTTTAAATGATAAATAAAAATAAAAAAACACCTTTTACGTGATATATTTAATCCATTAGTTTATATTACATACATAGTAATTTTATTTAAACTTGCGTAAAACAATTAGAAGAAATGAAATTTCAGCTACTGCAAATTTTTAAGCTTCTAAATATTGCACATTTCCAATTTTTACACCATCATATTGGGAAGAAAATGTACTTTAAAATGCATTTTGTTTAAAAGCTGTATCTCAATTTATTTTTTAGATGTTAATATTTTTGCAATTTCTAATACCAATTTTCTAATTGTGGCAAAAGAAGTACTCCATATCTTTTAAAAGTAAAGGGTAAAAAATGAAATAATTTTTATATCTATTTAAACTTGCGTGGCAACAATTAGAAGAGAAAAAACAACAACAAAATGAACTGATGGGATTTTAAAAATAATATTTAAATTAAAATAATAGTCTTTTTCAAAATTTTATGATTTGTTGTGTAACAAGAAGTATTAAGCTGTAAGTACACAAAATTTGAACCCTCTGGCATATATAGTTTTTGTATACGGACTCTGTGACAGACAGGCAGAGGACAGAGACGAATGGGGTTTCGTCGGATGAACGAAACCCTAAAAATGAAAAAAAAAACTTTGATACAAAGAAATCGATTTTCCTCGATCCACTCCTCTTAAGGATTTAGAACGGGAAAACAAATTAAATTTGATTAAGTTTAACGCAGTTATCTTAATCGATAACTATCTCATATAAATTGTAATTTTCCAACTCAAAAGTGAAGCATGTTGGAAAATAAACAATTCATATTATACTAATTGCGTTAGAAATATTCAAATATTTATAAGTACGTATTTTGTCAAATGTTTGCTTCAAGTTACATAACCAGCGATTTTTTTCTATTAAGCTGTTTTAGTAAAATGACCCTATGCTTCTATCAAAAATGTTTCCTGAGTGCATTATAATCACCAAATTTTCCGAATAGATCACTTATCTGAGCAATAACAGTTTAAGACAAAGGTTTCGGTTTGAAATCCGATCCTGGATCCTTTGCCACTCATTTGTAAAGTTATAATTCATATAAGACCAATTACTCTTAAAGTTTCATTACAGATTTCTTTAAACTTTCATACATTATTAAGGTAAAACAAAGAAGTAAACTATATTTTGCCGTAGGTTGCAATAAACAATTATGATATTTAAATACTACTAAAGTAATTGTAAAATAATACATTTTAAGTTATTTTTTGAACTTTTAACAATACTTATTTGCTAATTTCTTCTGCGCACTGTATAGAAACAAACGAGAATGTTACAGTTTTAATAATATCATAAAAATGTGAAAATGGATCAGGTTTAATAGATTACAATTTATTTTTTCTTACTAATGTAACGGAATATACCTATTCAATATTAACTGATTTTTTTTTAATTAAATGAAATGAGAATAGAATGAAATAATCTGAGTTTGAAAAAATTTTTGAAGCGAAATGTCTTCTCTTATATTTGGTAGGTGATTTTGCTTTCGCGAATAGTTAAAAAATGAATGATATTTTTTTCATGTCCAAATGCATATAAATGACAAATTTTTAAATGCCGATCGAAACATTTTTTTATGAAGTGTGCTATTTCTAATGAAATACGTGTTATGAAGTATATTAAAGAAATCGCTTTCTTGTGTTGTTAGATTTTACAAATTTGTATTTTAGAAAGAAGTAACATAATTCACCTTTAAACTGTTTACGCTGTTGGCCGCAGGGCCTAAATAGGCATTTTTTTTACAATTACAATTGCTGTCAATAATGAAAAGAAAAATGAACTTATTCAATGCAAAAAAAATCTCAAGAAGGGAAGGGAAAATTCTATGATTTAGCTGCTTTGGTAATGTACCTACGCACAGTTAAATATTAAAATAATAAGGCTTGAAGTAATTTTTTGGCTGTTATTTTTGTTAGATTATTTGAACAAATCATTAATATTTTATAAAAATGATACCAGATATATTAAATATATTAAGTTTTAATCATTTATACAAATGTAAAAAAGAAATTTCTTCTTAGTTTATTTATTTTATAAGAAATCATTTCACGTATAAATTGGCATTAACGTTCATTGACCATAAATGTGAACGTTATTTTTTGTGGAATTTTAATGTTTTTACCTTTTGTTTTTTCTTTTGAATTCCTATTAAGGGAAAAATGACTGGCAGGCCACGTCCATTTGCATTAATTTTACTCGAACATTTTATTTCTATTTATTATAAGTAAGCATATTTATCGAAGTGTTTGTATATATTTTAATTCATGTGCTTGATAAAATTGTTCAAGCACTTCCTACAAGTTAGAAATGGCTAAGTTCTTTAACTCTCCTGAATAATTGTACTTTTCAGCTAAAAACCTCTTTAACTCATTAACGTCTCGGGAGATTTTTATAAAATTGTGGCAGAGTATTAATATAAAATCACATTTGGTAAACAGTTTTAAAAAATTGTAATTAATTTTAGAAAAAATAAAACATTTAACATAATATAATCCCAATTCGGTACTTTGGCGAAATAGATAAAATTGTCTTTACAAGAAAATAAATTAAAAAAAATAACAAAATTGTAATTTAACAAATTACAAAGACTACTTAGAAAACGATATTTTTAAAGACTAAAATTTTAAAGACTTATAAATGAATTCTATATTTTAAATTAGTAATAATAAACATCATTTTTATGATGATCATGTCGAATCATATATTACGTACGCCATGCATTAAACATTTGTATTCCTAGACCAATGATGAAAAAATAGTAGTTTATAGATATACAATTTTAACTGTTTAAAATGTGCATTTTTATTTTTATATGATGGCGTCATTCAGATTGACCTCTGAATGTCTCATACAACACGGATTAAACATTAATATTCCTGGATCCATCATCAACAAATTTTAAATGAAATTTCAGTTTTGCAATTTTTGGTACTACAAATTTTTGAACATTTTAAACTTTTACACCGTTGCGTTGGGAAAAAAATGCTTGTTTAAATGAAATCTGTTTAAAAACTTTTTCACAATTTGTTTTCAAATTACTATTATTTTTGAGTTTTTATTACTTTTTTTGTCAGTATGACACCATAAGCATTTCATTTTTAGACATTGCACATGGAACAATCAGAAAACGAATAAAATATAAAGTTTCGAAATTCAACCAATAAAAAAGATTCAGATATACTTAAGATTTCCCAGTTCTCTAACGAGGACAACATCTATTTTCCAAATAGTTAAAAACATTTCCGGACAAGGTACATTTCATTATAATTGTCATTGCTAAAATGTAATTCTATTCGCAGGAACAAGTTGTCTACTGTAAGTCATGAGCATATTTCAATGAATAGGGATTCCAAATTTCATCAAAGATGTTCGCTAGTTTCCAAGGAAATGTGCGTTAAAGATCGCATATTTCCCATAGAATTGCACCCAATCTTGTCTTCCCTTAATGTAAAATAAATAAATTGCGAAAAAAAGTCTTTTTTTTTCCTCACTTTAAAAAATCGTCTCTGAAGTGGTTAAACTGTTTTTCGTAAAAATAATAGTATATGCCTATTATTCTAAACTCTCTTACCTTGAACGCAAGTTGTTTTCGCTTTTATTTGGAATATCTCATCTTATTTCTAAGCATTTTCTTCAGAAAACATCCATATTGCACGAAACAAACATTAAATAGACAAAAATAAACATTAAAATCTACATAAACTCCCTTTTTTTTACATCTCAATTCAAAAATGGCGTACATTCGTTCGTCTCGTCTCAAGAAAAAAGATGGAACAACAAAAATACATAAATCAAAATAAAATACAAAAACGTCTTATCAGTTCACAGCTTAGAATTTTTCGAGAGGGAAGGAGTTTCAAAACTGAGTGTCGAAAACCGCTAGAGTTTAGATTTAGTAATTTTTTAATGTCCACATTTTCTAAAACGAACTAAACATACATTTTACCTGCATTAGTACATGAGCTCCAACAACGAATGCAAGAATGAACTTTTATAGAATTAACTAAAAAATAATACAAAACCATTTGCAATTCCATTTCGATAATGAACAAACTTCTGCAGCGTAATGAATCAGATCACAATCCATTACAATTCTGTTACAAATGTAATATTTGTAGGAAATTAGGAAATATTAGAGAACTATAATAGACTGGAAAAATCTTTTTTCTCTAGACAAAAACACTTTTCATAAGATTAAGTGAAAAGAAAGGAGCAAAATCATTTTCAATTGAAAATGTTCTTCCAATAAAACCTCTTTTACAGCTTTGTTTAAGAAATTTACAGCCTCGACTATTGGAAAAAGTTATAAAATATTTTATTCTTAAGTTCGGATGAATATAAAAGTAATCTACGATCAATTCGTAGCATTTAAAAAATATATAAGACAAAGTAAAGAATTTTTTATTAGCTATCACATTCAAGGAGATGCTTTGTAAAAAATGTCTTTTGTAAGTTTTATTTTCAAGCTCTGTTAGAAATTTTATTTGGTAATATACTAAGATTTTAGAAAACAGAAAAGATTTCCCATCAAATTACTTTTACAGAAAAAAAGTTTGTATTTGAATAGGGTGAAATAATATGATAACATATATTTTCGACAAAAATTCTGACAAACGACATAAATTCTGTCGCGACCGAACCGCAACTATCTATATTCCAAAATTCTTGTCGTTTCTTTTAGTGTTTTTCAAATTCATTTGAGCTGTATAGTCTCAAATGAGACATTCTTTATTTATTTCTATGAACTTCAATTTTTATAATTATCAGTCGTGACTGACTCAAGATGTGACCGAAAATTATAAAGCATGTAGTACATGCATGACAAAACTTTAAAGACGCTTTTCATGTGCTCATTAAAAGTTGCAAACTTTACAATAGTAAAAGGATTTTAGTTTGAAACCACAGTGTTTCAAATACTCTTTTAGAAAGTTACTGTATAATAAATGATCACTTACAAAAGCCATTATAAAAGATAAATCGAGGTATGTATACCTCGATTTATAACACGATCATATAATTAGAAAATTACCCTTGTCGTTAATTACATTTTATTTTAGATGAATATAAAAAATAAATTGGTCAAATTTACAGATGGCCAACTTGGACCACACATGCAGCTAATAAAGAATTATATTTTATTTATGTACATATGAATTACTTATTTTTTTAACATTTTCGTTTTTGGTCGAAAATAGGCTTATAACAGAAAATCAGTTTCGGTTTCGTTTTTGATCATAAAAATCTGTTTCAGTCAATTCTTAATGTCAACAAAGCTGAATCTGTAAAATATTTTCTTTTTTGTAACTGTATGATAACGTATATTTTGCATCGATGTTATTGCAATTAATACCAGAAAGTAATTAACAAAAGAGAATATGTATCATATTTTAACAGTACTTTGTAATTTTTTGAAACTTTATTATGAAGTTTATTTTATAATAAAGTTTGTTGATGTAAAGATAACAAAAAATGATATAAATGTAATAATACAAAAAAAACGTGAAAAAAGTAAATTTCTTTATTTCCAAATAAAAAATGGAAGAAAAAAACACATCCATTACGAATATTCAGAGAACTGAGAATGAAACAAAATAATTTCGACTTTGAAAATTTTCTTTTAATAAAATTTATTACAACTTATAGCTCCTAGTTAAAATTTAAAACAACTTATAGCCCCTAGTCCAAAAAGAAAAAAAATATGTTTCTTTACAAATTGATATATTTTAATCAATTTGTTTATCTGCTTATCTATTTACTTATCAATCTGTCTTTGTTATTATGATAATATCCAAAAAACCTCATCAATTGGAACCTATTTGATACAGTGTAACAATCCTGCCAGTATCTTGAATTAGTTTGTTAACTTTGTGTGTTCTTCCTATAGTTTGTTTACAAAAACAACAACAACAAAAAAAATCATGCGAAATTTTGTCATCAAGATATCGTTTGAAATGCTGAAAGAGTACGAATCGAATTCGAATAGTGTATTGATCTACGAAGTAGCTTGAATAAGTTAGTTAGTAAAATATGTTACCCCGCTAATTTGTTTATAAGGTAAAAAAATAAATAAATAAACCGTCATCATGAGAACGTTCAGAATACATACCAGTTTGAATGTAATTGGTACAATTTTTAGATCTTGAAAATAACTGTGATAATTTGTTAATAAAATATGTTGTTCTATCTCGTTTACGAAAACGTGTAAGTGTTTTCGATGGTATGTATTCAGTGGATGGTTTATCACAAATTACAGAATACAATCAGATTTTAAATTATAATTTCAACAAATGTTTAGCATTTTTGGTATTATTGTCTGAGATACACATGAATAATATCTGGCAAGCATAATTTAAAGTTTTTTCTTGTAAACTACTTTTCTCGTTAAGGTAGTGAAATTTGCTGAAGTGTTTAAATTTCATCAATTTATATTGAATCTAATGTACGTATCTTAAAACAATAAAAACGAATAAATGAACCTATACATCCGGCTGAGATGGAAAGACTTGCTTATCTTTAAATTCGTTTCATTATAAGAATTATACAACGTCTCATTTAAGCGGTATTTTTTAAACACTAAGGGGATTTTTTTTAAAGGAGTCTTATATTCAATTAGATAATAAGAATTAGTTTTAGCAATCAACTTTGACGCACATCAGAATTTTTTTTTTAATAGTATATTTCGGTTTCGCAAATTGATACGAGTTGTAAACACTTATCTATACTTCTGTATTTTATCATGATGAAAAGTAAATTTAATTATGCCTCGCTTGAAGTACAAGATAATTTCTGGAATAAAAACCTGAATGATAATGAAAAATTATGGAACGAATTACAAGATAAAACTAAAATATAGAATGAAATACAGCATTTTATAAGACTAAAAAGATTATACAACGCAAACAGCCGTTTCAAGGCCTTTTTAGATCCCATCATCAGCGCATAAAATACACGTTAAAAATATTGATTTAAAAGAAAGGGAGACAGATGGGTCGAAAAGGCTGGACCGCCTTTTTAATTCAATGTTTTAAATATATTCTGATCTATAAAATTCTCTATATTAATGACTGATTTATAGAATGTATACATTGCAAGTAATATTAATTAAAATAGTTAATTTAAAAATCTGCACCACAACGGAAAATGTCCTTCCAGCAATTAATAGTCATAAACTTCAATAGTTGAATTATTTTTCATTTGCTTCTATATCCAAATTATTTTATGTTTGCCAGTTAATTAACGATAAATTCTATGCACACTTTATTCTAAAATAAACGCCTAACTATATCTTAAAGTTTTAATATGCTTCAAATAGTAAAATATCATCAATATATAATGCTTACAATTTTTAACCATATAACGTAAAATAAGGAATTATTTTAAATGTTTCTGTAAATTATCCGTAAATGCTCAACACTGCATTTTCAATATCAAACATTCCGTGGTAAACATTAATAACTTATATCAATTTCAAGGCACTCTAATTATCCTTAAGTAAGTTAAAGCACTAGCAGACTTACCGACGGACGGACAGAAGAATCCAATTCATAAACGTTTTTCAACTGTGTTGGTTTTTATGCATGAAGCTGACTTTCAGAAAATCGATGCTGCTATATTACAAGAGATACACACTGGATAAACATGTAGGTACTAAAAGTAAAAGTTTCGGTTTTAAAAACTTCAGATAGGAAGTTAATTAAAGTATAAAATTGTCTAGCACGCTCTCGTAGATTTAGAATTGTCTAACTCCGTGCAGCTAATTTCTTTTTAGAATCTTTAAAAAAAATACACTTCTATTGCTTTTGGTGAAACAGTTGGGAAAAATTTAACCTATAAATGTGCTAATGATGCATATGGGTTAACACAGACTGAAACCATTCAAATTTATAGTTAAAAAGAAGATTTCATTTTGTGGCATTGTTAAAAAAATTTTAATGTTTTACTTACAAAGGGAAAAAGGATTGACCGTAAAAATACTTTTACAAAAATATATTGTCGTATTCCATTAAAATGAATATCTATATCTATATCTATATCTATATATATATGTGTGTGTGTATATATATTGTCTAAGTTCCGGAGACCAACTTGGCTTTAACCAAGATTCCGAATAGAAATTTCGGATTATTTAATGTCAGAATTTCAGTAATTAGGTAAAGCAGAAATTACTATTCCCAATTTTTTGCACTTTTTTGAATAAGAAAAAAGTTGAACTGTCAACCTTTCCATATATAGACGATTTACTGTGAACAGATTACTAATACATATTTAATCTTTGAAGTCATTGAATCACTTTTCATTTATTACAAAATGTTATGATGGTAATTTGTTCGTCTTTTTTTTTTACTTTTGTGTAAAAATAACAACAAAAATATTAAAAATGTAACAACAATAGAAATGCGTTAACAAACTTTTAGAGTTATGAAATATAGTCTAAATATCGTATTTAAGATAAAATAATAAGTTCTGCCTAATGAAGAAGAAGAATTTTCATAATGGATGCTATGATGATAATTAAATTTAAAAAGAGCTGTTTAGAAACTGTGAACTATTTTGTATTGCTTTTTTACTTTGAAACAATCTTCATTTTGTTAATTTCTTGTGTGTTTTGAATAACAGGAATATAAATTGTAAGAGCTGTGGTAATTGTCGTAGGCAGGGAAACTGGACATGAGAATAATTGACTACTTTTCACTAAACCACGAAAAAGAAGAAAAGGAAGAAGTTCATGAACTGTGAAATTATTATTGGGGGCGATAGACTGAAAACTTCTTTATCGCTAGACAAAGTAATAAAAAAAATGTAAAAAAGATGTTAACTAGTAAGATTAAATAAATGAGAATCCAATAAAATAATTTTGTTTTGGAATTATACTTACAATAAAATTTCCTTTCAAGTTTTTTTTTTTTTTTTTTTTTTAAAGAAATATACAACATTGATTTTTAAGAGGGTTATAAATTTGAAACAACTATATATCTGGATAAATATAAAAGTAAACGATAATCATTTAAATAAATAAATATATATATATATATACATACATAATGTATATATATAAGTCATTAAAAATGCATAATCTAAAATTTTTGATCAAAATAATTTTTATGAATCCACTTTCAGGTATAATTAAACATAATTTGCAATGTTATTTTTAATGGTAGAATTTACTTCTCTAGTTTAAAGCTTAAAATTTTTTTTCATTTTTAAGAGAACAGTTCACCTCAAAATTTATTACATTGATTTTTTAGGTATTAAATGAAAGTGTGTTTAATTGTAAATATTTTGACACCTCGTTTTTAAATGTACGGCAATTATATCGCAAGATACTTTAATTTTTTTTTTTTTTTTTTTTTTTTTTTTTTTTTTTTTAACACCCATTGGAATTCCCACACAAACAAAAATTTTTATCGGCTTTTTTTCCATGTTCATATTTTCCTGTTTTAAAAATGCTAAGGCTTTTTCTGTATTTGAAATAGAGATTTAAAATTTTTTGTGTAAGTTTTATATATATATTCATATATACATGTGTGTGATAAATTTGTGCATAAATTAAGCTTCAGATTATTAAAATAAAAAAAAAATAATTATAAAAGTACATGAAGATGTGTTAGATTTCATCATTTTACCCTGCATGCACCAATAAAAAAATTATACTTAATGAAATGTCAAACGTATCTAAATATCCACGCACAGTCTTGCGTAATATACGTTTCAAAATCGAAAAATAAATAACTGGGCAAATGTATCAATTTCAAAAAAGGTATAAAGATTTTAAAATTATAAAAATTTCTTAAATTTGCAAAACTTTTTAATTTAAATGACGTTTTATTTATTTATTTATTTATTTTGTAGGGGCGTCTGTGGAGAACATCATGTGATTTTCCATCATCTGCTTCAAATTTTCAGATATATTTCCTAGTTTATATTATTAATCTGATCAGGAACCATATTAAAAACATATTAAGGAACGGAATTACATAAAGAGCAGAAAAAGGAGAAGAAAAATACTTTTAATATTCTCTAATTCTGCTATCTAAAGCCAGAAATAACAAATCGCTGTACTATGTACTTCATCCCTTCCAACTGAAGGTTAAAATTTAAAAGTAATGTCAAAAAGTTTAAACAATCCCCTTAACTGTGCAAACTGTCCCCTTTAATAGTGTAAACCGTCCCTTTAATTGTGCATACTGTTCTCCTAAAGCTGTTTTGTGTCATTTGCGTTAGCGTAAAGCTAAAATTTTAATTTTTTTTTTTTTTTTTTTTTTTTTTTTTTAAATCCTTTTTCTGTTTTGACTCTTCCAACACTTATCTCGAGAATTTTCAAACCGATTTCCTTCAATTTTTACTTAAAAGAAAGGAAACCATTTTCTAAGGAGCTTATACTATCAGAGAGTATAATTTTAATTAATTATATATGTTTTTATTGGTCGCAAAAAATAAAAAATTTAAGCGGAGAAGTGAATGTTTTGTTCATATGATTGCGCTTTTTGTTAAAAATCGATTTTAAAACTAAATCTTATGAGGGAGCAGCATCTTCAAAAAAACTGTTTTCTGTTTTTCTTTTATTCTGAATGGTCTAAAAAATTCAGAACCAATGTCATTCAGAAGCATTTCAACCATATGTAATGAAATCCATTCAAACATCTCCGTTATTTCTTAAGTAATAATCATAGAACGCAAGTATCATTGAATGTAAGTTGATATTTAAATATTAAAAAGTGATTCCTTCCCTGGATAATTAAGCTTGATATTGCGAACACTGTTATTTTTAAATTATCAAAGATGCAGTTAAAAAAAAATAACCAAGTATGCATTTCTTTATAAGCCTACATGCTAAAAAAAAAAAAAAAAAAAAAAAAAACAATTAGATATCTCGGTTATATATCTTTCTACATAAAACTTGAAAAACTTTTTTTAAATTTTGAACTTTATTAAATTTTTGCTCAAATTAATTAAAAAAAATTTTTGGGGTACATTTTAGTTTCAAGTTAGAAAAATGTATGTTATGATTCTATTTTATTCAAAAATCGTTTTCTATATGCAAAATTTAGAATTTTATCATTTACGCAATACTTAACTACGCATTAGTGAGATGAATGTTTAAATTTAAAATTTAAATATTAATTTTGAACATACGACATTTTTTTCTGAATAATATTGTGAAGGTGACATACTTTAGGCAAAAATGAAAAAATGAAAACTAAATTGCACATTTTTGTGTTTTGGTGGTTTGATAAAAGCGATGTTTTGTAACTGTTTCGATGAAATTAAAAATTCCTGGCATCCTTAACATAAGTTCTAGAGTATTTAATGCACTTTCGTGATATGATGATCCCATTTGTTTGAGATGCTGGTGAGTGGAGAAATACGGTTGTTCGATTGAAAATCCACTGCGCATGTGCAGTCGCAAGAAATATAACACTGATTTTGGTTTTCACAAAAATGTTTAAATATATAATTGAAATATCACTAAATATAATACACATATCGAAATGTTATATATTGTAACGAAACAAAATGATAAAAATCGCATACATTGTAGAATAAAAAAGTGCAGCTTTTCTAAAAGTTTATTAAAAAATTGGGGATATATTGTAAGATTAATTTTATAAAAAACACACATAAACTTTTATATTTTAAAAAGTTAAAACGCAAATTTTGTTACGAAATAGTAATTAAACATTAGAGAACTAAATATAAAACAAATTAAACCGTTGCAAATATGTGTTGTATACCTGCAACATATCCCAAAATCAATGTTAATGTACAATGCACTTTAAAAGACAAGTTTAGCTATTTTGTTTTCTCAATACAATTAATATCAATTGTTCATAGGATTCTCAACAGATAAGGATACTGAATTAATTTTTCAAGCTGGTTATTATTTATCATTTGCGCAGTTTTGATCGTTGTTGCTAAAATGAATTTCAGAAATTTTATTTAAATACAAAAGTTAAAAACGTAAAAAAAAAAAAAATGATATTTCTACAAATGTAAGTTCTTAAAACTTGCAATTTTGTATTAGAAAATCGACAATATTTATAAAAATAATATAGTTTTTCAAACAAGCAACGCAAGCGTAAAAACAGTAAATTTTGTTAGATATTTTTCATGTTCTTTTTTTTTAGTTGCTTAAATAGGTCTATTTAAAAATTTGAGCATATTTTTTTTTTCACATATGAGATCGGACCGCAAAAGTTCTTAACCGCAAGAAATTAAGAACTCCCCCCTCCCCAACCGTCTTTATTTAATAATTTCTGTGTTACAAAAGAGACGCATGTTTTTATATGTAGTTGTTGAAAATAATGAAAATAGACCAGCATCGAAAATTGGAAACATAAAACAAAACAAAACAAAATAAAAAAAACTTGTCTGCTTGGCTTATAGGCGGATGCAGATTTGGAAGAGTGTCATTTCAACAACAAAAAATAAAATATGATTAAAAATAAACCCAGTATAACAACTTTACTTGGCCACTTTTGAAAAAAATTTAATTTTTCTGTAAGAATCGGTTTTATAAGAATCGTCTTAAGCAAAATTCGGCTCAAATACACATTTTGAAAACATATTTTAAAATATATTCTGACTCTATGAAAAAATCCACCAATACGACACATAATATAGTATCTAAGTAACAAAAAACTGTCAATTGAATGCGTTTAAGAGCAAAATTGAATTTAAAAATAAGTCAGAAATAAGCAATTTGTTATTTGAATACATCTTCAATTCTTCAATGACGTTCGCTTCGAAAAATTTTGTGCGAAGTGCCCACTTTGAGAGGTTTTTTAAAAAAAATATTTTTTACCTTTATAAAAAAAAACTGACCAATACATCACATTAAGTAGTTACTAAATAAGAGACCCTGTAAATTGGATGCGTCTGAAAGCAAAAATGGATTTTAAAATAAATCAGAAAAATCGCAATTAGTTATTTGAATACTTCAATTTTACAGTCACGATCACTTCGGAAAATTCTGTTCAATATAGACTTTTTGTCAGCCTTTTTTGAAATATATTCTACCTTATAAAAAAACTGGTCAATATATAGTTCCTAATATAGTTCCTAAATAAGAGGATCTACCATTTGGGTGTGTTTAAAATAAAAAAAAGAATTTAAAAATGAGTGAAAATGAGTGTAAATAATGCTACATGGTTTAATTATTGTTAAAAAATAAAATATCAATATGTTTGCAGTACTTAAAACCTACTTACTTAAATTTCTCGAATGTATTTTATCTGATAAAACCTTACATAAGTTTTGCAAAAAATACACTTTTTAAACTGAAAGTTCTTCACAGTTGATTTTACCTTACTTGTTTCAATTATCTGCATGAAACAAAGACTTGCTTTGGTTGACAAAAACATGCTTTGGTTGCCACGTTTTGGCAAAAATCTGATATTCTATATGAAGCCTCCCGGAATGGTCAACCCTCTCTTCGCTAGCCTATATAACTTCAAACATTGGAAAAAATATTTTTTCGACGTTAAATGTATGAAAGATCACTTTTTCAAAATTTATTTTAAAATATGAAGTTTTTCGCTTTTTTAGAAGTATAGAACATTGAGAAGTGCGGTTTATAAATGGAGGACTAATTTATATATGGGGTTTAATTTAAAATATTATTTGAAAATATTTATTTGTATGTGATTTAAAGATATTTAAAAATTAAAAATATTTAATGTTAAAATATTTTTATAAAACGATATCTACACTTTTAAAAAGGTGAAGTAACATTTTTAAGTAATAAAATATATTTAACTATAAAGTTATATTTCAATATATTTTATATAAAGTTGCTGTAGTCAACTTTGACTTTGATAATTAAAATTTAAGAAACAATTTGTTTAATATTGTTTCCTAATTCTGTGTTTGCACTTAAAAATGACTGAATAAATAATTTTTTCTAACTATTGCACAAAAAAATTCTAGTTGTTCAGAAAAAAATATCTCCATAATAATAATTAAAAACAGTGTAAATGAATAGGGTGGGAAACTTTTTTAAATCTTACTAAAGAAATAAATTTCTAAAATTAAGTTGAATGAATACAGAATAAAATGCTTTTAATATGAAAATGTTCTTTTAAGTAAATCTCTTTTCCAGCATTTGAAATTTATAGCTTCGATAGTCGAAAGAATAAAAATAGTTTTTTATTTTAAAGTTTAAATGTACATAATAGTTATCTGTTGTAAATTTAAAAAATATTCCTTTATAAATGAAACTGGATCATTTCTTCTAAG
The DNA here is from genome assembly GCA_964019185.1 of Maratus speculifer. Taxonomy (NCBI): domain Eukaryota; kingdom Metazoa; phylum Arthropoda; class Arachnida; order Araneae; family Salticidae; genus Maratus; species Maratus speculifer. The sequence continues at coordinate 345,207,558 of OZ025292.1, forward strand.
AAATAGTATTCAAAATTAGGCAATTGATATAAAGTTTTTTAAAAGAATATTCACAAGTTATTTTTAGAAAATACAATTTTAAAGTTATTTATTGAAGCTTTTAAAAGGAAAAAGATTTATCGTTAAAATATATTTGTAAAATCATATCTAGATTTTGTCTAAAGTGAAACTAAAATTAAAATAGATCTCGCCTTAATTAGAAAAAAGTTTCTGCATTTATGACACAATAACACACTGGAAAAAAAATGAAACTCTTAAAAATGAATAAATCAGAGTCTCATATCGAATTGAGTACGTTTGCATCGAAAACGAATCTATGCTTTCTCATTTTTGAAAAACAACATGAAATGAAATTCAAACAAAACGATAAATTTTTATTATATACTGGTTTATTAGATTCTTTGGTTTTTAAAAGATGTTTATTAATGTAAGTATTAAATTATGCAGTGTTTTAAAATAATTTAAAAGTACTTTCCATTTGGGTATCTTGCTTATAATTTTGCTTTTTTCTTAATAAATAATCAATCAAACGTTTCTTGTGTATAATTTTTAGCCTGAAAATAAATATCTGTACATTTTTACTTTAATTTGCACGTTCATGGGACAGGGGCGGTTCATAATGTTTAGTATTTGTACGCTACTGCGGAATCAAAAACGAGTAATCTCCCTTTAATCCCCCGCCACAAAATAACTCAAGTTGAGCCGAAATCCAATCATGTCGCAATTTGAAAGTTAGCTTCTCGGAAGGAGTTTAAACAATTCGAATTAACGAGCTGTTTTTAAGCAATTTAAACCAAGATGAGTAAAACATTACAAAAACAATTCATTCACGATCCAATAAATCGCAGTACTTTCCTGAGAAGCCAAATCCACTCTGTTGTTTCAAAAGTGCATTTTGTAAATTTCAAAAGAATTTAAATTCCGTCCGCTTTGAAATACTTCTTTCTTACTCTATTATTTTTTAATCTCTAATAAATGTCCAACTGTGCTGATTTCTTTTCGCTATTCGATAAATATACTGTATCTGTAATGATAATAGGTTGGTTGGTTGGTTGATTTTTGTCGTCCGATTATCTACGCTAATGGGATATAGGACCAGGGGGAGTGCCCTCCGTGGGGGTCTTTCTAAGGGAACCTAACCCGTATTTACGCAAGGTTCGAAGAAAACCACGGAAAACTCCGAACGGTTAGGCCGACAGCCGCGATTGGGTTCGAACCCAGCACCTGCCGTCTACCAGTTGAGAGGTCCGAACCTCTCGGCCACTGGTGGGGCGTAATGATAATAGGAAACCCTAAAAAAATGAAGCGTAATAGGCTGTAAACTTTCTTTCTAGATAAAGAAAAAAATATATCTAACAACATCTAATCGTAAGATCGAGTGAAATAAGAAGTCAAAAAAAAAGGATTTTGCTTTGAAAATGTTCTTCCAATAAAATTTTCTAGCGTTTGGTAAAAGAATATAGAACTTCGAATTCTAAAACAATATATTTTTGGGATTAAACGTATCAAAAATCACTTTTTTACTCTTTATGGTTTGACGATACTTTAAAGTATCATTAAAATAACTTGTTAAAAATTTATTTAATGCATCGATTTCTATTAATACAACTTAGAATGAGTTATAGATATTTTATTTTATCCTGTTCTACAGTTTTATTCATTAAAATATTATTGACTTTCTATAAAGATACTATATATCATAAATATAACATAATATACTAAAGGTGTATATATGTTCAATCTTAAAGTACAAAAACAAGTCACAAAAATGTATTTAGGGTTGATTTGTTTTTCATTTGCATCTTTTCAGCTGTTTGTGTCATAACATTCTAACATTTATAAACATTTTTTTTTAGCATAAATCATCACTAACATTAATGAAAAACATTACTGCACTTGTTTTTTGAAATAATTAATTACTGCATGGCCACTTCCTTGTTGAAATTGCCTATTAGTGCAGGTGCATCAGAAAAAAGTCAGTTTCAATTAAGATTTAGGCTGAAATGGGTATAAAACCTCAACTGCAAATACCTTGCCTTTATTAACGCAGCAGGGAAATAGAACCCTGTATTTGTATCATTTTAACTACACGTTATTCACAATATAATTTTTGAGTATTTAGTGATTTCATCTTATTTCTAATTATAATTACATAACTACAAATTCACATCGCTAAACATCATCTTTCTTGATAATGAAAGATTGTGGGGGATATGTTTCATTAATGAAATATTTCTATACTTCCATTCTAAGATCATTATGTTTGTAAATTTCCAAGTTCTATAAAATACACTAAAAATATTTTAAATAAGAGGTTTCAGATAAATTAAACTCTTATTCATTTTAATTCGCAAACTTCTTCTTAAATTTATAAATGGTTATCTAAATCTTCTTATGTAGTTTGAAAATTTCACAAGAAATGCTTTAGAAGATGAAATTTTCATGAATTTAGACCATAAAGAATAATCAAGTAATTTTTATGACTTGTTAATTGTTAGATTGACAAAGTTGTTAGATTCTTTTAGAATATTGCACTTTGAGCGATGCAATTTGTTTGAACAGCCGTAAAGAGTTTAATTTAAAATATTGTTGAAGAATAAATAGTCATGTGATTTAAGTAAATATAAAAATGCAACAAGTATATTACGCAGCAAGTATATTACAGTACTTACAAAAAACACATCTGTAGCTTCAATAATGTAAACTGAGAATAGTAAATAGTAATATATATTTAACTATAAAGTTAAATTACTATTTTAGATAGAAGACGAGTTGCTGCAATGAATTTCACTTCAATTTATGAAACAACCATTCTAAAACTGTTTTTAATTATTTCTTAAAATTAGAGATGTCTAAATTTGTAATTTTTTCTGACTGTTTCATAAAAGATGTATAGCTGCTTGGCTAAAAAGAAATTAAAATAAAAATATGTATCCCGTTAATTAGAAAACGATATTCTGTAAATATCACCACATGGATGATAGCAATTAAATCCAACATGATAATTTCATCACATTCAAAGCTTCTAAAATATTTTAATTTAGAAATATTTTAGAGTTTTAACATTTTTAAAAACATATTTCTCAATTTTAAAAATTCTTTAAAAAATGTATAAATTTCCCAATAATTTCTGGCTGTTGAGTAAAAATGTAGCTCTAAAAATATATGATAAAAGGAAATCGTGAAAAAAATCAGGCATAATAGATTATGAACGTTTTCTCTACTCAAATAAAATACAAAAAATAGTATATTCTCGTAAGATTAAGTAAAATGTGTACACAACAAAATATTTTGCTTTTAAAATGTTCTTCCAATGAAATATATTTCTTAATATGTAACCTCAAATCGTTAAAGTTTTTTTTTTTTTTTTTTTTTTTTCCAGAGTTAAATTTCGAAAGGTCTATATTTAACAATTTATCTTTATGAAAGAAACTTGTTCAATTCTATTAAAATATAATAATTTAAGTGATACAATTTATACAAAGATTTCAATTTTAAATATTACATGAAAAATAAACTTTCTGATTTAAATAAAATTAAAGAAGTAATATACGCCTAATATTAATGTACGTTAAAAAAATTATCTACACTTTTAATAAGCTGAGTTGAGAATAGTAAATAATAAAATATATTTCAAAATTGGACGGATATCCGTATATCTCATACTTGTTAATTTCAAAATTTACTATCACAGTGCTAAATATAAATGATAATCTATCGCCTTCACAAGAATTCAACAGAAAGAAAATCTGTTCTTTAGTTCTTGAGATATGATTATCACTAAAGTCCAGTAAATCATGGAAAAGGCAGCATAGCAGCACCTCTTGTGTGATTCACACCAAAAACTAATCAGAAACAACTTATGTCAACGCTTAACTCAATGTGAAGTTTGATGAAAATCCAGGCATTAATTTTTGAGATATGGCTATACTAGAAATCGTGCTAGCTTTTGTGTTATTTACATCAAAAAATAATCGGAACTTATTTATATCAGCTATTAACAAAATTTGAAATTTGTTCCAGATTCGGGTAGTTACACTTGAGATAGAGCTAATCAGGAAAACTCCACCATAGCAGCGCTATCAGTATGGCGATACACAACAAAATTTAATCAGTTGCAAATTATATGATAATCTGACTGAATTTTAGCTTGATAAAAATCTGTGCATTAGTTCTTTACATAACTAATTCAGAAATTATGAATAATGCAGCATAGTAGAGCAGGTGTTGGGCTGTCTACAACAAAAAGTAATCTGCGTAAATTTACAATAGGGACTAACTGAATCTATACTTTTTCGTGCATTAGTTCTTGGGATAAAGCGCCCCCAAAATTTGTGTAACATACAGGCTAGCTCGCAGACGTTTGCTGGAAAGACAAATCATGTCCATGGACTTCTAAAATGTGTAAATCAGTCAAAAAATGGAAGTCGATTTTTTTCCAAGAATCCAATACTTATATCTTGAAAGGTTGAGGAATGTAATTAAGTTTATTGTTTGCTTTCGACAGAAGCCGAGTTACTGCACTAAATAATTAAAATTTACAAAACGATCAGGTCTTTTTAATTAATTTAGAAATGATTAAATTTGTAAATTTACCTAATTATTGCATAAAACAAAATGATAAAGGGAAATGATAAAAAATTGTAATAATGATTAAAAAGCATATAAATGTTTTAATTGAAAGCTGTTGTTGCTGTAGATCTACATTCGATGCTTTTTGAACGGCATACACACACACATACGCATATGCTCACTCAAGAAAGTAAGAAAAGGCAAAATAATCTACATACTTTAATAGATATTTAATTTATAAGATTTTTGTATACAGAAGAGTTTCTTGTGACAATGCAATACTTTAATATTTTTAAAAACATATTTTAAATAATGAAAATAATTTAAAGAAATGTTTACACCAGTCTTGCAAATCGCTAAATATTCTTTTTGATTATTATTATATATGAATTACAATTATAATGAAGCAAAATATGTGGCAAATGATGCTGAAACATATTAGTTGTGTGTGAATGTGTAACAATGAAATGTTTAAAAGACTAAAAAGTAGAAAATACAAATAAAATATAAAGAGTGCAATATATTTTTCAAACTATGCTTTTTTATTAATTAAGGGTTCCATATTAAATCCTATTTATTCGTTGAGAAAAACAATTTGAAAATCCTAAATAGATTGTTTAAGTATGGAATTTTTTTAATTCATGTTGTTCCACACATAAAAAGAAATCGAACATATAATTATGTATTTTTTAAATAAAATCATGAATTCACTTTCGCCATTAACCATAAATTTTAACGGTAAATTTTCCATAATTAGCACCCACAGTGAGTTAATATATTGTCACGGAACAACAGGAACTGCAATTTTGAAATTAGGCATGATTCTAAAATGAAAATTAAATGCTTATAAAAGAATTCTGTTTATAAAATAAAACTCTTTAAACATTTAAACATTTTTGTACTTCGTTGTAATTGTTTACGAATCAGAAACTGTGTTGTTTCAGATGTCAAAGATTGTTAGAGTAATTGATCGACACTTATCACAAATTTCTGTATGATAACTAGGGAAGAAATTTATAAACTTTGAATATTAAAGTAATACAATTGAGTTACGATGAGAAATTCAAACTTTGTATAATACTTTATTTTTGAAATTTTACAATTTAACGTTCATTATTAATTTATATTACAGAACATATTTTTCCTAATTGCCTTAATTTAAATTATTTATTACGGTCATTGTGATAGTCTTCTTTTAACTGTAACTTTAAAATAAAATCAAGGTAGCACTTATATAAATATACATTTTTTTTACTTTCTTGCAAAACTAAAGTCAGCTTTTGTGAAAAAGGGTTGAAATTATCCTTGATGAGGGTTAGAAAAACGGAAATATCACATAACACGACAATTTAAAACTAAAATAGAATGTTAATGGAACAACTGAATTTCGTTCTGCTATTCAAAGTAGTTAAGTGGTTTAAAACCATTTGTTGCTTATTACTACTCAAGAACAAAAAGGGTGGAGTCAAGCCAAAGCTAATAATGGGTTGGTTATTATTCAATCCACACACTTCACTAAATTCTATCTTCCTCATATTACATTATATGACAAAATAATAGCTAATGATTTTATAGCCTTTTAACATGCACAGTAAAAATAACTACTCAGGCGCATTTTATTGGTAAATCACTTATATTTTTGCGGAATAATTAATTTTGTTGCAATTACATAGAAACTTCTAGGCATCCCAGTTTCCTAAAAAATTCTTAGTAATTTTACGGATTTTTTGTTTTACAATGCAAATGTGTATCTCTTGCATGAATTTATTTTGCTACAGATATAAAAAATGTTCTGGGCATTCCGGTTTAGTAAAAAATTCTTAATAACCTCATCGATTTTTTTAATTTTTTTGCGGTGTATTTAAATCAAAAGATGGTATTTATACTAACAAAGTTTCAACCATGTACATGGCAGTACTCAACAGGTTAATCATGGATATATATATATATATATATATATATATATATATATATATATATATATATATATATATATATATATATATATATATATATATATATATTTTTTTTTTTTTTTTTTTTTTTTTTTTTTTGTAAGTGTTATTCTGATTCAGTATAAGTGCTTAAGTAGTTACTAAAGTGATTCAGTACTTCACTTTAGAATAATGAAATTGTGATTTTTACTCTTGTAAGTTAAGGTACCCGAACACCTTTAACCCTTTATCTGGCGAATTATGAATTCATGAAAATTTTACATTATAAAGTATTTTGCATAAATTTTTTAAACTAATTTAAAAGATTTACTTATCATTTAATAAATTTTTGAAGGATTTTAGAAAGATTGAAGGATTTAGAAGGATTAATTACATTTGAATTTACAGGAATATTGTGCAACATTTATAACCTCACTCAAATCTTTTATTTTAAATTGCCTTCCTAGTATTTTGTAGAATTATAAAATGCAGAAATATGAGTTTTTACAATATAAATACAGAAATATTTCAAATTGAAAAACCTCCACCCCCCCTGCCTCAACGCCAAGAAAACTGAAAAGATACAAAGAAATTTGGAAAGACACAAAGGCAAAAGAAATCATCGTTTTAAAAATATTTTTGTTTTGTGTAACCAATAATGCTTTTGGAACAAGATAAAGTAATGTATGTGTAACTCATTTTATAGAGTATTGCAATTAATTGACGTATTAAAAGAATTGTATAATAAGTAATTTTAATGGCACTTATAAGTACCGTCGGTAGATAAAGGGTTAAAATGTAATATTCGACAAATATATCGATTTTTCATTCATGCAATGATACTTAAATTAAACTCTTTTATCTGTTGAACTCCCTTAAATTGTTCGTGTATTTTAACTATAACAAAAGTAACAGCCATTTAAACTTACAGCTTTTGAATTATGTTTTAAAGTTATTTTTAGCTTTCAACAAAATGAAGTTTTTCAGATTTTTACTATACGCAAAACATCTTAAAACAAAAAAATATGAATGAAATGCTACGAAATTTTCTGCACTTATTTTACAGATTTCGTTTGAGGGAATAGACTACATTTATGATAATATATTAGTTTTCTATTTACGCTAGTATAAATGTAAAACTTGAAACAAATTTTGCGAATTTTTCAGTACATTAGCATTTTATCTGCTATATTATCTGATATGTAGATGCGATTATAATGTGTAGTCTAAGTTCCAGAGAAATTTCTTCTGTTTATTATGCAATTTACAAAATGTCGATAGATTGTTTTATTTTTGACTTATCACGTTTTGCGGAAATGTCAATTTCTGACATAATTTTGACTATTTTTCTTTTAAAAAAACTATATCTGGGTAATTACTAATTTTTATACATTTTTTTCGAACTTTTAAAGTAAATGGCATTGTAAAAAATTGATAACAAAAGGAAATTAAAAAAATTTCAAGAAAAAACTTCTAAAGGTGTGCGGATACCTTAAATAAAGTCACGGGTGGTTCCAGACATTCAGACAGAGATTTATTTTCAACGCTCCTAATAGTTTTAGCATTCTTTTTCTTCAAAAATATCTTAACTGTATTTTTGCATTCAAGCATCGTAAAACAACTGGCAGCTTCCAACTGTTTTTGTCAGCATGCGCATGATATATCTTTATGCAAAGCTGTCACACTTCTGACTTTACATGGAAATAATAAGACACAAGTCACAAGCAAAATTATATAAATCAGCATTAAAAAAACGAGTTATGGCTTCCTATGCGAGAAGAAAGTTTTTAAAAATATCACATTTGTTGTAAAATTTGCAAAAGCAAATTGGAACGTTAACCGTTTATAATATAGAATAAACAATAATTAAAATAATAAAATTTGTAAAAATCACCGTATTATGAAAATAATGCAGTGTGCGATTCGAACTAAAAAAAAATAACAGCTCGTTATCAGCTGAAGCAGACATGTGTCCATAAGAAGACAATTTAAAAGACATTGTCCCCATACTAATTAGAGCAATTCCTTAAAGCTAATGGTTCTGCCGATTCTTTATATGTGTAATAACACAATAATTCTTGATACAAATAACCGATTTGCTTTAATTTTTTTCTAGGTTCATTCTGATAAGGCGCTTCCCTTATTAGTTTTGGGAGTGCATTGGTTAAGTATAAAGAGCTAAACGAGCACTAACACCCCTTTAATTTAGATAAATGAATTTTTTCTGAAGAAATATTCAATTTGCTTCAAATTTAATGTACCGGTTCATTTTCATAAGTTTTATTGAGATAGATTTAGATAGATGATTTTTTTCTGAAGAAATATCCCATTTGCTTTAAATTTAATGTACCGGTTCATTTTAATAAGAAGTTTTCTTGATTAGAATCGGATGCTTATTCTTTGTACATATAGGGGAGAAGGAGGGCTATCCCAACTTAATTTAGCTAAATGGGTTTTTCATGCAGAATTTTTTGATTTACTACACATTTTTTATATCAGTTTATTTTCAGAAGGATTTTCCTGGATTAGATTTTGGAGGTTTATTCGTTAAGTTTAAAGATAGTAACGGGGACTACCCCCCCCACCCCCCCGAATTTAGATAAATGAGTTTTTCATTCTGATGAGGTGCATAGCTAATTAGACTCGGAGATTAACTGGTTAATAAAAGGGAAAAACCGGGGGATCTACCCCTCCTTTAATTTATTTTTAGAAGGGCATTATTCTTTGAAATTAAGAGTACAATGTACAATTATTATGAATAGACTGTGAGCTCAGTGATATCAATTTAACTGGGCACTTTTCTTTTTTATTTATAAATGGAATGCATGATTTGTATACCACACTTATAATATTAATTGCTTATCTTAGAATAGTCCAATTATCTAACCCTACCCAGCAAGCGTTCGCCTGTTGTTTTGACTTCTTTTTCTTCAGTTATTGTTTTTCATTATCCAGTTTTATTTCACGCAGTGTAGCCGGCATTAATTCAGTAGAAAGTGTATAGGAAAGTATGCCGTAAAAAGCTCCTGAAAATAGTAACAGCAGTTTTATCACGGGGAATAAATCCTTATTATATATGCTGTACGCTTTTATGTAAAAAAATCAAGAAATTTAAAGTGCTCATTATAAGAATTTTGTAAACAAATAAAAATTAAAAGAGACAAAGAATAAAATTATTTTTTAACATATACACGCACAAAAGCACGAATTGAGATATTATAATAACCAATTATTTTGCACTAAGTTAAATATTTCATCTATTATTCGCTTTAGTGAAAATCAAATTGGGTAAAAATTGTGAAATCTGTTTTTCCTACTGCTATAGAGTTTTACTCTATTCCAACTATGTTAAAAAAAAAGGAATTGTATAAAAGTAGCTTACCTTGCCTATTAAACATACATACTTTTTTAGTAATTTAAAATTAACAGTTTACTCAAAGAATAAAAACATTTCAAATTACATTTTCACAAATTTCCAGTAATGCTTAAGTACATAAATAATGTCATAATCATTATTGTAAAAATTTGTTAGCATTTCTTCTCTAAAAAAAAATGCTATTTCTTTATATTGAAAAAAAAATTTTAAAGTTCTGTTTCATTTTATAAAAATTGGTAGTTATTGGAATATTTCATATAATAAATAAATCTGTTTTTGCATAACAAACATTTATTTGCGTTTGAAAATTAATAAGCTAAATTATTAATGGAAAATATCATAAGAATTTAGATTTTAAATAATTGTTGAAAATTATGATTACCACAAAATGCATTAAAATACCTTTAGTTTGTGTAATGAACAGTTTATGCTAAGCATAATGAAACTGCTAATTAAATCAGCAACATTTTCTTTTGAAACTGACACGTTCCTTCTTTTTGTCTTATTAGTTCATTTTCTAATTATTTTCAACCAAATATGATGAAGGCCTACTTAAAAATATTTTAAATATGTTAATATGTATAGTATTTTCCACTTCAATTAATTATTTGGCATTTTTTTCAGTGGTTTAGGAATAATTAGAAATCACGCGAAATTAATAATTCAAGATCATTGTTAATATTTTTATTTTACTTTGAATTTAATTAACTCGCAAGTTAGTCTTTTCTAAAATAAATTATAAAATAATTAAGACAAGTAATTTACATAATACCAAGAGATATTTTTAGTAATTAAAATGATATCTTTTATACAGGAATGCGAAAAGAAATAGATTTTTTGGATGCAGTTTTTTAAATTATTGAATATTTTGATGTTGCTTTCATCCAGTTTTTGTTAAAATGCAAATGTAACTCAAGTAAGTATGTGTGATACTTTGATAGATTTTTTTACCTGTAATAAATACATGAGAACGTGTTTCTGAAAATTAAAGAATTTTAAAATTATGCATGATAAATGAAGCGACCAGCTCACAAAAAATAAGGAGAAAGCTTTGGTAACGAAGAATTTCGAACTATGCACTTGTGTTCTTATAAATTTATGCAACATTTCTTATGTAAAATATTCAAAGATGGCTGCCAAGCTCATCAGATATAACTAAAAATATTAATGATAATTCTACAGACATGTACTAGGAAATATTTGAAAAAATATATGTTTTTATCATTATATCATATAGATTTACATGTGGACTTGCATATGTGACTTAGTTAATGGAAAATATTAATAAGTATTCGAATATACTGCTTTTGGAAATTTAATATCTCATTGTTTTTAGACGCATATTTCACTGTTTTTTCTGTCTTTTTCTTTTTTTTTTCGATTTGCTCTTAAGCTTGGCTATTTTTATTATATACTCTTTATGAAAGTTTATTTTTCTTTGTTACTATTATGCCATATCATTTCACTTTCACAAAGCTCTAGAAATGGACATACTATGACATTTTGAAGTTTATCTCGATAAAAATAAAGATTTTAAAATTCAAGGCAAAAATTTTAATCGATAAATAAGATTAATTTGAAATTTAATCGATAGTTTTCTCTATGAAAAATCTAACAGGTAATAAAAAATTCATTAAAAAATTGCTTTCAAACAAAAACTCTCTGTATTTAAATGCAGGAAATAAAAATGAATAAGGATATCGTATGATTAAAAAACACAGTAGAAAAACCTTCATATTTTGGCTTTTAATGTGTGTCTGGTGTATATATGAATATATACACCATATTTAAAATATACAAATAAAAATATGGAATTAAGAAATTTATTTTAAATGCAGAAAGGTTTTTTTTCCTTTTTTTTAACAATTATTTTATGATAGTGTCACTTGTCTATCCAATAGCAGCATACAGTAGACTGCAATTTTCAATACACCAATTCTTCCTATGTTTACTTTCTTAGAATGTTTTTTAAAGACTGCTAAGAGTAGGCAAAATATTGAAAATATAAAACATGTTGATGATATTCTTTTTTTAAAACGCGTCCGCACCGGATAAAGGATTTTTAGCAATGCAGAAATATCTCTCATAGAGTTTTATGAAACACAATAACAGTATGAGTTATGAAAGGCAATTGAATGATGGAGTTAGAAAGCAATTTTCAATCATATTGACACACAAAAAATGAAACTGGGATTTTTTTTAATGAATTTTATGCGATTTCTTTTACTTCAATGTTTTCAAAAAGATTAACTTAGAAAAACAACATTAAATTGGTTCATGAGCTCTAAAAAATCATTGGCTTTAAAATCTAATTAAGTATTTGACAATCGACTCATCAGTCCGAACAAGAGTAATAACTAAAGTCGGTTAATCGGTTTTTATTCGAAATCGACCAGATCGGTTGTTCGGATCTTAGGGTGATTTGGTAAGGGTAAAACACATGTATATCAGAGTTATCGTGAACGTGTTAAAAAGTGTACAAAAAAGTAATCGATGATTTGAGGCCAGTGTTCTCGCTGTCGCTCGCCATTGAGCCAAACTGCGACTAAATTCTTCATTTAGCGAGTAAATTAGCGATTAGATTCGCCAAATTGCCAATGCTTAATTTTTGCTTTTTCTTTTCGTTTTTCATACATATATATATATATATATATATATATATATATATATATATATATATATACATATTTTTAATATTTGTAGCGGATAGTTGAAATTAGATTAATAACAATCACTGTCACAGTTAAAAAAACTCAGGTTATTTTAGAACATATTGAAAAAAAAAGGAAGTACATTGAAGGATTAAAGATATTTTTTGTGCCACATGGCGAATCTATTTCGCTAATACTTTTTACATTTGGCGAATGTTTTTAGGTGCGTTCGTAATTATGTAAATACGTAGCACCTATTGTTGTCGCTCAGTCCGTCCGTCTGTCCGTCTGTCTGTCTGCATATAACAACGCAAAAACTACCCAACCGAATCGTTTGAAATTTAAAATGCATAATTATAACATAATTTTTTTGAGTCATTTCAAATTTTATGAAAATCGGATGGATAGATCAATTACAGGGGCATTCAAAAGCATTCCGTTACATTACGGTCAATAGGGAAAAAAGTTTTAAATGCATTTTAATCGTTTGAAGTTTAAAACATATAATTATTGCGTAATTCTGTCGAATCATTTCAAATGTTATGAAAATCGGATGTATAGATCAATTTTAGGGACAAACAAAAGGATTCCGTTACATTACGGTCAATAGGGAAAAAGTTTCAAATGCATTTTAATGATGTTACACTCATTCGAACATAATAGAATTGGCATGAATCTATGAAATATATACTAAAATATGCATTCTGTACAATCTGTGATGCAAAGAATTTTTATTATTAAATTACAGGGCCACACAAAAGTATTCCACTATATAATGCTATACGGGGAAACATGGTTTGGTACGTGTTTTAATTATATTCAACTATTTCACATTTTATGAATAAGATATACGTTGCTGAGGTGTAATAAAAATTACTTCCTGCATATTTACAGAAACGTAAAGATTTCGACTACTATACTGTATCCGGAGTACGCTCTACTATATCAGCAAGATCTGAATATTTTTAAAACTTCGTTATCATACGAACGCACCTCATTTGCTACGTTCACGTGCAATTTCCAACTTGTTTATTTTTAATTAGCTAAATTAAATAAAGTTGGTTAAATGTAAGACAGAACACTGTTTGAGGCCATCAAATTGTGATTTAAATGTGATTAATGCGCTTTCTGCAGTAAAAAACAAGTAAGAAAAATCATGCGTTAAGCATAGATTATGAAGCACTTTCAAACGCTTCATGAAATTTAGGTAAATAATGACATAAAGCCAAATATGTATTCCAGTACTATTGAACAGCCCTTTATTTGATCTGTCAGTTATATACATACTATATAATGGGAAAATTTACTTTGTCTTTTTGCTGTCTAAAACGTTATTAAATTGCTTTTGATAGGTGATTGCATTGGCGTGTACTTTTTCAGGCTGTATGAAGATTAAAGAGACGAATTTGGCTAGGGGAAACATAAATGTCATCAGGATCTGCTAAATAAGGTGCTTCAGAAGAACGTAAAAAGCCAAAACCATAATTCAATAGTTCATTTATTCATTGATTAGTGCGTCTCCATGATTCCGTATCTGTAACGAATAACAATTTAAAGGATATTTTGTATCTCCCATGTATCTCAAATTCTATTTTTTTCTTTTTTTCTTTTTTTTTAAGATATAGGCAAAGCTTTGTTAAGAGAATCATTAATTTTGTTTCCTAAAAATTGTCAATATAAATATTTAGAAATTCTTCGAGTAATATTGACTTCATCAAGCAATATGTTGCTCTAAGTAGTATTAAAAAACACACCATTCTTAGATCATTTTTGAAGAAGAGAAATCCGTTTGGTGACATTTATGTAAGGCGAATGAAAATTTTATGATGAATGAAGATGGAGAGTATTTTGAAAATGAATTTGTTAGCTGGGGCAGCATTTGAATGTTGCGAGAAATAAAAGTGTATGGATTGATGTATAGGTGTGTCCCTAAGGAAAGCTCTAATATATTAGGGTAAAATTTTTTAGTACTCGAGAAAGTTATAACAGAGCGGTGGAAAAATAAAAAAAGAAATTTCTGACATAAAAAGTACTCTATAATAAAGATAAGCATCTTTTCAGTAAACATTTCGTTTAATATTGTATTTTATTTTGCTTTAATTAACATATTTTTCATATAAAATTGTTTTATATAAAACTAGCAGGCTATGCCCGCTGCGCTGGTCTATTTTTCAAAACGAATCTTGATTCAAACAAAATGGTGATTTAAAATTTTTATTTTAAAGCTGTATAGACCATCACTTGGAATGCTCTTCCGCATTGCTGAAAAGGAAATCAACGCCATTGCGGTATTGCACTATTTTATGCCTTAGACAACATTTGGACAATTAAGAACCATCTCTTTTATTTGATCATTTGTAGTAGAGTTTGATATTAAAATGAGACCGTAATGACAGCAGGAATCAAAATGTTCCCTAGTCATCAAATTATTACTTTAGATAGCATTGCAATGATCACTCAGATTGATTATCAAACTCTATTAAATTTTGGATCGTACATTAACATTTGTTAGTTGTCCTGTCATCTGAACTTGCGCTATGTGCAGCTTTGGAAACCTAAATAATGGGTACTACTTGATTAATCCACCAATAAATTTCGCCAAATTATACATATTGTTAGAGTATTTACTAAATTATACCAATGGACTATTTTTTTATTTTAAATAATCAAAGAATCAATAAATTATTAAAAAATAATAGAAATACAAATTAAATGTCAAATTAAAAAGTAGTTAATGACGTAACAAACACCTGTAACATGTTTTATGTCAAATGAAAATGACAATTACGATCTTCATTATTGACATTTAATCTTATACTTTGGCAACAGTTTTTTGGTCTATTTGATAATCAAGTAGTACCAAATAATGTAAACAAATTTTATAAACAATAATATTGCTCATAATATTTAGGTACAGATGTCATGACCCCGTTGGCGCGAGATAAGATGGATCACGCGGTAATCCGGTAATTGTTGTTTATTTACTAATTAACTGTTTTTTACTTTCCTTTTATTTTTTAAAGGTGTATAAATTGTTTTGTTCTATAATTATTAATTAAACCTTATTTATTTATTAGTATTTCTTTTTTAAAATAATAGAAAATAATTAAAAATAATATAGTATGTAAGTGGTATTTGAAAGCACAGTGTTCGCCAAATTGACGGCAGAAAAAAATCACGCCAAGGTAATGCGTATGGAAAAATGTTAAATACAAAAAAGTAAACAAATATTTATTAAAACCGCTATTTCTATATTTAAAAAAATAACATCAAGCAGTCGTTAATTATCCAGTCGCACCAATAGTAAATTCTCTTTTCTTCATTTGTTCCATGATGAAAAATTATAAATTTAATAATTTCAAGTAATTTAACTAATTTTCTATAAAGGTGTTGATGATCTAGAAATCACCTCATTAAGTAAACAAAACGGCACAGCTGTCATATACGCGCCGATTTTGGCGTGATAACTTTTTTGTTCTAATTTGGCGAAAACATCGTTTTCTAATACCAGTTACACACACACACACACACACCTGTATATATATATATATATTGTTTTCTATTACTTAAAAAGTAATAACAATTAATAAAAAAAGTTTAATTAATAAGGCTAGAAATAAAAAAAATACATAAAATTTTAAAATTTTAAAAAAGAGAATGTAAGTAAATAAACATTTATATATGTTACAGGCCAAACCCGATTTTAGGCCAAACTAGATTAGCCTAGGCCAAACTAGTCTATCCTAACGCCCATCGAATAAACTAGTTTTTCCTAGGCCAAACTAGTCTATCCGAAAGCCCATCGGATAAACTAGTTTTTCCTAGGCCAAACTAGTCTATCCGAAAGCCCATCGGATAAACTAGTTTTTTCTAGGCCAAACTAGTCTATCCGAACGCTCATCGGATAAACTAGATTTTCCTAGGCCAAACTAGTTTGGACGAACGGTCATTAGGATAAACTAGTTTAGCCTGCTATTCATTGGTTTGAACTAGTTTATCCTAGGCCGAACTAGATTGTCCTAGGCCAATTCAATTTGGCGTGATATTTTTTAATCTAAAGACCGCCACGGCGCCAACTTTCTAATTTTGATCTATTTTATCCTAGGCCGATGCAATTTGACGCGATTTTAGCTCACAGACTATCAAAGCCTGAGAGCTAATGTGCTCGCAGATTCTGTGTATGTGTATGTAACAATTTACGTACGTATAACCGTATGTACGTACGTGTGTACGTAATGCGATAACACCTGATAGAAATATCCAATTTGCTTCAAATTTTGGACATAGATTTATCCTGATAATGAACTTTTCTGATTAGTTTCAGGGGTTCATTGAATAAGAAAAAGGGGAAGAGAACAAAAGGCTAATCCGCACCCCCCCCCCCCCCACACACACACCTCCTTAATTTAATTAAGTCAGTTTTCTAGGCAAAATGATCAGATTTTATTAAAATTTTAGGTATAATATCATTTTGATAAGGTACATCCATGATCAGTTGTGGGTGTTCATTGTTTACGTATAAAGAAAGGAGCAATGGGAGGTAACACTCTTAATTTATGTAAATAGGTTTTTCACAGAGAATTTGCCGATTTGTTTCAAATTTTGGATGTATGTTCCTTCTGATAAGGCGTTTACCTGATTAATTTGGGGGTTCTGAGATATAAACGTAGAACGGATTTTTTTTTTCATTCTGATAGAGACTTTCGGTTTTATGAAAAGATTTTTAATTCGTAACAGATATTGGTTTTTGCACACATCACTTCAGGCGAAATTGTTCATATTAAGAAACTAAATATCCGAATCCTTTTAAAAATAAGAAAAAGCTTAAATAAAGCATGACACTTGAAATTTAGGAAGGGGGGGGTAGAGTAAGAGGACGCTATATATATTTTTTTAATCTCAGCACTTTTTAAGGTTTTAGCTGATATTTAAATATTACCATTATTTGAAACTTTTAGAAACATAATAAAACATGATGTTGAATATTTAAGAAAAAAGATGGCGCGTCAAATATTACTATTTTCTATTAGTAATTTGTGTAAAAATTTTAAATTCTTGTTGGAACTGTTTGAAACTTTGTGATAGTTTATAACACATGATAAAAATTGTAAAAAAAGTCCCATTACGAAAGGGAAAGAGGAGGGGGGGCGAAGAAAATCAGGAAATATAACGGAAATTCTAGGTTGATCTAGTTGAAACTTTAAGATAGTTTATGACACATGATATAAATTTATAAAAATACGTTCCGCGTTTAATGCCACTATTGACGAATAGTGATTTTTGAACGATTTACATGAAAATGTAATCAGAATCAATTTATATCAGGGACTATCTGAATATAAATTTATATTAAATTCCGTTCATTAGTTCTTGAGATACAGCTATGGTAAAAATTGTTAAAAAGGCAGCATAGCATAGCCATGTTGAGTGATTTACTTCAAAATAGAAACAACACCAACTCATCTCATGGACGAACTGTATCTGATGTTTGATGGAAATTCGTGTATTAGTTAAGATAAAGCTAATGCGTAAATCATAAAAAATGCAAAACAGCAGCTCCACTTGATGAGCGATTTACACCAAAAACTAATCAGCATCAATTTAGATAAGAGACTACCTGAATGTAAATTTTTATTAAATTTCGTGCATTAGTTCTTCAGCCGCATCCCTACAGCTTGCGACAGCGTATAGCAGGTGTGCTGCACACGTACTGCCGAATGCCCTCTTTCTTTTCGAACGAACTTCGAAGCGAACGAAATTCAAATCGTAGCAAGCGTGCTAAGTACGCACCGCCGAATGTAATCCTCCTTTTCGAAAGAGCCTCGAAGCGAACGAATTTCCAACCATAACCCCGCTGCCTAGGCCAGTCAGATAGCGGGCGAAGCCAGCAAGTTTTAACTAAGCCACGTTATATTAGTTTCTCATTCCAACACCAAGGAGTGCACTCTATTATTAACAAAACTGTATCTGAATGAAACTCCGTTAAACAACCTAATAGTAGATATGTTACTTGAGGTCGCGGTGCTTTAAAAGTTAGAATTTCCGTTATATTTCTCTATTTTGTTCGCATCCACACCCTCTTTCACGCCGAAATGTGACTTTTTTTATAAATTTATATCAAATGCCATAAATTGTCAGTTTCAAAACTGTAAGTTTCATAAATTGTAAGTTTTAAAATGTTCCAACAAGAATATAACATTTTTACAAAAATTACCATTAGGAAATAGCGGTATTTCGATGCGGAATCTTTTTTCTTAAATATTTATCATGATGTTTTTTTTCTCTTCGAGGTTTATTCGCTTCAACATACGCCCGTTTCGAGATTTTATATAAAACAAGGGGCCCGATAGCGGGCGAAGCCGGCTGATTTGAACTAAATCGCATCCAAATTCCAAATTCCAACACTTAGGTGCTTGTGTTATATTAATTCCACATTAGTCCGTTATATTAGTCGCTATATATTAGTCCGACGTACGTATGTACGTACATAAGTATGTACATACGTACGTACATACATACATACATGCATACATACATGGTTACACACACACACAGAATCTACGAGCACATTAGCTCT
This sequence comes from Maratus speculifer, assembly GCA_964019185.1. Lineage (NCBI taxonomy): Eukaryota > Metazoa > Arthropoda > Arachnida > Araneae > Salticidae > Maratus > Maratus speculifer. The sequence continues at coordinate 345,226,668 of OZ025292.1, forward strand.
CAGGCTTTGATAGTATGTGAGCTAAAAGCGAGTCAAATTGCATCGGCCTAGGATAAATTAGATCAAAACTAGAAAGTTGGCGCCGTGACGATCTTTAGATTCAATAAAATAACGCCAAATTGAATTGGCCTAGTACAATCTAGTTCGGCCTAGGATAAACTAGTTCAAACCAATGAATAGCAGGCTAAACTAGTTCATCCTAATGACCGTTCGGCCAAACTAGTTTGGCCTAGGAAAATATAGTTTATCCGATGAGCGTTCGGATAGACTAGTTTGGCCTAGGAAAAACTAGTTTATCCGATGGTCGTTCGGATAGACTAGTTTGGCCTAGGAAAAACTAGTTTATCCTATGAGCATTAGGATAGACTAGTTTGGCCTAGGAAAAACTAGTCTATCCGATGGGCATTAGGATAGACTAGTTTGGACTAGGCCAATCTAGTTTGGCCTAAAATCGGGTTTGGCCTGTAACATATATAAATAAGTAATAGTCGGGTTAACATAACAGGCAAAATAGTTTAGAAAAACTTTTAAAATTTTTAGCACAGATGTCATGTATACATCATATCTGCGCGATTTCTTTAGTGAGATTTTTGAGAAAATATCGTTTTCAAATGACAGTTACTTATATGTTTTTAAATTGTTTTCTATAACTTTAAAAGGGAAGTAACAATAAATAAAAATGTCTAAATAATTATAAAACAAAACAATTTATATCATTAAAAAAATAAATAAAATAAAATAAACAGTTTTTTTAACAAATGGAAAATATCCGATCCGATGAGGCATAAAATGAATATTTCGTTGCAATTGCGCCAATGTGGTGCATATATGACATCTGTGCCTTTTTTTAGCAGGCAACTTTTAGTCCAAAACGTTGAATTTATCTATAGTAATAACGCATAATCGCATAAATTTCTTTTTGATTGCATAAATTTCCCTCTTCATTTTCTCAATTTTAAAACTGTAGTTTTTATCGCAAGTGAATTTGACGAAATGGCGCAATAAAAATGAAATAAACAATGAAAATATTTGCTAAAAAAAGGGATTATGTTCGTTGATCACGTTATTCAAAATTGCGGTTAAAAACTTTTGAAACAGAATGATATTACTTTACAATATACATATATGTGTGGCAGAAATTCACACTTAAACTAAAATTTAAATATATGATTCCAATCTTTAAAATATTAACTCATATATCTATGTAATTTACAATTGAATATCTATATTATATCTATATTATGAAGGCCAAACGTATCTGTGCATAACGTATACGTCATTTTGTGAATGGCAACACTTTCGCATGCAATTCAGTTTTGCAATTTTCAGTACTACAAAATTTATACTTCTAAATATCGCATATTTTCAATTTTTATACCGTCGTATTGAGAAAAAAAATGTACTTTTAAATGCAATTTGTTTGAAAGCTGTATCTCAATTTGTTTATGAGTTATTAATTTTTTTATAGTTTTAAGTACGAATTTTGTAATTGTGGCAACATAAATACGCCATTTTCTCTTAAAATTGATAAAAACTGAAATAAAAAATCATGTCAAAAGATATCGTCTGACATAAAATCCGATGAATTTTTTTTAATGTATTTTTATTCATCAATTAAATGTTTTTTTTAATTTACTGTAAACCTTATTTACAAAGGATACAACAATTTCTATTCACAAAAATGTATTTTAAATAATTTTCGAGTGACTTCACCGCATTTTCTCAGTTCGTATCAGAAAGCTAAATAAGTGCAATTTTATTTATACGCATGTATGCAATATTTTCTAAATTTGAAAAAATATGCAAATGAATGATTTCTGATAAAACATGGAGCTAATATAAATAAAGAAATGAAGATGTATGAATCATCACATTTCCGATTTGTTTTGCCGAGTGCATTGAATATTGTTTTTGCTGCGTTTGTGTAATATTCCGTCCTAATGACGTCATATGCAAACTTTTCTATAGATGTTGTTTAAGACTGGATCCGTAAAAATGGAATGCTTTTAGCGGATGCAAATAACGTCTTTTTATATAAAAAAAGCAAATGTTTTTAAAATGACCAAATTAAAATACTATGAAAAGTAAATATGTAAATTTTGACAGTATGAAAATTATGACGGGTTTAGATTTCACATGGAAATTCTATGATCATGTCAATTTGGAATATTTTTTTTTTCATTTGCTTTATACCAAACATAAGATCCTGAATTGATAATTTCGTCATAATAACTTATCTTTGTTATACTTTACTGATTACATATCGATTTAAGTTTAATTTTAATAATTTGGACAACTAAGTTTTATAGACATAGTTTTTTCTCTTTTTAGCTTAAAAAAATATTTGTTTGAGAGTTAGTCTGACCAATCTAAGATGCATTTTTTACTGTAGCTAATTTTGTGGGCTTATCATAAATCAATGAAATAGTTCCTTCCTAAACATTTTCTTTCGTCGAAATTCGACGGGTTCCACCTCGTTAAAATGTTCTCCAAAAATTATCTTCACTTGAAAAAACAGCATTATTGCGACCTTCAACAACATGTCAGACATGTGTATTTTTGGCTTAAAATCACATTTTTTGTCAAACAAACATGTAACTCACAACTAACAACTTTTGCAATAAGATATTTTTTTCTGTTTTAAACATATGATACGGAAATTCGATAAAAAAAGAGAGAAAATAACAAAAAAAGTAAATAACTATCATTCAAAATTCATTTAATAAAATTTTCAAGTTCACCTTTTTTTTTTAATTCTAAAGCAAGGGATATATCGCCAAATGTGTATCAATTGTAATATTTCTAATTAAGTTACTTTTTAAGCATTACAAATATTTCTTTTATTTTTAAGATAAATATTTTTTTAAATATTACGTCTCATCAAACGTTTTTTTCTAAAAGATATATTATATTTCATTTTTTTAGTAATGATAATTTTCGTCAAAAATAACTACTGGCAACCATTTTATAAAAATAACCGAAAAATACGAAATTTATTACCAAAAATTAGAGTTACCCCTGTATATTTGAATCACAAACCTTCGTAAAAATATTTCTTATCGAATGATGCAATCTGAAAAAAATCCATCGGGTAGTTTTTGAAAACACTCGAGCCGAAGTTCCAGAGCTTACTGCTTTATAATATACATGATAACAACCCATATACGTAAATATGTGCACAAACACACGCGCATATATATATATAATGCACACACAAACAGATGTAAACAATCTTTCCTTCTGAAACATACACTTACAAAATTTATATTTAAAAGAAAAACATACATTTATAAGATTTTAACCAGATTACAATCATACTGTATGTATAACCACTAATGAAAAATATGTGCAATTATCACTTTTGCAATCTTTTTTTTCTACGTTTAGTAAAAGTACTGTTACGTACATACGTCAATATATTTTGACAACATCGCACAGATAAAAGAAAAGGAAAGAAAGACAAACTGTCTCACAGTAATAAAAAGATCTGTTTGCCATTGCTCACGATATACGTTTGTATTCATGAGGAATATTTCAAGATACCGCTACACACCGGTTGATAATCCCCTCGAGAGATTTTACCGCGCCCAGCTGAGGGCAATGTGTCCTTTTAGTTTTTAGGTACATTGAAATAGTACCTCGTCCATTTAAACAAAGTTCATACGAATTGAATGTTTCCAACTTCTTGACCTCTTACTTGTATTACCCAAGATGACTCACTAATTGAATCCGTTCAAACAGCTGACATAGCTCAATGGTTTTCTGATAATCAAAAACAGTAGAGTATAAAATTTAGCCAAAATTGTTTGTTGTTTCTTACATAAAATTATCTTGAGCTGCAGTGATCCGCAATATGACCCGTTAATATATTTTTCTCGAACATAAGACACAAGCCAGTTATATTTTCAAGGTTCAAACCGTAAAATTACTAAATTCAGTTAGAAATCGTTAAAGCCGTATTCCAGAGAAAATAGCTTGACCTGTATTGTTCCAAGAATGACCCACTAATTGAAATTTCTCGAACATGTTATCTAGCTCAATTATTTTATTCTGACCAAAACGATTTAATACAAAATTTTGTCATTATCATTTGAGCGGTTTGCTGCATACAATTAGCTTGAGCCGAACCCATAGTGGTCCAAACATATCCACTAATCGAGTTTCCACAAATATGAGACCTAAACAAATGACCTTTTTGAGTTCAAAAGCGATGGAATACAAAATTTAATCAAATTCGCTATTTTCCAGATAAAATTTGATTGACTAGTAGGAACCCAAAACTGATCCACTTATCGATATTAATAGAACATGCGATCTAGCCCAATGGTCTTTTCGTGCCCGAAAATGGTTTAACGTAAAATTTTCTCAATTTAGCCGTTTTTTAAATACAATTAGCTTGACCGGGACCCATAGTGACCAAAAGTGACCCCCTAATCGAAATTCCACGAGCAAGTAACGTAACCTAGCCCAATGATCTTATTGTGCCCTGTAACATCATGACACAAAATTTTGTTACTATTTTGAAGCGTTTTTCAGAAATTTTTAATTTTTTCTGACCTATTGTGAGCCAAAATGACGCAGTAATCGAATGTTGTTGAACATGCAATTAGCCCATTTGTCTGAAAATGACAAAATACAAAATTTAGACAAAATCATTTGAGTCACTTTTAGATAAAATTTGTTTGACCCTCAGTGATTCCAAAGCGACTCATTTATCAAAATTTCTAGAGCATATGATCTAACTTGACCTTTACCCATTCTGACCAAAAATGACCCACTAATCGAATTTTCAGGAACAAGTGACTCAGCCCAATGATTTTCTCGTAACCGAAAGCAATAAAATACAAAATTTTGTCAAAGTATGTAAACTAATTTCTAGATAAAATTAACGTGACTCACAATGAGTCAAGAATGACCCACTAATTGAATTTTCTCTAACATGTGACTTAACCCAATGGTCTTATTGTAATCTTAAACGGTAGAATACAAAATTTGACAAAATCATTAGAGCCTTTTTTTAGATAAAACTGGTTAGACCCGTAATGCCCCAAAAATGACCCACTAATCGAAATGTCTGGAACATATAACCTAGCCCAAATTTTCCTCGTGCCAAAAAATAAATAAATAAATAAATAAATAAAAACGGTTGGGTACAAGATTTCGTTAAAATGGACCCAGCTGTTCTTTAGATATAAATAGCTTGATCCTGACTCATTATGACACAAAATGATCCAATAATGTAATTTACTTAAACATGTGACCAAGTGCAATGGTCTTTTCGTGCCTGAAAATTGTAAAATACAAAATTTTGTCTAAATCGCTAGAGCCGTTTTTAACATAAAATTAACACAAACACACACACACGGACACAATTTTTCTCGTATAGTATAAGATATTAAGATCTTTATTGCATATTTTTACAGCTATTTTTTTACAAACTTCATAAATTTTAAAGGAGTTAATGACACTTATAAATACCTAATACTTACGAAATAAATATGGTACCGTCTCCTTTTTATAAATATTTTTTTTTTGAAAATTTTTACGTCTTTTCTATAAAACACTTTTTTACATATTAATTTTAACAATTAATTTAAAAGATCCATATTTCTCAAAATAATTAAAGATAACTAATGATACCAATAAAAATTTCATTCAGTCCAAATAGGGAAAATAAAATTTATCTTCTCAGATAATGAATATTTTACTTGGAAACGAAAGAAAGATATTAAATCTTTATGACCGCGAAAGTCGGATCAAATATCGAATATCAATTTCAGAAAAATAATAATTTTACACGACAAGAAAAGAAAAAATATTGAAAATCAATCGCTGTTAAAAATTCTAACCTTAAATTACTTTTTCTCAGGCTTAAGTTAAACCATTTATTTTTATTTTGAAATACCCCAGTATTCGTTCAGTTTCATTTAAATGTATTCTCAATAAATGTTAAATTCCTCAGATATTTCATTGGATTGTATTATACATTTGATGATATAATTTTTTTAATTAGCAGTAAAATGAATTAATGAATATTTTTTATTCCATAAAAAGTAACAGCTAAAAACACGAGCTGAACATCATCAGGAGAAGAATTAATGGAATCTGGGACACATTTATTTTTTTTTTTTTCTTGAATTAAAATTTTGAAATTTCTTGTGATGGTTAACCATATTATTTCTAAGGAATGAAAAAATCATATGACAAAATATATCATAGATATTTAAAAATTATGATAATTTTTATTTTTTTAAATGGGGTAATTTAAAATTTTTATAGCTCAAAATATGATTTGTAGAATTTTGCGCCTCTTTACATTTAAATAAACAGAAATACCAAAGATTTAATTTTGTTTCAAAATTTTAAAAAATATTAATTTAAGTAAAAATTTAAAATATTTAAAATAAAAATTAAGAAAAAAAAATGATGCACCATTTTATAGAAAAAAAATCATATTTTCAAACACATTTTTTTTCAAATTTTCTGATTTACAATTAAAGTAAAATAATTGAAAAATACATATCCCAAGTTTGAATCAATTGTCTTCAACGGTTCTTGATTTGAAGAAAAACGGATTTTCACAAGAAAGCGTCTCGATGACAGCCATTGCTTAAAGTTTGAAAAGAAACCAAAACGAAAAGAATTACTATTTCCTTTGTCAATTACGAAAGAAAATGATTTAAACATCTTTTCAAGCAAAAAAAAAAAAAAAAAAAAAAAAAAAAAAAATAATAATAATAATAATAATAATAATAATTAATGCAATATTTTTTTTTTTTTTTTTTGAAAATCTAAAGATTTTTGTGTCCCGAAAACTTTTAAAGAAACTGAAATCGAATAATTTAAATATCTACTCTTTAAAAGAAAGTGCTCTCTGCATGGTTGGATGATAAATCGTGTAAATCTCATTTTTTCAATATAATGCTGTTGTACTTCACTAGTTAGCTGGTTGACACATCTTGCTTGTTTTCGGCTTAAAATCAGAATACTTTACTAAGAAACGTATTCAAATGTTAGTTCTGTGTTTGCTCAGGTGTGGCATCGCTTGGAAGCTCTTGTAAGACAAAAGCAAGACAATTAATGTGCTAAAATACACGTCCTATTCGAAACATTCTCGGTGTACTAGTTTAAATCTTTTATGATGTTTTCTTTAGATACATTTAAAAACTAATCATCTCTCTCTCTATATATATATTACGCTAACTTATGTGGCACAAAATCGCGGTTTTTTGTTAATTTTTAATGTCAATGAACTTCAAAACATTTTTTTATATATTGGTTTAAAAAAATCATGAATTTGAAACGTTTCAATTTCAAATTAAATTTACGTTATTAAAAATGAAATGAGTGAAAGCATTATATTATTAAATATATTTTAAATGAAATTAATGAAATACAAAAAAAATGCCGCGGGTACAATATGTTGGCAATACGCCAAATTAGCATAAAATACGGAGTGCTAAATTTATTGCCACATGTCATACACTATATTGCCATTGATTATGGGACACTTGCGATTTTAGCATTTTAATAAATATCTAGAAAAATACATGAGGAATCATCTCAAAACTCTTAGTGTATAAATATAATAGTATACGTCATGCATCTCAGTGAAGATTTTTTACCGAAACGCCATAGGGGACCGTCAACAAATTAAAAAAGAATGAATATCTTTTGAATAACCCTGTCAAAACTAATGTAGCAAAAGCGTTCAAACTCTAGATTATGATTGAATGCCTTATTGTAATACACTGTGTTAATTTTTATGCAAATAGCATGCACACTCGCAGAGTAATTAAGGTTTTTATAAAAATGGTCCCAAATTTGTCCAAGTTTTTCCATTATAATTTTCAGAGTTCTTAATATAAAATAATATTTTTTTTCAGAAAATATGACAAACAACATTGCACACAGTACCCTGTAATCAGAATTAAGAAATAATAAAGATTGTATGAAAAATGAGTAGTTTTACTATATAATTTTTTACTGCGCATGCGTCAAAGATATCAAAATTTCATTTGCATATTATATTAGCTAAATGTATAGAGCAACTTTTGTAAAAGTCTCAAAATCATAGCTTGAAAATTCTGAAAGTAATCGTCTATAGAAAAAGGACAAAATCCGTTGTTTCCAAAATGAACCAAAACTAGTTGGATGTGTCAATCCCGAAACTTTCTTCTATCTAATAAATACATTTTAATATTAAAAAAAAAAAAAAAGTGGTGAACCCAAAGTTACCCACTATCGAATTTCCTCGAACATTTGACCTAGCCTAATGAGATTCTGGTATCCGAAAAGCCTAAAACGCAAAATTTAATTAATATTCTGAGAAAATTAGCTTAGTAGTGACTCATGTTGGGTAATTTATACTAAAACCTAATAAGCATCTATTGATGTCAAGACCTAACAGAATCTGAAATTTGATGGAATTTCGTCCATTAGTTCTTGAGATATAGTTATAACAAAAAAATTGCAAAACGTAGTACAGCAACACCATATCTTGGACAATTTATGCTAAAACGTAAAAAAGCGTCCAATTATGTCATGGTGTAAAAGAATCTGAAGTTTGATGAAATTCTGTGCATTAGTTCTTGAGATATAGCTAGTTTAAAAAAAAAACGTGTAAAATATAGCACAGCAGCACCATCAGTTGAAGGATTTATAAAAAAACGTAGTCATCTCGTCATTATGTTATATGTCATTTTGTAACAAACTCTGAAGTTTGATGAAATTCTGTGCGTTGGTTGTTGAGATATAGCTATCGAAAAAATCGTGCAAAATGCAGCATAGCTGTACCCCCTGTTGCAAGGTTAATACCAAAATGTAATCAGCGTCTAATTCTGTTATATGTTCTAGTGTAACAGAATCTAAAATTTGATGAAGTTCTCTGCATTAGTTCTTGAGATATAGCTATCGCAAAAATCGTGCAAAATGTAGCATAGCAGCGCCACCTATAGAACAGTTCACACCAAAACCTTATCAGCGACTATGTATATCAAGGTATCACGGAATCCGAAGTTTGGTGACATTCTGTGCATTAGTTCTTGAGATATAGCTATCATGAAAATCATGAAAAACGTGGCATAGCAGCGCCACCTGCTGGCCAATTTACACCAAAACTTAATCAGCGTCTATGTACATCAAGGGATCACAGAATCTGAAGTTTGGTGAAATTCTGTGCATTAGTTCTTGAGATATAGCAATCATGAAAATCCTGAAAAACGTAGTATAGCAGCGCCACCTGCTGGCCAATTTTCACCAAAAACCAATAGGCACTAATTCATATCAAGGTCTAACAAAATATAAAATTTTATTAAATTTCGAGCATTAGTTCTTGAGATAGAGTGCCCACAAATTTTTTGTCACATACAGACAGACAGACTCACAGACAGACACACAGACTCACAGACAGACGGACAGACTCACAGACAGACATTTTCTAAAAATAGTCAAAACGTGTTCAGGACCTTCTAAAACATATAAATCCGTCGAAAACGGGAAGTCGAAAATTTTCATGAATCCAATACTTTCTTCTTGTAAAGATAGAAGAAAGTAAAAATGAGGGATTTTATCCAAATGCAGTAGTACATCCCACATTGTGTATTCTATATTGACACTAATCAATGAACATATGGATACAACCCCTCTTGTTTTTGCTTCATTTTGAGAATAACGGATTTTCGACTTATTCAATTGACGATTATTGTCAGAATTTTCAAATTATGATTTTGTGACTTTCACAAAAGTTGCTCTATACATTTAGCTAAGATAATATGCAAATGAAATTTTGATATCGTTGACGCATGCGCAGTAAAAAATTATTTAGTAAACCAACTCATTTTTTATACAATTTTCATTATTTTTTAATTCTGATTACAGGGTACTGTGTGCAATGTTGTTTGTCATATTTTCTGAAAAAAAATATTATTTTATATTAAGAACTCTGAAAATTATAAAGGAAAAACTTGGAAAAATTTGGGATCATTTTTATAAAAACCTTAATTACTCTGCGAGTATGCATGCTATTTGCATAAAAATAAACAAGGCTTATTACAATAAGGCATTCAATCACAATCTAGAGTTTGAGCGCTTTTGCTACATTAGTTTTGACAGGGATATTCAAAAGATATTCATTCTTTTTTAATTTGTTGACGGTCCCCTTTGGAGTTTCGAGAAAAAATCTTCACGGAGATGTATGACTTATACTATTATATTTATACACTAAGAGTTTCGAGATGATTCCTCGTGTATTTTTCTAGATATTTAGTAAAATGTCTAAAATCGCAAGTGTCCCATAATCAATGGCAATATAGTGTATACGCAACACATTGGTGCGATTTTTTTCTGATGCCAATTAGCGAAATCTTTGTTTTGAATACCAGTTATATATATATTTTTCTATTATTTTAAAAACAAAATAATAATAAATAATAAAGAGTCTAATTAATAATTATAGTACAAAACAATTTATGTCATTACACATATTCAACAATCATTAAATAAACAATTTATTAAAGAATAAATAACAATTGCTGGGTTATCATGTGAGGCATAAATTTGCCTTTTTGTTGTGCGTAATTTTGCGCATATATGACATCTGCGCCTCATTCTTTGGCAGAATCTTCTAATTTGGAAAAAATTGGACAATTAAAATAAATTATGAATAAAGGGAATATCATTTAATGCTTAGTAAGGGGGTTCATTTAAGGGAGACCAAGTTGGTCGCGAAGGTTGGCTAATTTTCATGTAAAGTGATATTGTCTGAAAGTTTTTATCATAAAGATCAAGAAACTGTAATTACACATTAAATAGTTGGAATAATTCAATTCATGAGTTTCTGTTCTACAATTCAGGCACAGTGAAGATAAAAAACTGAAAAGAAAATTCAATTCAAAAATGACAATAAAATATGTGTTGTGGGATAATAGATTCTGTATAGGGTAAGTGTACCAGTAGTGAGCCATGTACCAATAGTGGGCCACCAATTTTTTAAAGTTGAAAAACAATTTTCTAGTCACCCCTGTCAGATAACAAGCTAATTGCTGATTGGCTGGAACCCTTATCTGTTATCAGGCAAAGGGACAACTTCATTATTCTCATAGTCTTTGAGCTAAATGGGTGTTTTTACAGACTATACGAAAAAACTAAATAGAAGCTAAAATTATTTTACGTAATCATCAAAATTTCTAAATATGATTTCATTATTGTGTATATTTAAATGTAGAAATGTAAAACAAATTATAGCATCTGTACAGTATGCATTAAACTCAAGAATGGAGAGGCCCACTTCTAGGGGACCTCTAGTGGAGCATCGGAAATTTACTTGGCCCACTTCTGGAGCATAGAGGAATGTAACATTTTTCATTTTTCATTTTTTCTAGAGAATATTTTTTTAAAAATTTGAATGTGTATTCTGATACATAAAAGTAGGGACTAGGCTAAAAAAAATAATTTTTTTTTAAATTCACTAATACTTTATTAATAATTAGGTAAATGTCCTTAAGTGGCCCACTACTGGTGCATTTACCTTAAATAAGAAAAGTACAAGGACAAATTTTATGTTTCATAAAAGAGGATATAAATCTTAATAAATACAACCTTTCATTTACTCTTTTATACATAACATCTCGAAAGAAATCTCCTATATCTCGAGAGCAGTGACGGGTGATTTCTGGACTTTTCTTGATCCTTATAGCAAGACATTCTAAAGACATTGCTATTGATTTAATTTTCTCTATGTATAACCTCAAAGAAAAATATAGGACGTCTATGAAAAGTATGATCAATCATAAAATGAGATATGCACAAATAAAGTTATTCTTCTCCCTAATTTAGTTCTTAATGCATAATGTAACGTATTCTCGGGAACGAATAGTTTAGGGCTGGCAGTTTCTGTATTTTCTTGATCATTACGTCATAGTAAGTCATTTCATAGGTACAAAATCTAGAAAAGGCTAAGTTTTCGTAATTGTATTTAAAAAAATTATAAACGGTCACGTTGAAGTTTCAGTCGCATACAGAGTATTCAGTACAGAATATAAATTAATTCATAAACGTACAGTCGCATATATATATATGTATATCGTTGCTAAAAGAATAATAAGACTTTACAAGAAAAAGAATATTGCCCAGTTAAATGATGGCACCATAGTCTATTCACACTTATTATATATTCCATCTTTTTTTAAGGAATAATGCCCCTCCAACAAAAATGGGGGAAATTAGATCAACTCATATCCCTCTTTTATACTTAATGATTGAACCCTCAAAGCTAATCAGAGATATGCCTTATCATAATGAACCTATAGCCAAATACGAAGCAAATCGGATAATTCTGCATAAAACTATATATATTTAAGAGGAAATGTCCCCCATTCTCCCCTTTATACTTAACCATTACACCCCAAAAACTAAACTATTCAGGGATTCGTGTTTTATAAAAGAATGTATATCCGAAATTTAAAGTAAATCGGGTAATTCTGCATGAAATCTATTTATTTTATTTAAGGAGTGTGTGTGGGGGGGTAATCACCGGTTCCTCTTTTGTATGTAACGAAAGAACAATATCTAACTAATGAAAGAAACGACTTATCAGCATCAACTTATATCTAAAAATCGAAGAAAAACGGTTAATTCTGCATGAAAAATCCATTTACTTAAATTAAGAGGAGTAGCCTTCAGACCCCCCCCCCCCTTTATACTTAACCAATGAAGATCCCCACAAAAAAAATCAGGGAAGCACCTTATAAGAATGATCCTATATCCAAAATTTGAAGCATATCGATAAATTCTGCGTAAAAATTCATTTAGCTGCATTAGGAGGAGTATCCCTATTCCCGTCCTTTATATTTTATCAAGATATACCCAAAATTAATCATTGAATTTTTATTTTGCATTTATTTCAAATTTCAGTCGTGACTGCATGTTTTAAACTTAATTAGACTTCATCACTTTCATTGTAAATGGAATTTCCATCCTTCATAATGTATGAGCTTTGACTGATCCTTTTCCGCAGTTGCTTGCAATTTTCGTTATTAAACAATTATTTTTTTTTTTACTTTAAAAATTATTTTTATAATAATACAAGTCATTTAAGTCCCAGTAAAGCGTTTTACAATTATTTTGTTTTGTTGGCAGAGTGTAATATATATGAAAATTAAAATTCCCTTAACCCTTTAGGGTCTCATATACTGTTAATAGCACATGTCCTTTGATCGAGTATTGTTTTCTCTTACAATTATTTATTTACTTTCGACATATAGAAATCATACTATATGCCTTTATAATGACTTCTTTTATGTTTTGACATTTGATCATAATAATTATAATAATGAATGTTAACTTTATTCTGTTTATCCCTTTGGCGATTCCTTTATTAAATCTGTTTCATTCTTTAAATTTAAATTGTAAGTTACTTTTCTGATTTAATCATGTGTGATAAAACGCGAAAAAATATCGGAAATTTGTAATACCCTCACAAATCCTGTTGCGATACGCCATTTTCTAAACGTCTTTCAAAACTCTTATCATATAAATATGAATTCAGTAATACACAAAATAAGTACATTCTTGAGATTTCAGACAATGAGATAATCTTTAAACATCAATAAGCATAATTGGACAGTTACGATTAACTTTATTTATATAATATTGATTTTGTTCAGGATATGGAAGAAAAATTCAGACGTCGAAAGTGTTAAAAAACACTTTTTTCAACTTATTTTATTTCCAATACTGAATCACCGAGATCAATTGTATTTGTAACACCAAAAATATCTTGCTGTACAAGTTAGATCAAGATCTTTAAATCATATTTACCCAGGACTGTGTATATTGAAAGGCATAAAAAAATACCACTAATTCCAATTGAGGACTTTAGAAGTCGAGGGTAATAAGTGAAAACACTGAAAAAAAATAACTAAATAAACAGACGACCTCGAAATATGCTTTTTTCCTTTTCAGATTTATTTCTTTTCTTTTTTTAATGAAATATAAGTGATTTTCAAATATTGTGCAACATTCTAAAAGTCAACCCCTTTTGACGAATAATAACACTATGCAACAAAGAAAAAAAATAAAGTCACTGGGTTCACAATATGTAATTATGAATTGCCACCTTAAAACTATGTGAAATATTGAAATAAAATTGCTCTATCATTTTTAGTTTAGTAGTGAAACGCATTTATTGATTTTACTTAAAATTATAAAAAGTAGTGGCACAAATTGTTATTCGACATTAAAAAAATTTTTTTTGAATGATTGGCTTTCCACTTATAGTCAGTAGTGGCAGGACAATAAAACAAGGTGCTGGAAATAACAAAAACAGGCGGAAAAACTGCCCGAAAGCAGCCGTACGCGAAATCTTCGTAGAGTGCGAAATGCCTGTCTAAAAAAGAGGAAATAACCAGCAATGTGTGATTGTAAAGGATTTTGCTCGTTGCTCGTGAAAAGGTATTGGCAGGAAGATTAAAAACAATGCAAAGAAACTTTTAACTTGCAAACAATTTATATACCTGCTTGTCAATTTATTTATTCATTCATTCACACTTCAGCTGCTGATATCTCGAAAACGGTTGAATTTGGACGGGTCGTTCCATTCCACTTTTTAACATACATGACGAGATATTTCTTTTGATACCACACTCATCCAAATTCACAACTTACACCTGGAAATGTTCCCTAGTAAGTGTAGCGTAATGTAAATAAAATAAGATTACCGTTACTTACGTTTTGGGACGTGATAGCTAAATATAAATTTGTTTTCTCTTGTTTACTAAGTACAGTGGACTCTCTCTATCTGAACACTCTCTAATCTGAACACCCCGGTATTATGAACGCATTTCGATGGTCCCGGCGAAACTCCATAGACTTAACATAAGATAAACTCTCTGTATTCTGAACACCCTCTAATCTGAACACCCCGCTATTATGAACATTACTTTCAATCCCCATCTTTACTTCGCCTCTCTGCAAACTGAACATTTGTTTGGAATCGGAATTTAGGAAATTCCCGCTGTATGGAAATTCAGCGAAACTTGTTGTAGAAGAATAAAAAGGTTTAATGAACTCAAATAAGAATAGAATTTTATAATAGAAAACGGGAAACAAGAACATAAACATTTATGTTCGGAAGATTTTTTTTGTCAAAAGAGAACAAAGAATCATCCTGTCATTGGATTCCTACTTCGGATTTTTCAGAAAAGCAGAAAATTTCAGAATTAAAGACATAGGAAGGATTGATGACTCATTTTAAAATTTAACATAACATTGAATTCAAAATAATCAATGGTGAAGCGGCAGATGTAAAAATCGACACTGTGGAAGAATAGAAAATAAAACTTCTGAACATAATAAAGGATTTCGATACAGCAAACATTTTCAATGCTGATGAAACCGACCTGTTTTTCACAGCTCTTCCAAACAAAACTCAAACAAAAATTGCATAATTGGGAAAATGTGAAAAGAAAGATTCGCCATTATCCTCAGTACCAGTTTGATGGATGAGACGCTCAAATCGTGATCAGAAAATGTTTAATAAATGTGAAGATTGCATCATTTCCTACACACCATAAACCAAATCAGAAAATGTAGGTGATATTCACAATTTTCTCATAGTGGTTCAATAGAATTAACACGATAATGGAGAGTTAAAGGATGAAAAACAATTGTTGTTGTTAATACCAGATCACATACAAACATGCAGTTGAGCAACATAATATTGAAGTTCCTGTTACCAAACTGTACTTCTATAAACCAACCACTGGATCAAAGTGTAATCAAGACCATTAAAACTTACTACCAAATCCATTTTCTGAACAAATTGTCCCTGGTGATGGAGGCGGCAAATTCGGCAGTAAGTCAATGTCATGGATGTTGTCTATTGGATATCAATGGTATAAAATGAAACCACCTCCGACACCATCCAAAAATACTTCTATAAAGTTAGATTCCTATGTGAGAATGGGCAAACAAGAATAGAGGACTGTGAATGACTTGGGAGCAATTCTTCAGAAGCTTCATACTGAAGCAAAACTTGGAGCTTATCTCGAAACCAATGAAATCCTCATGGTTTGCAAGAACAAAATTGTTGAAGAGAAAGAGGAAAGTGAAGCAGAAGCAGAATCAGAAGAGACTGGCGAAATAAGATGAACGATGATTACATTCAATCAATATGACTGAAAGACTCATTCAAGACCTGTTGAACTATGTGTCTGAACATCACCTCAAAGCTTTTCCACTTCTTAAACAGCCAGATAACATGTGCATTGCATGAACACATACAATGCAAAAAGAGACTAAAATTACTCGTTTAAATAATGTACTGATTATGTTTTCAAGAGATGTACTATAATGTAAATCTATGTTTTCGAAAAAAAAATTTAATAAAAAAAATAAGATAGTACAGTACAAAACTGACTAAATTTAGTTTGGCATTGCACAATGTTATGACTAACCATGCTAAATATTTTATACCGACTGTAAATTCAATACATAGTAGTAATAGATTCAATAAATTCAATACATTTCGGATTCTCCCTCTATACTAAACACCCCCATAATCTGAACATTTCTAGTCTGTCCCATGAGTGTTCGGAATAGAGAGAGTCCACAGTATACCTAATTCGGAACACCACTCGGTATATCGATGATTTTTTTTATGTTGCATGGTGTAATCAATCTTGATTAAATACAAATTTAAAGAAATATGTACTCTAGTTTTTTCACAGTTATTGAAATAAGAGTTCAAAGATCACAAAGAAGCGGAAGTGGCACTTTCCTACTTCAATTTAGTCAATTATTATTGATGTTCAAATTTACCGTCAATTATCTTTAAACTCGATTTATTCCGAATCGAATTTTTGTCCCTTGTACCCCTTGGATTCTGAGGTCTTCATTTATTCCATGAAATGGGGTAATTTGGATCAAAGAGATGTTTTTTGAAAAGGACACATGTGCCAAGTAACATGGTACATCGAAAAATTTTTTTTCCACGTTTCCAGGGATTACTAACAAATGTGTTAAATTACATATAATATTAGTATATATTCCCCTTCCTTTTCTGGCAATTAATTTTCAAATTTCAAATTGTCAAAAAGTGATCCTAATTACCCAACATTGCCAAAATTATATGTTTGGAACTAATATATGTTTTCAGCTCTCAGATACTTTATATTAAATTCATACATTGAAGTTTTTTTTAACAATGTATAAAATTGAAAGATCCGTCCTGGTTAATCAGAGTTTTCAAAGGGTTATATAATTTTAAAACCCAAATTTTATATTAAAATTCCAGTTAACAAAATATTAATGACACTTCATAAGCGCTCGTAAAAACATATTGAAAAATAAAACACAAACAGTTAATACAAAGCAAAAATTTAAAGAATGTCCCAGTTGTAAACTAATTAATTACTTGTCCGTTTATTTTAGTAAGTTTTAACAAACAACTACTTTGTCATCTTTTAATTATAAATGGTTTGTGTAGGCATGTCCTACACTCAAGGATGTTTATCGAAAGCAGCCATTCAAATAGCAATTAGGAAAAATTAATTAATTTCTCCTTAATAAACCTTACCTCATTTTCTCATGTAATAAATTATGTACATGCAAAGCAGGAGATAATGTGTTTTATTTAAAAAAAAATGTCCTGATATCGGCCAAATCAGTACAAAATGACTCCGGTGTACATTCTTGAAATTTTTCAATTAATTTAAATTCATGCATGAAAATAAATGTTTATTTATGTAAAGAAATGTACTTATTGATTTTTTAATTCGGAATCATGCAGTTTATTTGTTTGAATTTGTTCGTCATTCACAAAATGAAATAAAGCAAGTAATTAATATGTATCTTCTTTATAATACTAATTATTTTTATTTTTAAACATAATAATCTAATTACCTACCAAAACATATACGAAAAATCATTTATTGTTGAATTACGTAATTGCAGTGAGGAAGGTTGTTTTCTCGCTCTCCAGAATATAGACTTGATGGTAGCTGTAGTGTTATTATTTTTGTTTATTATTTGTATAGAAATGCTATCCCCCTTTTACCCCATCTGTTTAGATTTGATGCAATATATAGATTTAGAAGTATTATGTTTATGTAATTCACATATTTGTTCTTCAGGAAAACTAAATATCTATTTTCTTGAAGACCAGTATAATGACTGTGGTTGCAAAAATTATTATTTTTAAGCATGTTTTAAAATTGTCTATTTTTCAGTCCATGCAAGTTACGACAAAATTAGTGAAAAGATTTTTAAGTTATATAATGTGGGGGTTTTCGCCTTTGGTCTAAATGTAAGCTTTACAATTTTTTTTCTATTACTAAGAAATGAGGTATTACGCCAAACGTTTTGTAATATGTTTACTAATATATTTCTTATTTATTTAATTTTTTGTATTAATAAAATGAATAATTCACGTTGTTTGAAAATGACTTCCTGCAGCAGCACGCCACAAATGCAATCGGGGAGGTTTTTTTTTACCCACTCACAAGCACACGAAATACATTTTCTCGTAAAATAAAGAAATTGTATCAAGTTCTTTTGAGCTCATGCAGAGATTTTAAAAATACAGAGCTCATATAGAGAGTTTAACAATGTAATTTTTGAGCAAAAGGCGGTCATTTAATCAAAAATTTCTCAAAATCAAATTTCTCAATTTGAACAAAAATCTCTTAACCTGTTATTTACTGTTCATGAGCATGGAAAATTAAGAAATAAATGGTTTACTAGCAAAAAAGCAAATTTCACAGGAAAAAAAAAAGTTTCGCATTTCTTTACTGTAACATGGATACTACCCCTTATTTCTACATGCAGCACTAAAAACATGCATGAAAGAGGAAAATCCTTCAGAATGAGCATTATGCGGTTTAGAAAAATTGAATAATTTTACGAACTTCCACAATTCAATTACTTTCTGTCATTACGAATGAACTTATAACGTAATAAAGCAATTTTTTGGACTGCTAAATTTATTAATCTTTTGGTGTAGCAAAATGCAATGACCTAATGTAGTAAATCGTAAAATGAATATTTCTCAGTTGTGTCATTACTCCTGAGAGTGAGAGAAATAATAATTATTATTTTCGGTTTTCCAAACTTCTGAAAACACGATTACATTTCTGAAAAAAAAAAAAAAAAATGAACGAAATCAGTCAAAGATACAGGTGCCTAATTTGTAAATTGTATTTTCGAGAAAAGCAAGTTCGAAGTTTTATTTTAAGGTTACGTTCAAGCGATGGCGTTACATTTAACAAGCGAAAGTATGCGCCGATACCTTCTGATTTTTTTAAGAAGCTCGATATAGACTCTGGTTCTCAATTTAAGATATAGTGTGTACACTAGGCATGGCGTTCTTGACTTTAGCATATATCCTCTGTTTTTTACAGCCACAACAGTGAATAGATTCTTCCCTTAAATACAGCGAAGAACATTTTTCTGAAAATAGTAAGGTTAGGTGGGGCAACTGGGCCCACGAGGTAACAGGGACAGAGGATATTTTATAAAAAACACGTTAATGCCTTTTAAATTTAAGCTTTTCTGAACAATGCCACTTAATTTCTACTTCCTAAATCAACGTATGTCAAATCAATCATATCTCTGTCTTTGCTGTTGTGATAGGTTTTCGAAATTTTCGATTTTTATTTTTAAAACGTCAATAATTAATAAAAACTCCCCTTTCGTTGAACTTCAATGGCTTTTTGTTAAAATACTGTAAATACCTTATTAAGCAATAATTTTTTTTTTTTTTTTTTTTTTTTTTTTTTTTTTTTTTTTACATTAGACATACAACTGAATTAATATTATTAGGTATCTATACATATATATTTCATGATTCAAATATAAGTCTCAGCAACCCCATCCTTTTTTTAAAGAATGGGGAAACGGGGTCATGTATAAAAGGTAACTGGACTATATTGAGTCCAGCTACCCCAGTAGTTATCAATAGTATTTTGAGTTTCTATTACTTCGGGAAATCAATTACTCAGTTTTATTTTTGTTTTCGATTGCAGTAAAAAATATATATATATCTATAATATCTTATTAAAATTACATAATTTTTTCTAAAAAGCACATTGTAGTTATCAAATCAAATTTCTTAAGTGAGGCCGCAAACTTTTAATCTTGCGATACAAATGAATAGGTGCACATAAGACAAAGTAATATTATTTGAAAATTATCAAAATAAAAATAAACAAAATTCTGTTCAATATAAAAACATGATTACATACTCCACAAGTTTACTGGACAGATCGCACTTCAATTGGGGTGAATAAAAAAGAGAATGGTTTACTTAAGTAGTCATTTGTTCATAGATTTATCTTGTTTTTTTTTCCCTAAAATATCCATGTAACTTTAGTAATTATGACCAAAACTACAGTACCCAAATACTCAATTAGTTCCTATGCTTTTGGCGTAAATAAATCTAATAATTTCACACTTAGTACTTCTTTAGATAGCTGACTTAGTGTTGCTTAAGCTTTCCTTTATAATATTCTTTAGTTGATGTATAATTTAGATGGATTTACTTTTAAGTTGTCTATACTTTTCCAAACAGAACCTGATGCACCATATTAAAAAACACAGCCTTGTGTGGATAACAGGTCCAGCTGGTGGACCACAGACCCACAAAGAAAAAAAAATTAACACACACATATATATATATATATATATATATTAGATATTAAATTTCAATTTTTAATTTTTTTGTCTGATATAGTAAATCTAACGGAACTCATTTATGGAGAATCAAATTTTAATTCAAATGAACATTAACTTTTTGAATCTGAATTGAAAGAATCTCCATATCCGCATAGTAAAATCATGGCCCAGCTGCCCTACGTAACTCTATTTTGAAATTAACCTCATTGAAAATAACCTCAACGTTCTAACAATAACTGCTTCCCTGGTTTGCCCATACATCATACTGGTAACGGGCTTTTGCCAATCATGATTTGCTCGTACTACGTACGGACATCCATACTCCAATAATAATTTATTATTCTCGCCAGTAAATTTTGCATTATTTAATCCGAGAACTTTTCTGATTCGATTAGGCAAGAATTTCTGTTTTGTAAAATCTGATGATAAAAGATTAAAAATCCTGCAAAAGACATAAGAAAATAAACATTATTTGAAAGTTTTTTTTTTCAAATATAATGATCATTTAAGTAATTAATATGTCGTTAAAGATTCATGATATAAAGGTACTGAATTCAATTTCCACTTTCTATTTCTCATAATCTAAATAGATTCTTTCGAGCAGGTTTTTAAAATGTATCTAGGAAGAAGTACTTAATTTAGATCTCACAAGTTTTTTTACTTATACGTAATTTTACATATTGCTCCTACTGAGGGCTTTTATATTTTTCCAAAACTAATGTTCGTAAAAATTATTAATACTTCTACATTTATTTTTAAACTGAAATATCTTACTCGGAGTTTTTTAAAAATATAAATAAAAATCTATAGTTTATTCTGCCGAGAAATGTTTATTCTTAAATAACTACAGTCGAGTCTCTATATAAAGAAATCCATTGTTCAGTCAAAAAATTCGTTATATAGAAAAATTCGTTCGATACAGAACGGCAAAAAAATTTTCATTTAATGTTAAAACTTTGAAACAGAATTATTTTGGAGCTGTTTAATTAGGTTTTTGAAATATTTAACTGAATTTTTCCAGAATCTCAAACATTTTCGCCACTTCCTTTTTTCTCAGTGTTATACTGATTATTTTCAAAAATATTACTTTATCAGAGAAAGGTTATGCTTATCCTAGAAGTGATTTCAAGCAAATGTAGCAGAAGATCACACCAGCATAGATGACATTTAGTAACAAGTCTTCATTCAAATTATCTCTCATAACAAAAAATGCTCCGAGTCAACACAAACAACGAACATCCATTCTAAACTGTAAAAGTAATAAATATTTGTTAAGGTAGATGAAAACCTGTTAAAAAAGACAACTTTTTGTGCTAGTATCCCTGCCTTACTATCCAAACCAAGAACATTTTCAAGACGACAATGAAATAGTTTTATCTTTTACACTGTAAAAAACAAATTCCGTTAAATTTACGGCAAAATTAGATGTAATATTTTTTATTACATCTAATTTTATTGCAATTTTTGCGGCAAAAATTGCTGCCAGCAGTTTTTGTCGTAAATTTAACATTTTTTCTCCTCAGTGCAGGATGCTTTGTGAAATTGCAAATCGCTCCAACAGCAAGCAAATATTTCAATCTTTTCCGAGAACGCATGCTCAGCTTGGTTAAAATAAAGTCAAATGTAACCATGCAATAAGGATATTTTGTGCCTTGGGGGGGGGGGGGGGAGTAGAATGCCTTATTTTAGTATATAAAAAATAAGCTAGACGAATGCAGCTAAGAAATATAAACCAGTATTCAACGAAAAAAAAAAGATTATTCCACAAGTACTTCGAAACTTTTTCTGAACATATGAAAGAACATTTTTGAAAAAATTCGTCAAATGGAGATATATATTTCGCTAAGTGGAGATTATTTTTAATGTAATCATGAAAAAATTGACCGTTCTTACAAAAAACTCGTTAAATAGAGACATTCGTTAGATGGAGTTTCGTTATAGAGAGACTTGACTGTACTTGATTTTCAGTCTTCTTTGCAAAGCTTAGGAATGAATTTTCCAATAAAAGATTAATAATTTTTTTTCAAATATGTGTCATATAGGCTTTTCTGCTAGACACCCTTTCATATATATATGTATATCATAACACTTAATACAAATTATTATACCATGTAATCTTGAAACTGGAGATTCGGCCATTTTGGTTTAAAAAGCTTGTTAGCTATTTTGAATTTCAAAGATATTTTGTAAAATTTAATCATATAATATTGTACTGTAATGCGTTTATATGTATAAAATGCCCTTTTTCATTAAATTTATGAATATTTTTGTCCAATGTTGTACTAGATAGTTCTTTTATTGTCCAGTATGTATATTTATATGTGAATGTGCGTGTGTTCATGCGTATATTTGTAGTCAGAGGTAGTATTTTTTTCATTATAAATATGAAAAGACTTTTAAATGAAACATATATATAATAACATAACTTTATATTAAATAAATAAACCAGAAGTGTATTCAATAGTAACGCAGGAATAAATGCTAGAAGAAAATGAAAAGGTAACCAATAAAGTGAACTACCAATAAAGTTAACTTGACAGATGGTGACTGCCGGCAAGATGAATGTGTTGATGAGTCCATTTTCCAATAATCTAACGACACGGTCGAACAGCTGTACAACTTTCTGAATTACTTCAAAAAGATGTCAGCAGAAATTAAATAAATCAGTCAAAAAGTTCTTTTTGTTGTTGATAAATTGCTTTATATTGCATAGAAAATGCAATTGAATCGAAGTTCATATTACATTAATACGCGTGTAATCAGAAGAAAAGGCCTAGATTTAAAAATAAGTGAACTTTAGTTTTAATTCAGACTATTTAGTAGGTAAAATTATAAACATAAGTTTTTATTATCAAAGAGAGACAAGACTTCGATTGATAAACAGCTGAAATGAATGAAACTGTTTGAAGAATTCTTGAAATAAACAAAGAAAATAAACGTAGGATAATTTAACAAATATATCAATTTTATAAAAGACAAACGCGCCTGTCTAAAACGCTAAATTTTTACGACAGCATCAGAAAATGATTAAATTTGCTGCAATTAACTTTTGCTGCGATTTTTTTTAACTTCCCTATATCGCGTATTTTTTATTTTTAGATCGAAGTGGGGAAAAAAATCTACTTTCAAATGTAATGCCTTTTCTAACTATTCGCAATTTATTTGAAAGCTGTATCGGAATTTATGCAATTTTCATTATTTTCAAAATTATTTTTTAATCATATTTATTTTTTGTTATACATTACTTTAAGAAGATAAAAATAAAATTTGAATTTCTTCTTAATTATTTTAACATGATAGAACAATTTACAAACAATACTGGCATTTCCTTTTTACAGAGTCAATTACGCGATATTTACAAAACTCAAATGTTCTATATTACTTTTAAAAATATATTCTTATCTTTATTTTATTTTATCACGATATACCCATATATGCCCGTGATACGTATATCCACATTCAGAATGATCTGTTTATAAACAATTGCTCTTTAAATTATTCAGCCAATCAGAAGCGCGTATTTACTTCCCTATTCTAGCTTCTGTGGGATCGGCAAAAATGTGTTTCGCTAACACCGAACAATTTTTAGCTCACAGGCTATCATAGCCTGAGAGCTTATGTGCCCATCCGTTCTCTATGTATGTGCGTTCGTGCGTAGCGCGATAACTCATGATAAAAATATCGAATCCACTTGAAATTTTGTATACAGGTATATCCTGATAAGGCGCTTCCCTGATTAGTTTTTGGAGTTCATTCGATATGTATAAGAGGGGGAACGGGGGACTCATGCCCTCCCCTTAATGGATATAAATGGGTTTTTCATGCAGAATTAACAGTTTTTCTCCAAAATTTAGATATAGGATCATTCTGATAAGGCGGGTCCGTGACTGTTATTATGTGTTCATTGAATAAGTATAAACAGGGGGAACGGGGGGCTCATGCCCCCCCCTTAATTGATATAAACGGGATTTTCATGCAGAATTAACAGTTTTCGTTCAAAATTTAGATATAGGATCATTCGGATGAGGCGATACCGTGGCTGTTTTTAGGTGTTCATTGAATAAGTATAAACAGGGGGAACGGGGGCTCATGCTCCCCCCCCTTAATTGATATAAACGGGATTTTCATGCAGAATTAACAGTTTTCGTTCAAAATTTAGATATAGGATCATTCTGATGAGGCGAGTCCGTGGCTGTTATTAGGTGCTCATTGAATAAGTATAAACAGGACCGGGGGTTCTAATGCCCCTCCCCTTAACTTGCATAAATGGATTTTTAAATCAGAATTGTCTGATTTCGTTCAAATCTCTGAATAGTTTTGGATAACTCCTCTTAAATTATATAAATGCTAAATGGGTTTTTATTAAGAATTATCCGATTTGCTCTGAATTTTGGATATAGATTTTTTAATATGATAAAGCATATACTTGATAGTTTAGGAAGTTCAATGATTAAGTATAAAAAAGGAGAAAGGGGAGAGCTGTTTCCCCTTCTTAATTTTTTTTTTCGAACGGAATTAACGAAAATACAAGGCTGTAATGTACAATTAGTATGCGTAACCTGTGAGCTCAATGCCATCAGTTTAACTGGGCAATATTCTTTTTATTCTAAATCCCGGCCATAGTGTCGGAATGAGCTGGCGAAACCATATCCAAAAAATTACATTTTCACCAGGTGACTAAAAAGCAGAGAAAGTCTTATTTATTACTACTATATACTTATGGACACTGGACTATAACAGTCAAACTAATCTTTGTTTGGCCTATGCGAATCGTCCAATTTAACTCATTCAGGAGAGTATCGCTAAATTCTGAAATTTAAATTACCGTAGTTTGGATAAAAACTTCGATTTAACTTGCACGCTGAACATACACAGGGTGAGTCATAAATATCGAAACAATAGGCTATCTCCTCAAATATTGCCCCTAGACCCATACTTCCAATTGCAAAAATTCCTAAGAAAGCTGAAATTTATGATAAGATAAGTTGCAACTCCATGGGGGGTCTATTTAAAAAAATACGAAAATTAAGTTTTTATATAGCCCCCGTAGGGAAAAATTCCCAATTAGGAAATTATTCTTTATCCATTCCTAAATTGAACAAAACAAATTTCTTCACCGTATTTAAAAACTCCACAGAGATATTAAATCTCAAAATTCTCGAAAATTCCTGACTTACACCACGTTTCCCTGCCTCTAAACGGTGTTTTCTTCACTCAATTTCAACGCTAGTTAGGGAACATTCACAAATTGC
Organism: Maratus speculifer; assembly: GCA_964019185.1. Classification (NCBI taxonomy): domain Eukaryota; kingdom Metazoa; phylum Arthropoda; class Arachnida; order Araneae; family Salticidae; genus Maratus; species Maratus speculifer. The sequence continues at coordinate 345,252,590 of OZ025292.1, forward strand.
AATTTAATAAAAATCGGTTTAAGATAGCGCTTTTTCTTTGGACATAAAATAGCAGCGTATAGTTTTTACGTTAAATTAGTATACCAGACGTCTGCCTGGGTCAAAATATCTAGGTCAGGTCCCAAACTGACCCATAGGGGAAAAAGTTCGGCGTAGCCTGAAAAAAATGTCAACATCATAACTCGAACCGCTCTGGAAAATATTTTAAATCATAGCCCGGCTCAGTCGCAAATTTCCACATAGTTTTTTACTTCGGCGTGGGAAAAAATTGTTTCATATAGAGGAGTTCTGACTAAAAAATTCTTTTATAGCTTTTCGTTTTTTATATTTATACTTTTTATTATAAGAGAAGCGCCAAAGGCTCTAATATATTTATTTTATCAATGAATCTCTATCTATATGTAAATGTTTCACTATCGTAAATCCATATCCAATGCGTTGGAGACTTTGAAAAATGTTATACAGTAAAACTTTTTAAGACGGAATCGCATAGGAAAAAAAAATACGTTATAGACAGATGCCCTCCCTAGAAGATGTAATTGAAGCTTATTTTTTTCTCAGGTACTATTGTATTTATTTTGCGTGGATCAACATATTTTCCGTTTAAGACAGAATTCCGTCATATGCAGATTTTTTTTCACTGGTTTTATTGTATTTAATTTTTTTAGCCTTTGAATAATCTATTTAACAAAAATGAATTTTAAAGTTTTTTCTTTTTTTTTTCTTTTTTTTTTTTTTTTTTTTTTTGTGATTTTAATACGGATTTTGTCGAGACCGGGTTTGAAAATTTTATCCAGTGTGCACCTAAGTTGAAGGAAGCAGTCCCCTCCCTTATGAAAAGTACGCTAGGCCCGGCCTGGCGAGTCTTCAGAAAAAAATAACATCTCGGTCCTGGCCCTACCTGGGCCCAGAATACAGATTTTTGAACATCCTCTGGAGGACGGTATAAAGCCTGAAGTTGTCAGAGCTAAATTTAAAAAGAAAAAAAAGAGTTAATCTGCATCTTAGAAAAAGCATTTTTTTAAATAACTGACGGACATTTAAACAATCCACTTCGTTTTTCTACATAATGATTTTTTCCCCTGTATTTCTTGTCTTTAAGTTATTAAATATTAAAAATTTATAAAGGAAAAAAGAACTTGAAACACGTCATTTTTCCTTTTTCTACATTAGTTTTGTTTTGGCAAATTTGAAAAAATGTTTACTTTTGAAAAAATGTTTGCTTTTGAAAATATGATTTTTTTAAAAGTTTGATAGTTTTAAAATTAATATAATAAAACATTGGAACAAAACTATAATCAGATTATCATCTTTAATTAAATGGAGAGAAATTGAAATCCGATAAATAATGTTACGAGTTATAACGATTTTTGATTGTCCCATTTAAACCGGTATTAACCACATGAAACTTTTATAAATTGACTGAGAAATTTTAAAATGTGATTTCCTTAGTTAATTATGAGGCTAATCATCACAAAAAAGAAAAAAAATCAAAATTCTAACTCAAAAAATAGATTTTTTACGCGTTTCCTAGAACTGTTAAAGTAACATTGGTTTTTGAATTGCGCGCATTTCAATTTGTGTCTAATCCCTTAAAACCTGAAGAATTTTTTAAACGGCTATAACTTTGCGAATTTTGGATATATGAAGATACAACTTTTTGTGTTTTATTCAGGACTGAATAAGGAAAGTTTTCCTAATTGGAATTTTTGTTTTACGTGGGCCGTATAAAAATTTAATTTTCGTAACTTTTCAATTAGACTCCCCATGGAGTCGCAATTTATCTTATCAAAAATTTCACATTTTTTTATGAATTTTTGCAATTGGAAGTATGGGTCTAAAAGCAATATTTAAGGAGATAGCCTATTGTTTTGATATTTATGACTCACCCTGTATACCTGTTTTGCATATAAAGGGTCCTTTACAAGTTAGTTACTAGATGGATTGTCTCTTTTATGAAAAAATTTACGAAATGATTTTGTTCGCATTTGTTTAAAAAATGCTCTCTTTCATAAGAAACTTATTTTCCCAAACTAAACACTGATATGCCAATTACTCTTTTTTTAACTATTTGGAAAATAGTTGTTGTTTTCGGTAGAGAATTGGGAAATCTGAATCTTTTTATTGGTTGAATTCCGCAACTTATTTTATTTTATTCGTTTCCTGATTGGTCCTAGTTTAATGTCCGAAAATGGAATACTACTTTTTTTTATTTTATTCGTTTTCTGATTGGTCCAAGTTTAATTTCAAAAATGAAATACTTCTGTTGCAACGATGACAAAAAGAGTAATAAAAACTTTTTAAAAAATTAATAATTTAAAAAGAAATTGTGATAGAGATTTCAAACAAATTTCCTTAAAATTACATTTTTTTCTCTAAGCAGCGGTGTCAATATTTTAAATACGCGATGTTAAGAAGTTTAAAAATTTACAGTTCCGAAAATTGTAAATTTAATTCAAAATTTGTTTGTGATGGGTTCAGGAATATTAATGTTTAATCCACGTCGTACGTAATATGAGGCGTTCAGAAGCCAGTCTGATTAAATAAATCAAAATAAAATGCATATTCTAAACAGTTAAAGTTGTCTATCTACACTGTAAAAGAAGGGTTGACCTACTAAAAAAATTTTAGTGATTCTTGTAATTACTAAAAAATTTTTAGTTATCTTACTCGGTTACAAGGAATCTGTAACAATTACTAGAAAAAAGCTAGCAACGAATTGAGTCAATAGTTTGACATTTTTAATAGCTATTACTAAAATTTCACTTGGTGTGGGCGTGATAGCCTACTGGTCATAGCACCGAACTCCAGGCTGAAAGTACCCGGGTTCGATGCTGGGCGCCACCAAATATGCACCGAATGTATGCAATGTAAGTACTCGTTAAATAAACGGATTATGAAAATCCTGTCGTAGCAGTTACCATGGGTAATGATCTCTGGACTTTCCCTCCTCTTTAGAAACATGTCAAAATAGAGCAGGTGGGAATGTTTGGTGCTGCCATCTTTTGCGGTTTTGCCGAAAATCTTCCTCTTCAGAAGTCTAAATATAATTTTTAATTAACTAAAAATAATTTTGGAGCTATTACTAAAATTTGCTTGGTGGCCCATACTAAAAAGTGTTAAGTTAGTTATACAAAAAATTCTTTCATTCAGTTTACAAAAGAAATGTTTGTTTCACTTGCAAAAAAAAAAAAAAAAAAAAAAAATGCTTGTAATGATTATTAAAAAATTCTGTGGAATACAAATTTACTAAAAAATTTTTAGTAACCTCTTGAATTTTTTTTTACAGTGTATAAATTACTGTTTTTTATCATTGGTCTAGAAATATTGATGTTTAATGCACGGCTACATAATATATAACTCGTTATAATCATCCTAAAAATGATGTTTATTTTTATTATTAATTTAAATGTAGAATTTCTTTGAAAATATCATTTTCCAAATAGTCGTTGTTAAATTACAGTTTTGTTATTACTTTTTTTTTTCTAAATTTTAAGATAGTTTGGCTCATTATGTATTTTTCAATATCAACAAAAGCAAATGTTTAAAACATAAAAAAATATTGTATCTATAAAGTTGTACCCCATATTAGGCAACTGTTTAATAAGCGTTTACAATCTAAACAAATTAACATAATCTGTGAAATTGTTGGATGTTAAGTTAAATTGTATACAATTATACTATTGTAAATAGTTTTAATATATATTTTAAAGTATTTTTAAATATCATTCAAATGACTGCGTTAAACCCATTTGAAAACCCATTATTGTCATTGAATATGTAAAGTCGAAATCAATTTTGCTACTCAATAAGAGTAAAAATTTATTCAACTTTATTCCAGACACGAAATTAAAAGTTTGTAAAACATGAGATCCATAATTTTTCTTATTACGAAGGATGCTGTGCTCCGACATTAATTAATTACTCGGGCATCTATGTTTTGGAAATGACTAATCTGCATTAAGTACAGAATGTTTTCAATGATCTCAGAATTTATATCCCGTACTTCAGCACATTAATCAAAAGCATCTTGTTAAGAAACTAAGGAATTGAGGAATTTCTTATTAATGAGCATCAATTCACTTTCGCATCAGATAAATTACTTTTAAGACCAGCAGCCGAATGTTTTGCATAGGAAAATAAAACAATCTTTTATCAGTAAAAATCAATTTGGAAAATGACTTTCATTAGGGAAAATGCACAATTATCTGAAGACTATACATATTAAAATAAACATTACTAACGATAAAAAACCATATTTGTTATTTCTTTTTTTTTTCTTTTTTAATTGATTTTTTCCTATGAAAAAGAACAATAGTTTTTTTTTTTTGTTGTTGTTAAAATAAAAATAATGCAGATAAATTTAAAAAACAAATAAGAAGGAAAAACAAATGAGAAAATTTGATCGCAGATCACATAGAGAGTTTCGTCTAATATTTCTTTCAAGAAAAACTTATCCTTTATTTAATAAACCCAAATTGTTAATTTATAATTATTAAATTCTTACATGGATGGTAGCACCAACAAATTTTATTTTAAAATAACTATAAAAAGAATTTTTTTATTTTAATGAAGTTAAAAATATTCAAAACAAATTATTATAATAAAATCCAAAATTCCATTTTTTTTAAATTCGAAATTAGAAAAATAGCGGAGATTTTAATATATTTAGAGAATAAAACTTTAAATTTTCAGAACGAAATTTAAAATACTGAATCATTAATAATTCACAATAGTTTTTAAAATGGGAAAAAAAGTGATTTCCAAAAAATATTATGACTGTCCAATGAACAAAACCAAGAAAACATACGAGCTCTGTGACGGACAGACAGACGACAGATACAAATAAGGTTTCGTCAGATGAATGAAACCCTAATTAAATGTCCAGTATTGATTATGAAACGCTGTCCAATAAACTTAGAATAGTGTAACAAATCTTTACACCTTATTATTCTGAAAGATAATATAAATAAGCAATTTAAAAACTCAGAACGCATTTGAATATAGAATTTCAGAAATTAACATCAAAAAGCGGTAAAAAAAAAACCATAATTTATTTCTACAGTCCTGTAGTGGACCTCAGAATTTTTATGTACAGGGTGAGTCATAAATATCGAAACAATAGGTTATCTCCTTAAATATTGCCCCCTAGACCAATACTTCCAATTGCAAAGTTTCATAAAAAAAAGTAAATTTTTTGAAAAGATAAGTTGCAACTCCATGGGGGCGTCTATTTTTAAAAATACAAAAATTAAATTTTTATACGGCTCCCAGAGGATAAAACTTCCAATTAGAAAATTTTCCTTATCCTCAATTGAACAACAACAAAAAAAATCATCTTGATATCTTCAAAACTCAGAGAGTTTTAATAAATCGTGAGGTTCAGACACAAATTGAAATGCGTGTAATTGAAGAAACAATGATGCCGTAAGGTGTCCAGAAAACATTTATTTTATTTATTTATTTATAGATTTAGAATTTTGAATGTTTTGTGATGTTTAACCACATAATTTGTAAGCATTATCAGACCATAAGACTTAATAAAAAATTTTCAAAAAAATTAGAGTAAATTAAAATTGTTATAACTGAAAATATTATTTGTCACATTGAATTTTTTTCTTTTAATTAAATGAAAATGTCTAATTTTCAATTTTGATTTAGCATTTAAAATAATATTTTTTTAAAATAAAAGTATTTAAAATAGCAATATAAAAAAAGATGCAATTTTTTGTAAACAAATCATATTTTTAAAAGTAAATTTTCTGAAGTGAAGACTTCTTTCATAGCGTTGAGCATTTTTTTTGAGATGTTTAAAAAACTATTGAACTAGCGGGACTGTTACCGTAACCGACGTTTATTGACATATAGTGATGGGCGATTCTGGAAATTTTGAGAATCGATTAAAATCGACATCTTATAAAACAACATAATTTCTCAGTTCTAGAATCGATACTAGAATCGATATTTCGATATTCAGATTCACACAGAAAAGATCCAAATTACTAATTTCAAAATTTAGACAGTCAGCAGGACCGTAATTACCACCTCCCACCCCCCATCCCTACTTAGGGAGGCATAGAATTAAGCTATTGCAGATTTTAGAGTCGGATAATAAGAATTTTAAATTTTAAAATGATTGTCACTTATGGTTGTCACTTACACAAAAACTTTGACAAATTTGAGCGACATAACTCAACAAATAACAACACTGAGTAACTTGGCATTAAACCGAGGATAGAGTGCCAAGAGCGTGTAACTAGGATGGAAACAAGGAGTATAGATGATTTTTTTTCTAATGCCAACCAAATGTTACACGAGATAGTTTGGAAGAACAAAAAATATGCCCCATACCCAAGGGGGCAGGTAAACCCCACTCTTGACGGAAGGGCGACCATAGCCCAAATGTATCCTTTGTCGAAGTTTCAAAATGAGGATTTACAATAAAATAGAACGAGAATCGGACATTTTAAAAATTGCATGCATACTTTGAACGGCCCATTTAGTAAAGATTGGCGAGGAAGGGGGGGGGGATTAGAACGGACGAACTTGAAAAAAAAATACATAAGAAACTAATAACCCAAATAACTGAGCTTCTAAACAGAAATATAGTGTTTAACTTAGTATTGATTTCATGGGGTGGCACGCGGAGAACATGCACTCTTTGAAACTATAAAAAGTGCCAAAAACATGTAACTAGGTGAAGAGAGGAGTAGTAACAGAAAAAAAACGAGGAGATAAAAGCTTTATAACGATATGTTACATGAGATTGTGTGGAAGAAACAAAAAATATGCCCCCCGCCCAGGAGGGCAAGGTAAATCCCAAACGGAACAGAAAGGCGACCCCGTCCCAAATGTATCTTTTGTTGAGGTTTCAAAATATGGATTTATAACAAAATAGAACGAGGATTAGACTTTTTTTAAAATCGCAGTCATAATTTGAACGATCCTGTAAGTTAAGATTGGTGAGGAAGAGGGGGGGTTAGGACGGGCGAACATGGAAAAAAAAGTAGTGGCACTCCGAGAGTGCCGACAGAAGCGAAACCTTGGACAATTACGAGTGTATTTTTTGAATCGTTAGGATATATAATTTTGAATCGCCAGGAAATACTTTTAAATGATTAAAAAAAAGTTCTATAATATTAAAGAATATATCAATATCTATAAAAAAAACCGCGCGATACCATATGTCCAGCTATTGTAGTTAACTTGCTATAATTACTTTCTTACATTTTAAAACCCGATAAATACACTAACCAAAATTAGACCATGCTATCGATACCTTAATCCTTATCCAAATAAATCATTTTGTTTTAATGCCTGTTACAATATATGTAGATTACTTTTTGAATTATTCAAATCGGACATTCCATTCAAAAGATATTACGAATTTAAAGATTACAATCTAAAGAAATAATAGCTGAGCACTCGGTGGCCAATAAGCTTAGGGATTACGTGTGCAATCAAAAGATTGCGGGTTCGAACCCCAGTTTTGCTGATATGTATCAATGTTTTTTTTTTTTTCGAAGAAGTTTGAAAAATTAAAATTTTAACCCATTAAGGGTCCGTAACGTGACCTAAAATGATGGGAGAAAATTTCTTATGCTAGATTTGTAATGTATAAAGCATAAGCTTTCAATAGACATATTGTATTATGAAATGAGAACCCTCCCCCCCCCCAAAAAAAAAAGTCCTATAGGGAAAACCGGGAAATTGGAATAGCAAAAAGAACGGCGAGAAATGGTTAGTTATACTAGAATTTTTCTCCCCACTGTAACTCCTATAGAAGCAAAGTTATAGCCTTTTAAAGATTGAAATGAAGTGAAGAAATAAGCAAAATTAGGTGAATGATCGACAGGGAGAGGGAGGGATCCACAGCTCTGGGGGTGCCATGTAGCTTAAACTTTTAAGTTAAAAATGGTAGAGAATTAAATGAGCGCAATTTTAAGGTGTATATTGGGGGAGGGTGCAAGCCCCCCCGCTCAACATTCTTTTTTGTTTCTTTTGAAGAAACAAAAAAATATGCGCCCCCCCCGGCTGGGCGCAGATAAACCCTAAACGGACGGAAGGGCGATCCCTTATTTATCTTTTGTCAAGGATTTAAAACGGGGATCTAAAATAAAATAGACCGAGAATTGGACATTTTTAAAATTGTATGCATATTTTGAACGGCCCTGTAAGTTAAAACTGACGCGGAAGGGAGGGGATTAGAAGAGACGAGCGTGAAAAATAAAAGATAATAAACTAATACTTCAAATAACTGGACTTCTAAACAAAAATATAACGATTTAACCTAGTGTCGAATTAATGAGGTGGCCAGCAGGGGATACCCCCCCCCCCAGAAGTTATGAGATTTTATAGTTTTTAATGCACAAATTGCAATTCCCCATCTTTTACAGAGCTGTAAAACATCATGCCTTAATGCGGAGTCCCAGAAAAATACCTGCATTCAACACTGATTTAGCCTAGGAAAAAAAAAATCTATTCTTATACGTAATTTTACATCAATACTACCATTAAAACAATAAAATTGAAAAAATCAATTCGATCTGAAGCGTGGATCGATTTAAAGTAAATAAAAAAAAAATACAACTCTATTGGTATCTAAGAATTTTCCAAAATGCGCTTTCAATTTTAGTAAATCAAAATGAAATCGATTCCAAAGATCGAAATCGAATCTAAAGATCGAAATCGATTCCAAAGATCGAAATCGAATCTAAAGATCGAAATCGATTCTAAAGATCGACATCGAATCTAAAGATCGACGTCGAATCTAAAGATCGAAATCGAATCTAAAGACCGATCTTACGGGCAGAATCGATTTTACATTTTTACTTCCTTTTGTAACTTTACAAGAAGAGAGAATTAGATTCGTGAAAAATTTCGACTTCCCGTTTTCGATGGATTTATATATTTTAAAAGGTATTTAACACGATTTCATGGTTTTAAAGAAATATCTGTCTGTGTGTGTCTGTCACTGTGAGTCTGTATATGACAAAAATTTCTGACCGTTCTATCTCAAGAACAAATGTACGGAATTCAGGCAGGATCCAGCAGGGGATACCCCTCCCCCCCAGAAGTTATGAGATTTTATGATTTTTAATGCACAAATTGCAATTCCCCATCTTTTACAGAGCTGTAAAACATCATGCCTTACTGCGGAGTCCCAGAAAAATACCTGCATTCAACACTGATTTAGCCTAGGAAAAAAAAAAATCTATTCTTATACGTAATTTTACATCAATACTACCATTAAAACAATAAAATTGGAAAAATAAATTCGATCTGAAACTTGGATCGATTTAAAGTAAATAAAAAAAAAAATTACAATTCTATTGGTATCTAAGAATTTTCCAAAATGCGCTTTCAATTTTAGTAAATCAAAATGAAATCGATTCCAAAGATCGAAATCGAATCTAAAGATCGAAATAGAATCTAAAGATCGACATCGAATCTAAAGATCGAAATCGATTCTAAAGATTGACATCGAATCTAAAGATCGACATCGAATCTAAAGATCGACATCGAATCTAAAGATCGACGTCGAATCTAAAGATCGAAATCGAATCTAAAGACCGATCTTACGGGCAGAATCGATTTTACATTTTTACTTCCTTTTGTAACTTTACAAGAAGAGAGAATTAGATTCGTGAAAAATTTCGACTTCCCGTTTTCGATGGATTTATATATGGACTTATAAAAGGTATTTAACACGATTTCTTGGTTTTAAAGAAATATCTGTCTGTGTGTGTCTGTCACTGTGAGTCTGTATATGACAAAAATTTCTGACCGTTCTATCTCAAGAACAAATGTACGGAATTCCACAAAACTTTAGATTTAGTTTGACCTTGATATAAACTGAATGTAATTAATTTTTGGTGTATATAGCCTAACAGGTGGCGCTGTTATGCTGCATTTTTTTGCGTTTTGCGCAACAGCTATATCTGAATAACGAATGCACGGATTTTGATCAAATTTCAGATCCAGTTAGCCCTTGACATGAATTGATGTTTTTTGCATTTTGATGTATATCGCTTATCAGATGGCGCTGCTATGCTGAATTTTTCACAATTTTCACTCAGCGCAATGTGAAAGGGGGGGGGGGGGCGAAAAGAGGCGGTCGTCCCGAGCGCGGAAATTTAGGAGGCGCCAAATTTTTACTATTAACATCACTTCTGGCCTATCACAAGAAAAAGTTAATAGGGGGGGGTTAAACTGGAACTTTGAACCGGGCGCAGTTCTCTTTTCGCACGCCCCTGTTTCCATTTTAGCTTTATCTTAAATAATGCACGGACTTTCAAAAAACTTTAGATTCAATTAGTCCTTGATATTATTCGATGCTAATTACATTTTGGTGGAAATCGCTTAAGAGGTGGCTCTGCTATACTGCATTATTCATGATTAACGCAATAGCGCTATCTCAAAAACGATTTTTCATCAAAATTCAGATTCAGTAAATCCCTTACATAGATTAGTGTTGTTTAGTTCTTGGTGTGAATTGCCCTACAGGTGGCGCTGATATGCTGCATTTTTTATGATTTCGCAATAGCTGTATGTCGCGCTTTCTTGGATTTTCATCAAAATTCAGATTCAGCTGGTAAATGATAAAAATTGATCCTGATCAATTTTTGGTGTACATCACTAAACAAAAACGCTATTTTGCAGGGGGGGGGGAGATTCTGAGGTTTCTTTAATTCTTCTATCTTAGAAACTAATGCACTGAAATTTCTGAACTGGCTTATCCGACTATTTTATCTTCGACTTTTGAAGAAAAATGAAAATTATATTACCTTCAGAGAAATCGATTAAAAATTTTAAAGTATCGGTTAAATCGAGTTGGCCGTAGTATCGATTAAATCGATTTAAAAAATCGAAATCGCCCATCACTATGTCAGCATATTTCAAGGAAGTTTAAAGCAAAAACCTATACGCTTTTATTTTATATCTAAAAGTTAAAGTATTGTCTTGAATCGATATTTAATAATGCGTAAATTCATGGTCGATCCCTAAATTGTATTTCAAATGAACTGATATTGCTGCGCTCAAAGATATGCTTAAGTGGTGTAAGTCATGAATTTTGGAAATTTTTGGATTTTAATATCGTTCAGGGACTTGTAGATATTGAGATAAATTCCTTTTTGTTCAATTCGGGGAATGGATAAAAGAAAATTTTCTAACTGGAAGTTTTATCTTTTGGGGGCCGTATAAAAATTTAATTTTCGTATTTTTAAAAATAGACCCCGTATGGAATTACAACTTATCGTATCAAAAAATTTATCTTTGTTATGATACTTCGCAATTTACAGTATGGGTCTAGGGGCAATATTTAAGGAGATAGCCTATTGTTTCGATATTTATGACTCACCCTGTATATTTCATAGTTTACTAAAGTTAGCTCAATTATACGAATATCACTGTTTAAAGTTCAGCAATTTACACAAAGAAATGGAAATGTGTCTGAGATTTCTTTCTGTAGCCCTGTATATGCTCTATAGAATTTATACATGCCAAGTAATATGCAAAAAAATTGTATGTAACTTAATTGTAACGTAACCATAGCTTTCTGTAACCTAACTGAAACTTAACCGTGATCTAAACGTAAATTAAATATAACATAAATATAACTTAGCAGACACATTATCGTAACCTATCCGTAATCTAACCTTAGCCTTATTGCAACTTAACCTTAACCTAACTGTAACCTAACCAAAATTTAAATATAGCCTAAGACTAACTGTAACGTAGTTGCAAACTAATCGCAACCTAACTTTAACCTAAATGTAACCTAACTGTAAACAAATTCTAACTTAATACTAACTATAAACTAATTATTCTAACAGTGCACGTACTACAAAGTATTTTAGTTTCACTTTCCACCTTCACGTGACGCAATATCTTGTATACGAATATCGGAAACGGATCACCACCGCTTGCGGTCGAGTGTAGTAGGCGTGCTATGCATGCTTGCGCTGAATGTCTCACTGTCACTTTCCTAGACCAGAAAGAACACTTTTTCGTAAACAAACTTAAATCCGAACAATACTCTAACTTTCAATCTATCTGTAGATATATAACCCGACGGTATATGAACACAAATAGCAATTTAAGAAATTTTCTGAAATTTCTATTCGGAAATAATGGTAAATACCACTCATTTAAGAGATCAATATTGATCTATAAGATCCTTCTACACGGATCGCTGCTGCATGCTTCGCCAAATAGAAGGCAAGCTGTGCATTCTCTATAAAATATGTTAGTTTCACTTCTCACTTTTAGCAGTGCACTCACTTCTTAAAAAACTTATATCCGAAAAAAATTCCGTTATCAAACTTATTCGTAGATATATTAGTTGAGGGGGTAGGAAAAATAAAATACGAATTTAAGAAATTTAGTTTCTAAAACGAATTTTAGAAAAATATTATTCGAAAGTAACTGCTACTTATAAATATGTTCTGTACGAATATTCAACACAGACTCCCACTACCTGCGACACTGTATAGAGACGGGCGTTGATATCGGAACAATTTCTTGTATTTAGAAAGCAAAAAGAAAGAGCAATGAAAGAATGCGTTTAAAAATGTCTTTAAAAATAGAAAAAAATATTCTGAAATTAAAAAACAAATTAGTATTTAAATTATATTTAAAATATTACTACTCGCTACATCAACAAAAATAATTCCAATGCAATAAATTATTTTTACCAATTTCTAATTTTTTAGTGGTAAAAGATCCAGTAAGAACTTTTTTGATCTTTCACTAACTTTTAAGAAACATGTGTCTTGCTGTTTAAAAAGATGAGTTTCAATTACGTGCAGCAATCCTTTTTTCCACAAAATAGCATGTATCACCGATATTTTACAAATATTATCGCTAAACCAATCAATGTAGAGAAAAAATGGATAGCGGATGAGCGACAAACAACATGTGTTCTAGACTGTTTAAAAAAAAAAAAAAAAAAAGTTGGATTGGTTTTGTTTTGGAAACGGCAACTAGCTCCCTTTTCTCAAACGAATAGATTCAGTTTGAGAATGAAGCGTTTTAATTTAATAATGACAAAAAGCTGAAAATACAGATAATAGCAGAAAGATTTCTTTGGAAATATTCCACATTCAAAATGGAATAAAATGACACCTGAAATTTCTTTTCAGAAATTAAACGTTTCACTTCAGATGGGAAATGTTCTTAAAATTTTTTATAGTGTACGTTGTCAAGTTTGTTGCTAGGCTGTGACATCATTTGAAAATAATCTGTTCCCTTTAATGTTCACTGTATTAAATACGTTTTCAAAGCAAGTGTTTCAGCTCCGTGATAAAATTTAATATTTAGTTGCAAAACCATAATTTTAGAAATATTAATCTCTAAAATTGGTTTATTTAATTCTGTCCCAGATTTTTTAGGTATTCCTGTGAAAGTTTTATACAATCAACAAAGCGAAAGCAAGCGGAAAGAAAGAAACCTATTTTTAAAAAGCAACGTTGGGGGGGGGCGAAAAAAGGCATATTTTTAATGAGAGATAATTCCAAATTTTATTAAATTATTCAGTTAATAATTAGAATTTTGAAATTCTGAATGTCAGATACATCAAGAGAGATTTTGCGCTACTCTCACAAAAATTTTGAGCCTCGTACGTAAAATCTATAGATTTTACTAGACATCGCAGACACACACACATGCAGACAGACAGAGCGTTTTTTAAATTATTTATTAGTATAGATAATACGGTATTCTGAGCATTTTCGCATTTCTACTAGATAAAAATTTCTGCTGCCAGTGATAAATGATTGAAAACTCTGTAAAAGACGCTAGTCCCGAAGGGGTTAAATGGGAGTAAAGGAAAATAATATTATATATGGGTTGACATTTCAAGCGAGTGACTTTTAATAACGTTTTATTTTATTTTAAAAATCTAACAAGGGGTATGAAGGAAGCACATTTAAACAGAAATTTGCTTATGTTCCATATGATCCCGCTGCATGAACGCATATAGAATTTACTAAATTAAAAAGATAGTGAATTTTAAACAATTAATCACTTTGATATCTATTTTATTTAAAATTTAGTGAATGAATAATTTATTACACTTGAAAAATCTTTTACATTTTCAGGGGAACCTTTGTTGTTTACAAATGGATACTTCTTGAACAGTAGTGCCCTTCCAAGTAACCAATACGAGGATTGATGAATCCTTTGTTAATGAAACTTAATTTATCTTCTGATCTAATTAATGATATACAAATAAATGGGGAATGATATATTGTATCTTAAGAAAACAACAAACTGCTAAATCAGGACAAATAGACTGGAAGCTGAATTCATCTTGTAAAATGTTTAGTCAACTAATGTGTATGTTAAAAATAAATTTGTTAAATCTTTATTTTTAAACGAAACGTTATGATTTATTTTTATCTTGTCTGTCACTCATAAATTTTACATTTAATATATATATGTTTTTTTTTAAATTAATAATGTATGTATGATGAAAATGCAGCATTATTGAAGATTTTGCTTTAATACGCATAAGGATATGCGTATTGGTGGTGTTTATTATACTGGTGTATGGACCAATATATATTATATTGGTAATATATATTGGTAATTATTTTGAATGGTGGTGATTTTATATTACTCACTGAAAGGACAAATTTAATATATATTTGAAGTTATTTTCAGCGATATCTAACTTAAATAAAAGACGGTGCTTACAAATGGATACATTAAAAATTAATTACAGCCACGTTGCAATAAACTCAATTTCAAAAAGAAACATAAATATACAAACAAAATAAATTTTGTACTCATGAAAGGTGTGTCAAATTACATCTGACATTATGTGAAATATAACGAATATAATAATTATTATTTAAAAATGCGGTAGGTAATCGGTCTATGCTTAAATGAACTTTTTTCTTAATTAATGTGTACTATATAAGCCAGAAATCATCGGGCGCTTTTAATTTTAGACTTTTGTCAAATACTTGTTGAATTATTTTAGAAATTTCTGAATATAAATAACTTGTTTCACCTTATCTTTTTTCATGAAGTAATTTAAGGCGCCAACATCAAATCAAAAAATTAAATAATATTTGGATTCATCCTGTAAAATAAAATGTAAGAAATCGTCAGCCGATACAATAGATGACTGGGTCGTGTTGAATTCAATTATGTTTATTTGTGTAAGAATAGCAAGTGTATTCATGGATATATACATATTTCTTTTTTTAATGAAGAATTTTTTTTATAGAGCTAGCACTATTTCAGAATCAAATTTAATAGTAGTTTGAGAAAAATTGATAAAATAAAGTAGAAAACATTGAGTACACTTTGAAAATAAATATTTAATAAAATATGAGCAGTTATTGCAAATAATATTTGTTGTACATGTGCGAACTATGCCATTTTTTATGATTTTGGAAGTCAAAGCTACAGAGCAACTAATATAAGTCGAATATCTTGAATGTTCATAAAGATAATGACAGTATAATGGCCTGAACTTTGGTTACCTTAAAAAAGTAACTGGACGACAAGTCTAGTTACTTTCTGAACTAGACAAATATCGTCCAAATTCAAATTGTCCTTTAAATGTTTTAAATTTTTCTTTTTAGAATTTCTTCCATCTCATGAAATATTTATATACTGAAAAAAGGATTCTCAAAATTAAGTAAAAAGTTTTCAAGTTTAAGTACTTCACTTACTCAAAATAGCTCCGATCCAAAAGTTCTCAAAACTGAGAAACACATGTACTCGTTTTTGATTCCATGGTTGTGTTCAAATATAAATTATTATTATCTGACCCCTGAATTTACAAATTAAAGTTAAAATATGCTGGTATTTATTTCTTGCTCAAAATTGGGAACAATAAGCATTTAATTGATTATTTATTAAGAGAAATTGCAAAATTATAAGTAAAATACCCAAATCGAACATTTTTTATGACAAGAGCATTATTTGCAAGTATACTTTAAAATTATTTTAAAATACTGTGCATAATTTAAAATTTACATTAATAAGCATCATTTATGCCGCCATGAATGAGATAAACCAATACAGGGTACAAAGTTATCGTTTGTTTGGTTTTGATAACATGGGATGTTTCAAAATTGAGAAAACAATGTGTTCATTGATCCATACATACTCAATTCATTTTTGAGTACTTCATTTTTTTCAGTGTAGTCTCGTGTCTCTGTCCGTCTTCCGCAGCGCTTGTATTCGGAAAATTTTGAAGTTCCAGACTGCATTTTTTTTTACATAGGACGTCATACCCTCTAACCTTTCCAAAATTATAAAATTTTGGAAAAGTCTTAATTAACGCGCGTTATAAATTAAAAATTCCAACTAAAAGAATGAAAAATATTCATAATTCAACAAAAGCATTGATTTCAAACAAATCGCAATGATTTTCTGTCGGAAGAGTAGAAGATTCCTCCGCGCACGAAGATTGTAGTTTTTACCGTTCGCAGAGCTTTTTTTTAGTGTGTACATAGCTCATAAACGTTTTTGTGATACACGTATCATTCTAACGCTCTTTACGGTTTTTACATCTTCTGAGCTTTGTTCGACGGGAAAAAGGTGAGCGTTTCCATTCGAAAATTTCAGTCTTTACACTTATAACTGTAACCATGAGCGTTACTTTGTTGCTGTTAACAGAATGCAAGTTTAGAGGCACAGTTAAAATTATCGGATAAATGTTAAACAATTAAAACGTTTACAATACTCAATATTTTCCATAAATTATAAAATAAATTTTTAAAAAGACAAAAAATACCTTTATTTATTCACATTTTTGACGTGCTTCGTTTGCATCCTAAGGATATATCCTCAAGAAAACAAAACCATAAAAAATATTTTCTCTAAATAATTTCAAAATGAAAATATATAAAACAAAAATAAAAACCACGCGAACACAAGCATAATGAAATAACTGGAAAATTAATGATGAAAAAATATTGAATATGAATTATTTTTATTGTTGATTTATTATCCTGTGAAACATTTCCCTCCAAATTGTAGGGAGATCCATGGAGGGAGAATTGTTTCAAATATTTCCTTTACATAAGAACATTCTCTGATAATGAATGATCAATACGTAAAAGGTCTTTTCTATATATATTTTTTAACTTTATTATTACTTAAAAATACTACAAATGTTAAACCAAATACTATACACATTTTGCACCATTAATAGAATTTAAAATAAAATAACAAAAACAAAATAAAAACTTTATTTGTAATTTGTAAAAGCATTATAATTATTTAAAGGAATTCTGCCTTTTTTCCAGATTTTCCTGTCGCCCCCGATAGGGGAAAATTTAGTATTATTATTACATGGTGGAATCCTTCGAATTTTGCTAGAAAAAAGTATTTAAGAAGGAATTGTTTCATTAATTTACAATAAACCTAAAAAATTAGTTACAATAAAATATGCATCATATAATGGTTAACTCTAAAATGAATATCATTTTAATCTAAAAGTCACTGCTCTGCTGTAAAAGCACTAAGAATATTTTTAAAACTTTGGCTTTATCAATGTGTGGACTGAATTGCGTTATTTTCAAAAGTGAACCAGTAATCCACTTCCACAAAAATTATATTAGTTTTAGGACTTAAAATATACGCTTTTATTTTATATAAAATGATATTATTTTCATATACTAAAGGATTCTATATTTGCAATCCAGTCTTTAAAAAAATGTATAAATAAATTTGGATATGTCAACACTATCGCAGAGTAATACAAACCAAGGAAATGCGATATCATTAATTCGACACCTCCCCCCCCCCAAAAAAAAGGACTATCTAATTATTAACATGCTTTCATTTGTTGTAACATTAATATGGCTAGTTAAAAATAGATATGGTTTATAACAGCTTCTCATATATATAGAAAACATTCATTTTTTTAAATAGATACTTTTATTGTACTTTTTTTTCCAGTGTTATGAAAAAATGTCAATAAAAAGATATAGTAATCTACTATTTCTAATTTTTATGGAAATCGAATACTTTCTTTGCCACCTTACCAGAAAATACATTAAAAATTATAGAAAATTTACTATCTCAAAAATAAATTTAGATGTAATTTTTAAACAACTTGCATTTAAAAGTATTTCTTTTCCTATACAAATGAAAAATTTGAACACTTGCAATGCTTAAAAGTTTAAAAATTGCAATAGAGATTATTAGAATTTAATTGTAAAATGAATCATTTGCTTCGTTTTAAGGCTAGTTTACGTTGCATGTTATTTTTTAATGTAGATAAAATACTAAGGATAATTTGACGATTACTTAAAAG
The DNA here is from genome assembly GCA_964019185.1 of Maratus speculifer. Taxonomy (NCBI): domain Eukaryota; kingdom Metazoa; phylum Arthropoda; class Arachnida; order Araneae; family Salticidae; genus Maratus; species Maratus speculifer. The sequence goes on from OZ025292.1 coordinate 345,270,876, forward strand.
AAATATAATACACGAGAGCTAAAAAATCTTTAGTTTTGAGAGAAATTCCGTACATTATAATTATATTAAACACATATTAAGAAGGCAGTACACTCCTAATCATATCCGTTAAAAATTATCTGTGAGTAATTTTAAAGTTAATTTTTCTTCTGATATTTTTTTCCCTTATTAAACATATATTAGCCTGTGATTTTTAACACTTAATTATTTTACTAACATAATCAAAAAACAATAAATAATCTTCTACTAGAACGTTTTGACTGACTGTTTTAATTTCAGCTGACATTATTTTCAAGTACTTCAGAAAAGTTGAAGATACAGATGGTCATTTGTGACGTCAGAATATCGGAAAAATGATGCAAAGAATTTGCCGACAGTCACCATCTGTCATCTTAAGTTTCTTGAATGTTAGGAGTATATTTTTATCTTTATTCGAAAGTTTTCTTCCTATCTTATGATTAACTAAGTCGCTGAAAACTACTTTTGATATAATGGTATATGCTCCAATATATAATTAATTAAAAGCTATTAGACATATTTTAAAACTTTAAATCGCATTTGAATACTATTAAAATTTTCGAATTTGATAAATTCAAGTGGTTTTTGATTTCATAATGATATGTTGTACTTCTTTTCTTGTACCAAACTAGTACAGGCATTATTAAAATGCATTTTTTGTCAGAATATTGGAAATATATATTTATTTAATAGACTTTATTCTTCATTTCGTTTCGGGACTACAAAAATCGCCATTTTACCTTTAGTGACTTCATTCGGATATTATCGATCGTACTCACTGCAAACAGATGATTGCAGAAAATTTTGTTTGCACTTGAAAAAATATAAATAGTTTTAAATTTATTTCAATCTAAAAAATAAATTTAAAAATAATATTGTCCAAACAATATTGTGTAAAAAAATAATATTATCCAAATCTACAGATCATAATTTATGTTTAATTTCAAGCCAAAATACTAAATACTTTTTTTGATAAATGTACGACAAAATATAATTTGAGTAGCCTAGTAAAGGATTCGCTTCGCTCATCCTAATTATAATACAGTAAAACCTCCATAACGGACACTCCCGAATAGCGGACACCTCTATTTAACGGACAGTTTTACAATCCCCACTCCCAAAACCAAATTTTTTGTATGCTTAACCTCTGAATAACGGACATTCCGAATAGCGGACACTTTATTCGGCGATAAAAGATGAAAAAATATGTTTGGAAAAAGGGAAAAAATGCAAAAAAAATGCAAAAAGGACTCTAAATTTATCAGGACAATGTGTCACAAATTCAGATAAATGTAGATCACAGATAAATGTAGCTAAAGAGTTGGGGAAAATTCGCCCCCCCCCCCCCGTCCACGTTAAGTACTAAATTCAGGGTGTTGGCCAGGAGGAATATCTCCCAGACCATTGAGATGTCACCCAAGAATATTTTGAGAATTTATTCTTTTAAAGCTCAAAAAGTGCAATCTTTCCCTTCCCGCCCAGAACTCTACAATGTCCACTAACGTCACATCGAAAAACAAATTGCATATAATCGCAAGGGCAAAAGTAAACTTTTCTAACCGATTATTTCACGAGAATATAATTAACAGTGGATAAAAGTGTGCACAAATTTATTTCGATTTTATTGATAAAAAAATAATTTTAATTTCTGTTTATTTATATAATAGAGGTTTTAGGACATATGAAAGTAAATTAATGAAACATTAAGCATTTCTTAGCGATTTTTGAATGTCTGAGGTTTTTCCAATAGCGGACAATTTCTGCGTTCCCGAGGTATCCGTTATTTAGAGGTTTTACTGTGTAATCGGATAGTTTTAAAAGGAACTAAAAAGAAGGCCCTAGGAGATTACTACTTAAAATTAATGATAGCTGAAGCCGGAAAATTTTTTATTAATTAAGAAGTTGAAGAAAGAAAAATATAACATAAAACTTTAAACTTTTGTTTAAATAAAACTTTTCTTTTAAATAAAACTACGTATGATGGGTAAGTAATAGATGTTTTAAGATGAAAATTTATTTCTATTCAAAATTTCTGAGGGTTTTCGATCTGAAATTCCCTCAATCAATAAATAACATTTTTGTAAAAAAAAAAAAAAAAAAAAAAAAAAAAAAAAAAAAAAAAATGTTAGGGAAATAAGTGACGTATTTGTAAAATATAAAAAATGGAAAAGCATTTGTAAATTAAACTATAAAAATATTCTCTGTTGATGCTCTCGTGAATTTAAGGTCAAGATTACTAAGACAATTTAAATAAAATGCATATTTTTAACTTGTACAATCTATTTTATTATTTTCGCCGCCTTTTAAGTAAAACGGTCAGCTTTTGAAGGTTCCTATTCCTTTTTTCGTGCAATAAAAAAATTTCTTAGTTTTAAACTCTCTATTATTTGAAAATATTTTGTATCATGGATTTTTTTTAAAATAAAAATATCACATTTTTAACTACGTTATATCTACTGTTCTAGAATTGTAATAATTCTGAAAATAAGTATAGATTATTAGTGAATCTAAAAATATACGCCGGGGTAAAATTTATCATCTTGCATAATGAATATTTTAATGAGAAAGGAATGTATTTAATCTTCATGTCTCTGAATTTCGGATCAAATATCGAATTTCAATTTCTAAAAGTTATTAACTTTAAGTGAAAAGAAAAATTAAAAAGGTATGGAAAATTTATTGAATATCAAAGTTTTCAATATTGAACAAATTTTTTCAAACCTTTGTAAAATTATGCTTTTTTAAAAATCTTAATCATAACTAAACTAGGGTTTTTAAAAGAAGTCTTTGGTACATAGATTATAGATGAAGACCTCTTTTTTATAAATAAGAATTGTAATTTATTTTTTACAATTAATACATTTTTTTTACTTTGCCTACTAGCACCAAAAAGCATTTTTCTGTTAAAAATGTTACTTGAGTATTTAAATAAAGTTTTCAAATTTAATTAAAAGCTATACTTTCCTATTTGCCACACGTTAGGAGATACAACAGAATAATTGGCAAATACTTCGCTATTTCAGTGACCTTTTTTGTTCTAACAATTTTAGTAAGTTAATAATGTAGTTCGATTAACTGCTTGTTATATTTGTAATTTACTTATATTATTTATTTATGGATGAATTTTTAATTTCCTTATGGCATATTAATTGGAATCAAATGCTGAACCAATCATGGTGTTTTAAGCTCAAATGATTAATCTCCTGTCATCGCACTGCAGTTAGAAAAATCTTGCTTGAAATTAATTAGAAATCTAGTCAAATGTGGCAATCATAAAACGTTCTTATGCATGATAACAATTCTTAGAAAATGCAGCATAAAAGCGCAACAGTTTAGGTGGTATAAACATAAATCTAGTCAGCAACTTATTTTAACTTATTATTAAATCTGAAATTTGATGAAAATCCAAACATTTGTTCTTGACAAAGAGATATTGCAAAATCTTAAAAAAAATCTGCATAACAGCGCCACATGTTGGGTAATGTACAGCAAAAACTAATCAGGATCAATTTTTTATAACCTACAGAGTGAATCTAAAGTTTGATAAAAATCCATGCATTAGTTCTTGGGATAGATTTATAACTAAATTGTTAAAAATGCAGCAGACTAGCGCAATCTGCAGGACGATTTAAACCAAAAACTAAACAACACAAATCTATATCAGGGACTTGAAGAATTTGAAGTTTTAGAAAATTTCATGCATTCATTCTTGAGATATAGCTATTGCGATAATTAGGAAATGTCCACTATGGCAGCGCCACCTGTGAACGATTTGTATCAAAGCGTAATCGGCACCATGTTATACCAAATACTAACTAAATATAAAGTTTTAGAAAAATGCCTGCACCAGTTCTTCATATATGGCTATTGCGGAAATTGTAAATAAAACAGTATAGCAGCGCAATTTGTTGAACGATATACACCAAAAACTAATCAGATCAATTTTATATCAAGATCTCACATAATCTAAAGTTTTGTGAAATTCCGTGGATCAAATTTGAGATATAGCTATTGCAATAATCACGAATGTCAGCACTACCTGTTGAGCGATTTACGCCGAAACGTAATCAGCACCATGTTATATTAAGTATTAACTAAATCTAAAGTTTTGTGAAAACATATGTATTAGTTCTTTAGATATGCATATTGTGGGAAATGTGAATAATGCAGCTTAGCAGCTCCACCTGTAGAACCACATGCACCAAAAACTAATGAGATCTAGTTTATATTAAGCTCTAATAGAGTCTATAGTTTTGTGGAATTCTGTGCATTAGTTTTAGGTAGCTTTCATTACAAAAAGTAAAAAGCTACCTATTGTAGCCGTCCGGAGGAAAGCTCTTCCAGAAAATTTTGGTATATTTTCACCGATCATGACCCCCAGACCCCAAAACCACCCTACGTTCAAATGTTGACATATATATATATATGATTTTTGTCATGCTATAACTAACGTATTTATGAACCGATTTGAATGAAACTAGACATGTATGTCTCGACCGAGTTCGTTAGCGAACATCATCCGTTATCTTGTTTCAAAATGGCGGCCAGTTAAATTATTTTTATTTAAAATTAAATTCGAAAAAACTAAAAGTTGAAAAATATTTTTCTTTTATGTGTTAGAAATTAAAACAATGATTCCAGAACACTTTTTATTTTGTTTATATCTTTAAAAATGATTGAGTTATAAAACTTTGAATTTTTCTTATGGCTGACATTTTGAAACGATCTGATTTTTGTCACGGGATAACACGAGTATTTATGAATCGGTTTGGATGTAACTTGGTGTGTACATAGTAAGCAATGAGGCCTGAACCGAGTTCGTTAGCCAGTTCCGTCCGCCATCTTGTTTCAAAATGGCGGCCAATTAAATTTTTTTATTTAAAAATTTAAAATTAAATGCAAAAAAACTAAACGTTGGAAAATATTTTTCTTTTATGTGTTAGAAATAAAAACAACGATTCCAGAACACTTTTGATTTTGTCTCTAATCTAAAAATGATGAGTTATAGCACTTTGAATTTTTCTTATGGTTGACGTTTTGAAAAGATCTGAATTTTGTCACATTATAACACGCATATTTATGAATCGATTTCGATGCAACTTGGTGTGTACATAGTAAGCAATGAAACCTGAACCGAATTCGTTAGCCAGTTCCATCCGCCATCTTGTTTCAAAATGGCGGCCATTTAAAAAATTTTTAATTTAAAAATTTAAAATTAGGTACAAAAAAAAAAGAGAAATTGAAAAAGTTTTTTCTTTTACGCATTTGATCTTGATACAAAGATTTCAGAGTATTTTTTGTTTCGTCTGTATCTTATAAAATGGCTGAGTTATAGTACTTTTAATTTCTAGTGTTGCTAACATTTTGAAATGATCTGATTTTCGTCACGTGATAACACGCGTATTTATAAAACCGATTTGGATGAAACTTGGTGCGTACATAGTACATACCGATGTCTAGACCGAGTTTGTTTGCCAGTTTTATTCGCCATATTGTTTCAAAATGGCGTAATATTATTTTTTTTTTTTTTTTTGTAATTTGAATTTTAAAATTCGGTGCAAAAAAGAAGGAATTGAAAAAGGTTTTTCTTTTGTGTGTTTGACCTTGATACAAAGATTCCAAAGCATTTTTTGTTTCATATATATATCTTAAAAAATGGCTGAGTTATAGCACTTTCAATTTACAGTTTGGTTGATATTTTGACACGGTCTGAAATTTGTCACGCGATTATACGCATATTTACAAACTGATTTGGATATAACTCCGTGTGTACAAGTACATATCAATGTCTTAACCGAGTTCACTGGCCAACTTCATCCGCCATTTTGTTTCAAAGTGGCGGCCATTTAAGTTTGTCAGAAATCTTTTAAACGTATAATGATGTACAAACAAAAAAATAGAAATTGAAAAAAGGTTCTTTCTAAAGTATTTATCTTAATAATGAATTCCGGAATATTTTTTACTTTGACTTTATCTTCAAAAACGCCTGAGATATAGCAGTTTGAATTTGAGATGCGTTTTTACTATAACTAGTTTTATAAATATTCATATCTTATTGCGATATCTGCTGATTTGTTGTGTAAAAATGCATGAATACATAGTTTATTACGATTATATATGTTAAATTGGAAATAATATGATTCGATTTTAAACAGGATGTAATCACCATGGAAACCTTGGATCATTACATATCATGAGATATCATTAAATTAATTACTTATGATAAGATTCAATAGAATGAAAAAAACTTTCATTAATATCTTTTTTAATTTTGATTCGATTTTTATAACATTTGAATTGAGTGGGCAAAATTGTGCAACTATTATTTGTACTAAATTTAAATCTTTCAATTGTATAGATTTTGCTCTGCTATATGCGGACAGACGGACAGACATATGGGCAGAGCAGATGACAACAATAGACGCTACATATTACATAATTACTAATTAGCCTCAAAATTGCTGTAAAAACGAAATTTATTAATCAGAAGTTGTCACGATCAATATGACGTCAAAGTTATTAGTGCAATTTTTTTTAACATTTATAATATATATAGTCTTTAAATAAAACAAAAAAATAAGAAGAAAATGTATTACAACTTCTCTCGATTGAAAATATGTATAATATGCATGCATAATATGTATAACACGTATGTATAAGATGTACATATGCTTATTAAAATAATACATTGAAAAAAAGTTGATGATTTTACAGTATAACACTGGCAGCTGGGGCGTCAGTAATATACTGTTAAATAAAGAGTAAAATACCGTCGTGTAAATGAATTAAACATTATATTACTGCTTAGCAGTATATTACTTGCTAATTATACGGTTTATTATCGTTAATTTTATTGTTTTAAACTTGCGCCCCCACTGCAGTAATATATTGTAAAATCATCAATTTTTTGCAGTGTATATCTGGTAGTTTCAAGAAAGAAGTACTTTTATTCATGGAAAAGGATTTTAACTCATTCTAATTTTGCGTTTGTATAATATTTACTAAAGACTGGGATGTTTGCGCTTCGTTTACTAAAATGCTCATAATTTATACGTGACATGCAATAGTTTAATAAAAACACACAAACGCGGATTTCTCCTTTCTCTAGTTCCATAGAAGCAATCCGATTGCCCCCTTTTAATGAAATTTTATAAAAAACTTCTAAAACTTTTAAGAAAGTATAAATATTGAAATTAATTTAGAAATTATTTGTACGGGGCACATCTGCATATGAACAGTTTTCACTTCAAGAAATGATTATCAAAATTGGCTCATCGGAAATCTGCAGGATGGTGAATAAAAAAATGACATTGTTGTTTAAATATTTAGATTATTTAGTCCATTTATAAAAAGAATAAAAAAATTATTTTCGAATAAATTTTTTTATATAAATTAAAAAGAAAATTATGGTTCGAAATATAGTTATAATAATTCGTTTCTCTCGTTATAATAATTCTATAGTTATAATAATTCGTTAATCTCTTCGTTGTTCAATAAATAGATTCCTTCAACGCAGTGATGAAGTAGGATTAAGGCCCCTGTCCTCGCTCGAGGAAACGCACGCGAGCTAATGCTATTCCTATGGAGAGTCATTTTTCTAATAACTCTTTCGCATTTTGACATTTTTGAATAATTTTTTTTGCATTGGATAGCTGAGGTGCATGCCGACAGCGCACCTTTTTTACTTTTTCGATTTTGAGTGCAGATATTTCTAACAAAGTTAGTTTCATTTTCAAAACCGGTTTCGAAACTGAAAGTACTTTTTAAAAAATATATCTGCAACCAAAATCAAAAAAGTAAAAAAGGTGCGCTGTCGCATGCACCTCAGCTATCCAATGCAAAAAAAATTATTCAAAAATGTCAAAATGCGAAAGAGTTATAAAAAAAGGCCTCCCCTTAGGAATAGCATTAGCTCGCGTGAGTTTCCTCGAGCGAGGACAGGGGCCTTAATAGGCCGATTTGCAGGTCTACTCACCTACAAATTCAGTTAACTCCCCTTTTGATTTAAATATATACTCTCTCACCTCCATTTTCATACATTAAAATTAATAGCCTAGAAGATATGAAACAGATATAAAATTATGTCTTAATTATAAAAGAAATATAGAATTGGCCCATTCATTAATTACTTTAGCGTCTATGTTTTGCAAATGCCTAATGATTTTCCTAGACAATGCTTACCATAAACTTAGAATTTATCTCATCTATTAAAGCGCACTTATCAAAAACCCCTGTTTAAGCATCTATTAGGAAAATTAATGAATTTCACATTAATGAACCTTAATTCATTTTCAGAACGAATTAATGATGTAATGGCAAAATAGGTTATATCATACATATGAAAGGAAAATAATTTTAAATATATACGTTTAATCTAAGGAAATCGATTTGAAACGGATTTTATTCGTGCAAATGTTTAGTTAATGGGAGGAAATGTTAAAATGAAGTTAAGTTTATGAAAACTTGTGTTCAATGTTTGTTATTAAGTTTAGGGAAAGTTATCATATACATGATTTATGGAACTAGAACATATTATGCTATTATTTCTTTGATTTATTGCATTCCGTCTGTCTCAACATTGCATCAAAATGTTAATAAAAATTTCGCATATATACTTCATAAAAAGATACATTAAAGAAATTAATTTCAGTTTTAAAAAGAATTTTAGGCATTCAGTTTTACATTTTCTAATGTTGTAAAAATGACTAAAAAGTTTATGAAAGTTATAGAGTAATTTTATAGAAACAACTATTGTTAAAAATGAAAGGCCAAAATAATAACTTTACAAATTGTTTTTTGAATTAAGAAGTTAGTGAATATCTGGTTCAACATTTTAGAAAAAAAATTCCATCAAAGAGGTTACTTTTGACAACAGACATAAGATTATTTGTGTATTCCACATCCGTAACAAGTATATTAAAATTATGAGTATTTTTCTTCATTGTTATTATTAATAATGATTTTACAATTTGTTATGATTGTTCACGATTATCGCATAGCATTATGTTTAAGATGTGTTTTTGTTTTTGTTTAAACAAAACGGCAGCTGGATGTTCTAACATGACTTAATTCAACACATCAGAAAATCAAAATTGTGCGTTACAAGTAACAAAATAATAAATTTGAATGAACAACTGGAATAAAGATGTGCAGAATAATGTGATAAATTGAACAAACGTGTTACTCAATGTGTCAATAAATGCCCCAAAATCTGCAAGATCAGTCAATTACACTCTATAAACATATCGATCTCTTCCTGTATTCATCAAAAGGTGTTCTTCCAGCTGATTGTTTATTTCACTCCATGCAGAGCACTTTTTCTGTTTAAACGGTCTTATCTCGTCAGCACTGGCGTCTACATTTATAGCGTTAGCACATGTGTGGGATAATTCCCACCCCGATTTGTTTCAAATTATATTTTGGGCTAAATACGTTTTAAAAAATAATCTACAGTTTTGTACAGTTATCTTTAGGGAAACAAAATCCCGCTTTTTTCATTTATTGTCTGATTTTTAGCAGTTTTTTTTAATCACTTTTTATCCCTAGAATATATGCAAACGATTTGTTTTATCCCTTAAAAGAGGAATTATTTGACAAAACTGATATTAATTACATTTAGTAACTTTTCATCAATATATACAAGTAGCTTTTATCTTACTCTTTCAATAATTAATTTTTTAGTGAGTGTTATCCCGTAAGAAATGAACATTTCGAAATGAAACGTATGTACACGCAATGGATTTTTTTATCCCAAGAACTATATTTCCCCCCGTCTAGTGTATAAAGTGTTTCTTTAACCCGTCTAGTGTTTCTTTAACCCATCCCTTCTCGACCTTGATTGAGAAAGGTACAAAGCAGGTCAGAAGCGTCCTAAAAAACTATAACCTTTTTTTCGAAGAAAAATTGTAGTTGGTATAGATTTTAAAACATGTTAAGAGGAAACCAAAAATGAGATCGATTTGTGAATTACCTCAAAATACCAGAGTTCTGAATTTGCTGGTTACCTGGCATTTTTGCAAATTAATTTAATTTTTTTTTTTTTTTTTTTTTTTTGACGAAAAAAAAGAACTATTTGTTTTTATGGTTAAAAGGGTGGAGTAACATTTATAAACCTAAAATTTTGCCACTTCAACTCAATTATGAAATGGGCCATCTTTTACTGCGTCGGTATCTAGGGAGGTAATTCATCAAACAGATGAAGGACAAACTAAACTATATTCAAAGGATGCTCTTACTGCAAGTAAACAGAGAATATAAAACAATCTTCTCGGATGTCCTTGCATTTATAAAAGGGATCCCCTCCATTACAATCACTTTGCGTTTGAATATCCAAGAAGCAAGATCTTACACCTTTAACACGACGTAACACAACAAGCACATTTCTCAAATACAGACATCCAACGAAAACACAACAGCTAGATCCTACATCCTGCGAAAGAGACGTCGTATCTGTAAGTAAACCCGAAAAAGCGCACTCTCAAACCAACTAGAGATCGAAATGTATAGACAAATGGATCCCAAATCGAATCAGCTGTGTCATTAGCATTTGGTGTCATGACTTGCGGTGAGATGACCCATTAGTGGGCCAGCAGAATTGGCGACCTTAACACCGTATACCAAGTGGAGCTACTCGCGGGCACTGGAATGGATCTCTCGCAACTCTACCATTTCACCAGGGTTTAGAGTGATAGCTTATCCAGTTTACTGGCCATTTTTGCCCATCGCACAAAACGCCCCATAGTCCTAATAATGACCTTAGTCAATAAAATTTCCCTTGGGCAAGTCCCCGCCCATATTGGCTTTAATTGCGAAGAACGGGTCGGTGTTCTGTCCAAGGCAGCAACAGAATATCTAACAGTAGAATTTGAACTCCCGGTCCCTTTCTCCCATGTCAAAGGAGTCCTAAAATAAAGAATTCTGCCTGCCTGTCAGGATAGATGGAAATAGTCTGACAAAGGATGCTATACCTACATCCTCATCCGAAATGTATACAAAGAACTTTATTTCCTTTCCTCACCCACCACAACACTCATGAGTGGCAGCGGATCATTTAAACAATATCTTAAAAATTCCACTGCGTTTCATCGAAATTCTGTTGTACACGGAATATGTTTACTTTCGTTTTTCCATAAACAATTTGGCAAAGTAAGTAGTATTTCTTACAATTTATTTTTTAGGTCGAACTTCATTCTACAAATATCCTTATGCAAGAGAGCAAATTAAATCTACAAAATCTTTATTAGGAGCTTTTTAAAAATGTGTGCTATTAAATTGATTGAGAAAAAAGACTTTTTAACTCACGACATGTTCGTAAAGCTATATTTTATTTTAAGTGAGAAAGCACATCCATGAAAAAAAAAAAGCAGAATATTCATACAATTTTGGAATGTACAGGGTGATTAAGAACTAAGTTGTTTACTTCAGACGGCTCTAGAATGCCTTCTATTAGTTCAAATAAGACTAAGCTTGAACTACCGATAATTCAAGTGATGCGCTTGAAAAAAAATTAAAAAATTAAAAATGCAAATTTCGCTGCTAGGCGGCGATGTAATACACCTAAAACACCACTTTACGACCTGAATTAAAATTACCCGGAGTGAAGTATTCAGGTTGCATACATTGCTGAAACACGCTGTATATATCTTCAAAGTATTCTATGCAAACCGATTCAAAGAAAATACGGAATCGTAGTTGAAATCCAGAGTTCACTATTAAATTGACATGTAGAAAACATTAGTGTAAAATTTTCCAAAACATCTGTCTGACATATATATATATACATATATATATATACACATATAATTTACATGTTGCCTAAAATACATAATCATCTATATTGCCTCCTATATACTATGATTGTGTCTTCAATTGTGTGATCCTTCGGTAAAAGGTATATGGAGAGCAACATAACATTTCTATGCGAAAAGTAAAATCGTTAGTATTCATTTTCGAAAACCGTGCCAAGCACTCTGGGATGATTCCTCTGTCTATTTGGGTGCTACGCTAAGCTAACTTTTTTCCAAAGTCCTACTTCATTGTTCTCTTGTAGGCTATCACTTAAGATTGGAACTTAGCCGATTGCAGTGAAACAAACTAGACTCAATCCTAATTTGTTAAAACAAAACAGAATTGACCCATGCGCAAAAGCACGGAGTGTTTTACTTTTTGATAACAAATAGTATATGAGCCGTTTGCTTTGAAGTCCATTTTATGTTATTGGTAGATTTTTAATGGTCTTCACAAGGATGGGTTTAAAAGTATTCATATGCAATAATAGACTTTACATTTATTTATTTATTTATCTGTGGTTGTATTTCGTGAGCAAAAATTTTTAGCCGTGTTAGTTAAAAACAAAACTATATTTTTGTCATGCGCCAATGAATTACCTCACTTACAAAAGCAATAATTTATTCAAAACATTCATTTTCTTTGAATGGAACATAATTATAATACCAATGAATGATTGCTTCTATATTTCAATCTTCTTCCGGAAAGTAAAAATAAATATACAGGAACGAAATATATAGAACAATGAAAAAAATATATATATTCAGTAATGTATTATATATATATAATTATATTTAGCTTTTTTAAAATATGCTAATTGTGCTTGTTAATACTAAGCAACAACAAAAACAAAGATTCTATTCATATTATTTATATTATGCATTTCAATTAGCGTTGAGCCAGTAAAGTACTAAAAAATATCTATACTGTTATTAAAATATATTTATTGTGAAATGACTAAAAAAAATTTTCACGTTAATTTGCATTAAAATTCAGACTTTAACATTTTTTTTTCTACAATATGGACTGAATATGCCCGACTTTTAAAATTAATGGCTCTTACATGTTAAACTGTTATACAAATTTCAGCAATAGTACACTTCATGGTTTGAAATCATAAAATATGGTTTGAGAATAAATACATTCCTAGAAATGTGTTTCTTGTTAAAAAAAACTCTCAATGGTAAAATATTCTTTTAATATTTTGTTGGTATACATTATAATATTTTTCAGATAAACAGTAATAAAATTGTTTGAAATATACCTAACTGTTTTCGTGAGATCTGTTTATTTACATTGAAAGTTAAATTTCGCTAAATGCTCAAAAATTTCTTTTATCAGCACCATTATCTAACTATTAAATAGATATTTTACAAGAAAATAGTTTTACGAATTTGGTAAATAGTACTGTGAACATTTCTGTAGTACATTAATTAATTGCTTCAACAACTGTCTTTTCCATATGACTAATATGAGAGTTTTCCACAATCTTAAAATTTATAACCCACATTAAGGCTCACTTATCAAAAGCTTCCAATTATGCATCGATTAGGAAATTTAATAAATCTCTTATGAAACAACTTCAAATAAGTTTCTTCTTGAAATAATGATGTACAAAGAAAGTAAACTATACCATTACATACAAATGAAAATAGTCTTCACTATCTGTTAAGAACAAATGTATTCGAAATTGTTTTTAAAAAACAGTTATCTCTTTCGGTAATATATAGAAATAGCAGTTTACTATTTTTAAACAACTTTTAAAAGGCCATCTGTTATAAGACATAATGTTTTGTCTCTGTATTTGTGTCTATGTAGACAACTTTTCCACTTCTTGAATTTTAGTTCAACTGTATTATTTTAAATAATAATTATTATTTAATTTCGTCGGTGCTATGAAATGTTTCTATTACAGGCAAGCACATTTCACTATTTTCAGTTAAACACATTTTTTTTAATTATATAAAAGTACGTTTTTTAAAAACCAATATAAAAAAACCTAAATTAGTAGTATACATTCTAAGAGATTTACTATATTGATCAAAGTGGAAAATGAAATTTCTCTAGCTCTGTAATAAATTATGACTTTTTCCAAATGGCTGAAACGCTCTTAGTAGCGAATGTTTTCAACAATCTTAAAATGTATACCACGTATTGCCTACTTATCAAAAACTTCCATTAAGGGGGTTTGGGACCTATTTAAAATAATTTTTATTTATCAAGTTAAAATTTTGAATTTTTTTGTGATGATTAATCGTATCATTTCCAAACAAAATCATATGATATAATTTGTCATTTAAAACGGTCTCTCAATAAATAATTTTTATGACAACCATTGCTTGAATGCTAGATTTTGAAAACAAATCAAATTAACTTAAAAATTGGAGTTAATTTATTAACATAGAGAAGAAAATATTGAGTAAACTACATGTACGTTCGGAAGACTGATAAAAACTTAAAAAAATGATAACGCTAAGCTAACGAAAAAGTATCCTAACTAAAATATTCCTAACTCCTGTTAAAATGCATTAAAATCTCTAAACACGGTATTAAAATGTAGCTTATTAAACCGCCTAAACATATCTCAATATTAATTATGGGGAAGTAATTAAGGGGCTTAGCATCTCTTGAAAAAGATGCCGTAGGTGAAAATGACGCTGAGTGATATTAAGAATAAGAGTACTAATATGCTATCTAGAAAACATTAAATTATTAAATGTGGCATTAATTTAAACCTACTAACTAGAGTTAAGCTGTAACCTAAAATTACCCGTTAATATATGATCAAAGTGAGAAAAATAAAGGGGAACCGTCGTGGGAGGTTTATTATAGTTCTAAAAAGAGCTTTTTTCCCCTTTTTTCAACGCAGCCTTGGAGTTTATATAAATACTATTCTGGCTAATTAACATCAAAGCAATTCGGTGGGGCAAAAATAAAACAATCTAATTACCAAATCCAACTACACTTAAATATTGGAATTAATTTATTATCGTAGAAAACAAAATATTGGATAAAATACGGAAGACTACATGTAAGAATAATAATACTGATAGCGCTAAGTTAGCGAAAAATTATCCTGAATAAACATATAATTATTTCAAAAATTAACTAATTAACAGCTTTTAGTTGTCCTATTTTGTTAATTATTACACGTTCGTAAAAATTGCCATGACGCCTTAGACGTGTAAATTACGAGCGTCTAGGATTCAAAAGTTAAATATGATTTTTTTAGAGAAAACTTGGTGAAAATAAAATAACGTCATAACTATTACTAGATTAAAAAAATATATATATAATTTCTGCTAATCCTAATAACCCCTCCCCCTCTAAATTTCTCCATCACGGAATCGGGCGGATGGGAACTGTGGCCAAGCAATATTGACACTACTTCTATAGACTGCGCACCACTGGATCGTATGTTAAATATACTAGCTAATGAATATAAAGGAAATAGATAAAAAGAAATTTCATACTAGAGATAAAGGGAAAAAGGTGTTACTAAGTAAAGTATGAGTAATTTAATATGTAAGTAAAATATTAATCTATTATTAGTATTAATAAGTATAAGTAAAAACCAAAAATTGAAAGTATCTTAGAAGTATCTGAAGTGCTAGTAAAATTTGTCTGTCAAGCATTCTTTTATTTATTTTTTTCCTTTTTATTATTATTATATTTTTATTATTATTCTTTTCTTCTTCTTCTTTATTTTATTTAATTATATATTTGTACATTTTTTATAAGCTTAAAATAAGATTTCCCCTGCAAGATATTTTTAACAATAAAAAAGAATTTATTTTTATTAATAAAATAAATTATTTTTAATAGCAACAATATATAGTATTTTTAATATTAAAAATAGATAATAAAGAAAGTATTTTAAGATTTATCAATCAGTGTATAAGAAATTACCGAAGAAAAAAAATGTACTGCGGACTTCCTACATCTGAAAAGTAATCCGGTAAGAGTTATTCTGTGATTGACAGATAAATTAAACTGTCCATTACATTGAGAAATCAGTGTTTTACAGGTACATTAATCTTTGGATAGTGATCTCCCGGACACGCTGATATATTTTACTGTCGTTTTGATAAGATTTATTGAATGATTGCATGTATTGGGTATCGGTCAAAGGATTAAATATGGATATGTCCTATTCTGTGACATCGATATCTGTTGTATTTTCATTTGATTCGAATAAATATATTTTTTTATTTGTTGTTCAAAATTTTCTTTAGATTTCTGAGTTAATAGACAAAGTTTGGTTACAAAAATCTAAACATTCGTCAGAATTGATTATTTATTATAAAGATTTTTGATTTTTATTAAAGGAAAGTGCATTATATTTTTGGAAAAAATAATTTGGGCACTTGTTGTATTGAAATTTTGATGGTATTTAAAGTGTACTTCAATCCACCGTTGTCTCGGCGAGAGATACTTGATGAAAATATTCGGACTATCTTTATTATTCATACAATTTCTGCGAATAATTTCTAACTACTATTAGTCCAAGAGCCGGCAGCACAAAAAATTAAGGCATCAAGCACAAAAAAAAAAAAGAAAAAAATTATGGAAGAGTAGAAATAGGGGAATCGGATGATTCGTGTCTAATAAATTGACAACGCGGGATCTGGAAGCCGATGCCGATTGCTGGGTAATGCCGCGCTGCAGAACCTGCCACAAGTGAAGTGGTGACAATTATACTACTAATGGTTGAGTTGTAGGTTTATAATTGTATTTTTCTTCTCCCAGTCCTCCATGTTTTATAGCTTTGATTGTAGGGCAAACACAATGGAGTAACTGTAGAAGAGACCGGGGCTAGTATGCGCAGTTTTCAATTATTGATTTTTATTAATTTTTTATTTGCATTTAAAAAAAAACACTGCTAAAGCACAGACATTTGGCTATAAATACCCCAAGCTCTAAATTTGTAGCTGTTTTAGTTTATGTTGAGAGAAGTCTGCAGTAAGAGAAAAAACGGTTGTGAACTTACCACGTCGCGGGGCAAGTTGCCTATACTTATGGGGGGTAAATTGGCTCACGGCTTACAATTTGAAGTTAAGCGAAGCTCAAATATGGCACGCAGATAAGATGAATTCATTTTATTGTTACTTCGAAAATTAAACAAAGGAGTTATCCCCGTACAATTTAGATTCTAAATTATACAAATATAAAAATAATGAAGAAAACATTAACATTGAGTAATTTTTATCGTACTCGATATCATCAGAGTTATCAAAAATGCAACATCGAGTGTCTCCGTTTGCGCTTGCCACATGTACCATTTTACGTAGTTTCCTGACTATTAATTGTTTTTATGAGTAGTTTAAAACTTTGAAAGTTTCATGCAAAAATATTAATTATTAGCTTTTTATTTGCACTAGTTTAAAATATTTTATTCCTATACTTAACTTATACAGCAAAGATATATTAAACAGTCTAACATTTGTCAAAATGGAACAATGACATTAACATGACATTAAAATATGTTACTACAGTTGATCTAAGTAAGACTAATAATGTTAAAACATTCCAATGAAGAAATGTTTCTTCAAAATTGTGGGTAAAATAGATTTGTGTCCTTTATTATTATTATTATTATTATTATTATTATTATTATTATTATTATTATTATTATTATTATTATTATTATTATTATTATTATTACTATTATTATTATTATCGAACACTGAAAAAATGAAATACTCAAAAATGAGTAAATCAAAGTCCTCATACCGAAATAAGTATGTTTGGGCTAAAAATGAGCATATGTTTTCTCAATTTTGAAAAATTACATGTTATCAAACCCAACAAAAGAATAATGTTTTACCCTGTAATGGTTTATTTCTTTTATGCAGCATAAAAGATGCTTATTAATGCAAGTATCAAATTATGCACAGTATTTTATAACAATTTTAAAGTGCTTGCAAGTAATGCTCTTGTCATAAAAATATTTGATATGGGTATTTTTCTAATTAGTTTGTAATTTTTCTTAATAAATAATCAATTAAACATTTCATGTTAATAATTTTGAATGGGAAAAAAGTCAGCAATTTTTATTTTAATTTGTAGGTTCAAGGGGGCAATACATGTGTTTTTCAATTTTGAGTACATTTGAATCGGGGATATTTTTAAGTATATGACATATTTAAAATGGAGCACATATTACTCAATTTTGAGTACCCATTTATTTCAGCGAATGAAATCTTTTGAGACATCCTGAATTGTTGTTATAGTAAGTTTTTGTTTTACTTGATTACCAAGTTTTGTTTTATTTTACAATAAATTGTCAAAAGCATTTAATATAATAATAAAAGTTATATTTCTGCCGAGTTTTTTTTTTTCTGTCGTTCAAAAATACAAACATAAAGCAATAAATGTTCTAAAAGAAATATTTGATAAAACCCAGTAACATAATCCAATTATAAAATGGTGTTTCTTTTGAAAGAAAAAAACATTATCGAAATTATTATTCTTAAAGTCAAAATTCTGACGTAATAAAAGGAAGAAAAAAGAAATAAGGTTTATGGTGAAATAACATAAGACGAAAATCAATATAGTCAAAGAAAATTCAAAATGTACTTTATCCAGAAAAAGAATAAAAATGGAATAAAAACGTTCAAAAGAAATGCTTGAACTATGAAACTTTTATCAATTCATAGATTATTGAACAGCACGACCTGTAAGAAAATAAAAAAGAAAACCATAAAAGACAGAAAATTCAATTGATATCTTATATGTCTAATGTCAAACAGAATTCTTTGAAATGTAGTTATAAAAGAAAATAAATTAAGGTAATAAAAATTAATTCTAGAAATATATCGATGATTCTAATTGTAATTTCCAAAGTATAATTCATTGAAAATTTATATTTAAAAAACAAGTAAATTCGAAAGATACTTGGGCCATAGAAAAAGGTTTGAATAATATTCTAGCCATGCTTAAAATCCAGTTTCAGTTAGTAGCTTTTTTTAAATGAGTCATAGTAAATCAGGATTAGTTCTGTTAAATTTTTTTAGGATATTAAGCTTAAAATTGCGTTCTAATATATACTAATAAAATAATATTTTGCTCTGTGTGTGTGTACATGAGTGTTCGCAATGGTTATCAAAATATACGGCAAGTACAAAGCTCAAAATTTTTATGAGGGTAGTCGAAATCCTTTTTGAAGTACCAAAGATTCAAAATTTTAAATTTCTAATAATGAGTTGGGAAATTAATTTAAAACCCACAACTGAAAGAATCAAAAAGTATTCATAATTCAACTAAAACATGGATTATTTTCTAACCGCAGAATACTTCTTCAAATAACTGGAAGAGAGGCCGGGGATTTGATCAAATGAAGGGTTGCTAAAGCAGATAAATGTATTGGGCCTTTTTAAAAAAGCTCCAATTTTAAAATCTTCCGGCCCTAATGACTCTAAAATCGAAATCTGGCCAAAAAATTCGCCTTTCAGAAATTAAAAAAAATTATGTAGTATTGTTACAAAAAATTAAAAAAAAATCCACGAAAAATGTATTTATAAAAAACTATTTTTAAATCCCTCGAACGAAATGCAGAATTTGAAGGAACATTTCACAGACAGTGAAGGTGTTTGTAATATGTGAACCCGAATAAAAAAGCTTATTTTTAAACTATCATTCTTTTGAATAGAATACAACTTTTCAAAATACAGTATTTAGAGATTTTAAACCTATGCGTCAAGGTCTATCTTTTCATGCCAGTTAAGAATAAACTTCGATTCAGAACTTTCTTCAGAACTTTTTTAGCATTTATTCGTATTATTATACATATCCTATGCCCGACCCCTCACTTTGAAGGCCCCGGGGAAGAAAATTTTAAATTTTGTCGACGTCCCTCATGTAATATATAATTAAAAATAAACTATAGCATAGTGTAAGTATATATAGAACATTCTGCGCACCCTGTCGGTGAAAAACTCGACTAACCACTATTTTTGAATAGCAATTTAAGCAGTTTTCTTAACTCGTTAGTGTAGTCAACGTCTTTATGGGAATCCATATTTGAGCATAATTTTTAAGGAATTTAAATAGAGCAGATTTACATCTCTTGCAAATATTTTAAAACGGTCGAACAGGTAGAAATATTTTTTATAAAATAAAATTCATGAAAATGTCGATACAATAAGTAAAAATGCCAGTGTTTTGCTGCAGTTTCGCTTGCTTTGGAAGCCCATAAATTGCAAAAATCGAATTACATAAAATATCCTGCAGTTTCATTTCAGCATCTTTTCGTGATTTTTTTCATTTAAAGATATAAATTTTGACAAAATGGAGTTATAGATATAAAATCATTCAAATTCGAGCATCATTCAAGGGTCTTTGTTCACGGGTTCGGACAACATTGGACGGGCTAGTAACTCAATACTAAAGATTCGTTCTGTTCGTGTCTGCCTGTCTAGAATGGCTGTAAAAAATCTACCGCAATGTACAAGGCTGAAAATTTGTGCTAGTGTAGTCCACGACCTCTTATGGTGCACCTGTTACTTATAATTATAAAACTTTAATCATAAAAGGAATTATTAATTAAAAACCCCAATTAAAAGTGTGTAAAATGTTCATAATTTGATTGTAGCATACCTTTTAATTTGATCTTAAAAAATCTATTTCAGGCTATTTGCAGGGGTGACAAATAGACTGGAAATTTTCAAAAATACCCTCATCTAAAAAACCTTCTCTATTACGAAATTGAAATGTCGGACGTTTTTCTCGTTGAGACTTTCTAAAAATTTTTAAAATCCGCATATTAGAAATTTTAACATAAATTAAAATTCCGATTCGATTTCCATTTCATTTCCTTTCATTAAACAACGAGTCTCACATTTGCTGTTAATGTCAGTTTCATGAAATAGTATTTCAAAACAATACGTGACTAAGTAAGAAGAATATGGAATTTCAAAAAGTTTTGAAACTTTTTAAAAAAAACTTAAGATAGAAATTTTAAATTTCGGATAAAAATGAACACTGATATGATGTTTGATAAATTAAAAAAATCCGTCAATGCTTTCTTGAGTAAATAAATAAAATTAAGTAAATGAAACGAATTAATTTTTAATTTCAACGCTCCATTGTGTCTCCTTTGAAAAACAGGTGTTTTCATTGTTGACAGTGCACAAAAAATACAATGTAAAATTTTAAGCCACATTCAAATTTTTAAATTATCTCAGGCAGCGATATATTTAAACTTAAATTTTGAGCTTAAAATTTAATTTTAGATCTAAGTTTTTGAATGCATTTAATGAGATTCAAAAAATAGCATTAAAAATATTTGTTCGTTTTTCCAAAGTCTAAAGCACCCACTTTCGGCATTTTTGAACTTTATTTTTAGCATTTTCTAACAAAGTTGAAAAGTGCTTATGCATTCGGTTTGTCTGTCCGTCTGTCCGCCTGTTCGTCTGACCGTCTGTGCCATGCTCTAACTCTCGTAAATATCCACGGATTATCATGAAATTTTTGGACGTTAATGACCTTTACCCGAGAACGAACTCTATTGAAAATGAAGGTTCTGCCATAATTAGTTTATTTACAGGGATAGTAAAAAATTTCCATTACATTACGGCCTATGGGGGGGAAAATCGTTTCAAATGAATTTTAAAGATGTTACACCCTCTCAAACATCTTCAAATTTATATACATCTACAAAGTGCACTAAAATATGCATTTTTTAGAGTATGCAGCGAAAAGTATAGTTATTATTCATTTACAGGGCTATACAAAAGAATTCCAAAACATAATAATAAAGGGGGTAATTGTTTGCGACATATTTCATTGATGGTAAACGATTTCATATATAATCAAATTGATATACCTTGCTGAGGATTAATATGAGTTATTTCATGCATAATACTAGAGCCTAGCATTTACAGGGACACACAAAAGATTTAAAATTGTATATTCTATCCGAAGTCCTGTATATTATGGAAGATGGCTTTTAGATGGATTAAAAGCATTTTTAGCACTTTCCAACAAAGTTGAAAAGTGCTTATGCATTTGGTTTTTCTGTCCGTGTGTTCCTCGCTATTACTCCTGTAAATACACTTGGATTGCCCTGAAATTTGTGGAAGTTATTGACCGTTACCCTAGCACAAACCCTATTGAATATGAAGTTTCTATCATGATTAGTTTATTTGCAGGGAGAGTCAACAGTTTTCCATTACATTATGGCCTATGGGGAAAAATCGTTTCAAAGGAATTTTAAAGATGATATACCCTGTCAAACGTATTAAAAGTTATATCCATTCACGAGGTGTACTAAAATATATATTCTATAAAGTATGCTCTGAAAATATAGCAATTATTCATTTACAGGGAAACACAAAAGTATTCCATTAAATAATGGTAAAGATGGAAACTGTGCGCGAAATATATTTAAAATATTAAAACGTTTCAAGTATAATAAAATTAATATCTGTCACTGAGACTTAAAAAAACTATACGATACTGTCTTGTATAATATGAAGTATTTAGTATTTACAGGGACACACAAAAGATTTCAAATAGTATATTCTTTCCGAAATACTGTATATATATTGATGATGCCTGTTAGATGGATGAAATGCATTTTAGTTAAGATATGCGCGTTTACTTTTCACTGAAACTATTCTCATTGTACGGTGTGTATCAATGATATACAGGGCTACTAAAAGAACGCGCTTTACTGAAGAGCTTTACTGAGAAATTTACTGAATACGAGCGTAAATTACTTAAAGGTGGTCTTTTAATAAGTTATGAATTTTCACGTTCAACTGCATTCAATTTACTAAGAAATGTTTATAGAATAAAGATAAAATGATATATAGGGCCACGCAAAGAATTGGGTACATGGACGCCTATGAATGATAATTTATGAGAATGTGATTTCAGTTGTTTTAAGAGTGTTTTAGTTTAAAATAAGTTTTAGTTAAATACTGACGTGTAATAAAGGTACAAGGTAAACTACAGGACTAAACAAAAGTATTCTATTATGTTTCAATAAATTATTATAAACTGCTGTAAACAAAATTTCAAACTACTAGGCATTTTCTTGCTAAACTAAATTTCCCCATTAAACAGTACGTATATCAACTGACAGATCAAATACAGGACTGTTCTAAAGTATCCGAATACATATTTGGCTATACACAATTATTTCCCTCAATAACGAACTTTTGTTAGAGATTTCATGAAGTGTTGGAAAGTGCTTTATAATCTACGTTTGACGCATGATTTTTCGTACTTGTTCAAATTTATTTTCCATAAAATATTGACATAAAGAATAGTTTTGACGAAAATGGCAAACGAATTGATCAATTGTTCGGATCTTTTTAATAATTATTTAAAATTTTGGACCTGAAGCTGAATGGCGCCAATCTCTTTTGGAAGACTTTTGGGACCGTTATTTTTCTATTTAATATTGTATGTACTGATGTATACCATCAAACCTTAAAGATTTCCCCAAGAGTTAGCCTGTATAAGTAAAATCCATACAAGAAGTACAAATAAAATGTACTAAAACCGCTTGCAGGTACAACATATATTATTAAATTACTTAAAATGCATTAAAATGTGTGAGGGTATCGTAAGGTTTTAATGACAATCTGCCACAGGCAACTGTTCTTTAATTTTATTTCGCACCATTTTTAAAAAACTAAAATATTTTTCCAATTTTTTGAGAACATTTGCAAGCGAAATTAACTTTAATCTGTATTTTTAAAATATAGTGTTGTGGTTAGAATATAAAAATAGTCACTTGTGGCTGCTGGTAATTAAAATTTTATGATAGCCCCACTCACATTAAAAATACATTAAGAACCCAAAACAGTTTACAGATAATTAATAGAACACTATTCTGTGGTTATTAAAATGTTTTTATTTCTGTTTGATCTCATTCGATTTTTGTAGATTATTGTAATTTTAGAGATAGCCACGGAAGATGAGGTAACAAGAAAAGGTATTCAAATTAATAAGAAATTAATCTCTAAGTAATTAAGAAAGTTTGGAAGGAACTGTTGCATAATATATGAAGACTTGATTTATTAGAATTTTGACTATCTTCTTTCTTCAATTTATCTTTCGTGACACATTTTATTTACAACCGTCACTCCTACTGAAGTTAAGTGCAAGAAGAAAAAAAAACAAAATTTAAATAACCACGGAAGATGACCGTGAATTGACAGAAAACATTTTGGATTTTTAAAATATTCTTAATGTATATTTAAGATATTTTAATGTATTTATTGATTTTATATGTATGCACCTGTCGGAAATTTTAGTGCATTTTATTTTTTTGTTTTTTATATTCTGTTTATTTGAGAAAATGTTTCATAATCTATGTTTGATACATGATTTCCCACTCTTGCTAATGTTTGTGGGCCTGCTTACGTAAAAAAAAAGAAAACTGTTGAAAAATAAAAATAACATCTTTAGGGAGAAAATAAAAACATAAAATAATTCTTTTGCACATTTTTTTTTTTTTTTGGTTTTTTATTTCTTTCTTTAAGCTTATTTAATCTACTTTACAAAATGAAAAATGGTCTCAGTCACACAGAAGCTATTAACGGAGCTTCATGTTCAGTTGTGTTTAATTAAATAAAAGAAAGAACTTTGTACCAAAGGGACAAATTATTTTTTTTAATGATTACAAATAAATAACACACTTTTACATTTATTTTGCTTTATTTTTGTAAGCGTTTTATAAATCTGAAAAGCAATCCTGGATTTTATAGATTATTTTTCATCAATGTGCTAAAATTCTTGTATGTAGAAAGGTGGTCCTATGAAGACGTATATAAGTACGTAAACAAAAAAAAAAAAATTATCAGAAGAAGGTGCCTACTTCCTTATTTTAAAAATATTAATATAACTTGGAGACCAAATCTATTACTATACAAAAGATGGAGAATTACAACCCATAACGCTGTAAAAAATAATTCACTTAAAATAGAGAATTTCAGTGCACTTTTATTTTATTTTATTTTATTTGTAGGTAAGAATTATTTCAGAATTGAATTCATATTTTCAAATATGAGGAACATCCGGACTGAAAAGTAAGCTTGTCGTTCAATATTAATATAATCTCTGGTTACTCTATTCGTATATTAAAGATACAAACAGGAAATTATTAGTGAACGTAGGTGCTATAACGAACTTAATAGCGCGAAGTATATTTAAGGTAGGTATTTTAAGTTTATGAGCTTTACCTTGAAGAAATGTTTTATATAACGCGGAAGAATGGAAGCAGGACGTTTCGGTCCCGCCGTTTCGGTCCCGAGACATTTCGGTCCCGAGACGTTTCGGTCCCAAGACATTTCGGTCCCTGGCCATTTCGGTCCCGAGACATTTCGGTCCCTGGACTTTTCGGTCCTCAGACATTTCGGTCCGTTCTCCAGCAAGCTGAAATTTTGTGCACGGGAAATATCTGGCATAATTTTATAGGGAACATTTTAGAGTGTTGAATTCAGAAGCGGGTCATTCCCCTCGGAGCTATCAAATGCCCTCTCCCCCCCCCCCGGAAATTTTGAGATTTTGTGTTTTCAGTGATTATTCTGATTTTATTTATTTATTAGTTAGTTTATGATATTTTTCTTACTCTTTAAAAATAATTAATTAATATATGATTGCTTTTTGCGAACTGTAAACTATAACTTTGTTTCAGAAAATTTAAATTTGCATCTGGATAATAATGTTACCTAACACTGTTAAGAAATATTTTTACGCATTGTTACAGTGTTGCATTATTATGTTTAATTAATTATTACGTTACGTTACTATCTGATTCTTCAAAAAAAAAATAATAATAATGATTTCCTTTTTTGAAATAAATAACAATTTTTGAATAAAAACTTATGGTGATGAATAATTACTATAAATTAATTCTCAAAACAGTTAGTGATTTTAAAATTAAAATCAAATTAATATTTTATTAAATATATGTATTTTTAATTTAATGAATCTTTATTTAATTAAATTGATAAAATTATTAATACGCATTTCGAATTTTACTTTAAATAAACTCAATAAATAATCTGTTTTATATTCAATTTATCATTATGTTTTGTAGTAGTTATAAACTGAATCTTATTGTTTACCAGTTTATTTATTTTATATTTAAAGTTACTGAAACTTAAAACTATTAATTCAATAAATAATAAAATTAAAATAAGAATTGTCAATTTTTTTCTGTGAAAGTGGGAACGAAAAGGTAATGCAAATAAATAAATAAATAAATAAACGATAAATTAAAAAAACTTAGTTTTGTCAATTAAAAATTGAAAATAAAATTATTTAAAATAATAGTTACATTATTATATAAAATTAAAAAATAATCATTTTATTACAAAGAAATAGGCCCACTTTCAATAAAATTAATTCACAAAAATTGTCTTCATAAAGTGAGAAAACTGTTAAGAAAAAAAAAATTGCAACTAATAATTGTTGTTCGAGAATTTTTATTTTTTAAACAAAAAATTTTCGTAGCACGCCTAGTTACGTAATCACTAATTTAAAGATTCTAAGAAAGTGTGCTTAAACAATCAATCAAATATGTATTTTAGTTTTTTGTATAGATAAAATACCTAATACAAAGAATATATGATAAAACTCAAAATATTCATTCTGTTAAATAATAATAATAAAGACAGTGTAAAATTATATAACATTATTTAATAAAATTTTCAACTCGCTGTGATTTTATTATCACGAGTTACAATAGATTAAACTTATTGGACTATTATATTCAGCTGTGTATAAAATTTGAGGGAAGGGGGGCAGGAGAATAAAAATATTAAAAAAAGCCCGAACAATGTTGAGCTTGCAGCGTTTATTAGGCCTTCATCAATCAGAAACCAAGTTATAAGGTGGCCGGTAAAGAAATAGCAAGGGACCGAAATGTCTCGGGACCGAAATAACCAGGGACCGAAATGGCCAGGGACCGAAATGTCTCGGGACCGAAATGTCTCGGGACCGAAATGGCCAGGGACCGAAATGTCTCGGGACCGAAACGGCGGGACCGAAATGGCGGGACCGAAATGGCGGGACCGAAATGGCGGGACCGAAATGGCGGGACCGAAATGTCGTGTACCCCGGAAGAATACATCTGCGAATGTAATACATACGTACTCATTCATAACAACACATTCGCATTCCCCTGTTCTCTCAGAAAAATCTCGAATTGGATTTTTTGAGGGAAAAAATGAGAAATGTGGAGCCTGGTGGATTTTTACACCGGCATTAAAAGCAAAAATTAAAAGAAGAAGAAGAAGAAAAAGTAGAATACATGCCTTTTCTCAAATTTGTTACGTACTCGGAGCGATTATAAGATCGGAATGACTCAAAAATGAATATATTTTCCATGCATTTACGTGCCCAGTTTTATGAGTGTACACTTTTAAAAATAATTTACTTAAAAACGAGAATTTTTATGTACTAATTTTTAAAAGTAGAATTGGTTTAGAAACAAGAAATTGATATTTTCAAATAAGAGTGACAATCCGGATTAAAATAATATAAAAGTAAAAAATAAGCGGAAACATAAATAAAAAATTAAAAAATTTCTAAAGACAAGAACAATTATAAAACGAAATTTAAAATGCTGAATGATTAATAAATCGCTGTAGATTTTGAAAGATAAAAAAATATGGAATTCCAAAAATATGATGCATATCAAATGAACGACAGTCTGATAATATTAACCCTTAAATTGACACAAAATACGAAATTCGAGTTAATTAATTCCATCTTAATATGAAAAATCCAGCTTCCAGTTCAAGGAATAGAGCTCAGAATCTTCAGTTTAGTAGCGAGACGCTTTACCGCCAACCCATGATTCCTACACATGGTATGTTCAAATTAATGTTCTGATTTGAAATTTAATTTGCAAAAATTAACAAATCATATTGAAAAAATTAATTTAATTAAAAAAATTGCCTTTTAAAAATTTTATAATTTTGCTTATTTTAAAGTATCTAGATTTTGCAAGGTAAAAAATTAAGTAAAAAAATACTACTTATATTTGTTTGTATATACTTGTTTTGTTTTAACTTTTTATTTAAAGAGAAAAATAATGTTTATATATTTTTTTGTGGAGTTATCTAACAACATGAAATTAGTTTACAATGTCATGAAGAGAACTAATTAAATATGCATTGTCTACTTTCTATAGAAACAACACATTGATGTCTACAGAAAGCACATCCAGAGATCCCAGGGCATAACAATTTGAAATTTAAGAATGTCTGACATTTTGAAGCAATTTGATTTTTGTCTGGTAACAGCACCTATATATATAGATATATAATGATGTCAAATATGTAATGTGTCACACATATAAATGAGTAGAAAAATAAACAGTTTGGATTTGAGTACACCCTTATATAATTATTATATAATTATTAATAAGATAATTTTTTCATCAATCCCTATTTTCTTTAATTTGTTTTTGCTGTAAAAGATTTTCCTATCAAAAACTATAAAATTCGTAGATATTATTAAGAAGATTTATGTAATTTTAAGGTTTTTGATGGTTTGAGAATTATCTCGAGGTATGAATCGAGGTATGAATTTATTTTGTTCCTTGAGCCTATTTTATCAAAAATCTGTGATATATAATTTTTGGTCCGTTTCTTAAAGTATTCATAAATTTAAACTAATTTGGTATACATTATAAATATTATTTGGTGTAGGTATGAATTTATTTCGGATGCTTGAATGAAAAGCTTTTTTTTATTTATTTCATCATTCCCATTCAGGAAAAGAAATTCTTAAAGTCTTGTATATAATAAGAAGGGGATTTTAGTTTCACGAGAATGTCACAAATAAATTGTTCTTGTACTTACAACAATTCGAAAATTTTTATGAACATTGCATTTTTCAAAAAAGAAATCTGTATAAAGTAATATTACAGACTTTTTTTAAGTTACGGAATTGAATTATCGAGAAACAAGACAAGAGTTATGTTACACTTCAGTTTTTATTTACTTCTTTTCTTAGGATATTTTAGACTAAATAATTTTTTCTCAGATTTCTGCAGTGCATAAAAAAATACTTAAACGAGCATAAAAATAATATTTTGCAATGTTACCATTTCATGTGTTTTTTCACTTTGTACATGTGTATTTTTAAAAATTTCATGCATTAGAATTTATTTCTTTTTAACGATTTCTTTTTTTCATAACGAAATGTAGAAGTGTAACGATGAGACTAACAAGTAAAACACTTCTTTCATATAAGGTGTATGAGCAAACCCATTAAATACTGTGGTCAAATGCTAAAAATATGTGGTTAAATACTGTCCAATCAGATCACTAACTAATGTACATTTGAATAAAAAAAATAAGTTGAAACTGGTGTGGATCAATATGAACAGAAAAAAATCTTAAAAAAAGCCATAAAAAATACTTAAAATTGTTAGGCATTTCAAAAAATCAAAATCTTTCTTCATCAGGCTTAAAAAAGGCGTGCATTCACTATGAAAGCAGAAGCACGACTGAAATGAGAAAGGACAGCTTCTTCGCTTTCCCGCCCTTTGTAAATTCATTCTGCTCAGTGCTGCTTTCGTAGTAGCCGCACCCCTTTTTTGCGCCTGACGGAGAAAGTCTCACGTCGTTAGAAAGTAAGTAATTCAAAATTCACGAATGTAAGTATTTCAAAAGTGTTTTTAAGAAGTTTTTTTTTGTATCTTCATACATTTGAATAGTTTAAACTATATTTTCATGTAGATTGGAAAATATAAGCAGTATACCATTAATTTATGCATCTGTTTTAATGTAAGATATTCTGTTTAAGTGAAAATAATGAATTTGCAATTAATTCAATGAAATCATTTTTTTAAAAACGGAGCTTTCATTTTAGTTTTTCCATTTCAAATACATGACATTTCACTCGAATTACGTTTCCTCAGTCATTGATTTACAATAGAATGAACTGTCGTATCTCTCCATACGGATTCGCTTTCATATAGTGAGATATATTGAATTTCTGAAACTAAAACATTTTGGAGACATTTTTCTCTACTTTTTTATTTCAGACAATCATTTGACTGGAACGTAAATTTTTATCTTAAAAACCGTGAGTATATTTTTATGTCAGGATAGAGAGAAGCAAAAAAAAAAGTGAAGTAATTTTTGAAAGTTACACTTATATGTCAGTTATTAATAATTTATATTTTTTAGCCGAAGAAAAGACTTACCAAAGGGGTGGATGTTATATTTATTGAAAGTAATAAAATTTCTTATTTTTTGTTTCATTTAAAATAAAAATAGAACTGAATGGGTTTTTTTCCTTTGAGAAAAGTAATTTCTTTTGTTCATAAAAATTTAATCAAAAAATAGTTTGTTAAAGTTTGTATTTTTTCTCATTGATAAAGAATAATGTCGGTGATGGGAAATTACTAAATGAATATCTATATATTTCAATTGCATTTTATTAATTATGTAATGAGTAGTTAGCTCTATTTCTGCTTTCTTTAAACTTCTCTGCAGTCATACTGTAGGAAAGGCTTATAAATAAGAAATGCATAATCTTTTTTTGGGTTGTTAGTTAAATTTGAAAGAATAATATAAAGTTTACAGGAGTTAGACGCGCTAGTAAATTTTCATAAATTTATAAGGATAACTTTCTAAAAAACATTGTAGAGAGGAAGCTTATTGATTTTCAAATATAATAAAATAGCTAGGGATAATCAAAGATAAAAGCAAAATGCTCCAAATGTAAGTATTTTTGTAATCATAGATGGTGTAATTTACTTTTATTTTGACCTTATATCAGAACGACTTTTCCATTAATATTAAAAACATTTATTCAAGAAGTTCTATAGCTTTAGTCTAACTTTAGCTAAAACATCTACAAGATAAATGAATGTGCTAAGTTTGTTTGTAAATAGTATAACTTTAAAATTTGACTTTATTTAAGCCTTTAAAAAAAGGACTTAGTAAGTATATCATAGTCTGAATGTTTCTCTGATATCGAATACTTTGACGACCATGACACGAAGATAAAACTTATTATTTTATTTTTATTTATTTAATTTAAATTTTATTTTAAGTCTTCTAAATGTTCTAGAATATCAGAAAATCTACAACATAATATGTTAAATACAGCGTATTACTTCTACTTGTCCACAAATGACCAATTGTACCATAAGCTATTTTTCTTATATTTAGAAAATCTCTTCCTTAGTACTAGAGAAGTATGATCAAGGAACTCGTTTGACAAAAATTTAAAACACATAAAAACAAATATAGCTCGAAATATGTCGCTATTTTGTGTTTCTTGCAGATTTGAGTAAAATTTTAATCGATTTTTTCTTATCGTTAAGTAAATTTCAAATTAAAAAACTTTCTTCGATCACTGAAAACCAGATTTATTTGGAGAGAAAGAATATTTTTGAATGTAAGGTAAAATTAAAGAAGCTTCTTTGGGGCTGCCACATGTGATTTTTTTTAATTCTGTTTACATCTTGTCGCACTCTACCTTCATTTACACAACTTTGAAGAATGTTCCTTTGTTTTAAAATGCTGCCTCCAGTATAAGATTTTTTTTCCCACACACTGCAAAATTGGTTGAACTTAAACCAAATGATTGATTTTTGTTTTTCAGGGTTGCACTACTTTAAAGTTTCAGTAGTATAAACTAAAGCTACATTAATTTCTATTTTTAAATAATTTTTCTGTCTGCATTAAGTAAAGTGCTCATAGTTATTTGTCTTTATTTTTTCCAAAGTTCATTTTATGTGTTTTTCTAAATTCATAATAAAGTGTTTTTTTTTTCTTTTTGTACTACTTGATTATTCCGTCGATCAAAAAACTATCGCCAAATTATAAGATCAAAGGCCAATAATGGATGATTGTGAGTGTCATATTCAATGACATTAAACACGATACGCATGTTTAAAACGTTATCAATTGGTTTTTAATTCCACTTTTTATTTGTATTTTTATTCATATTTTGCTCATTTTTTTGTTCTTCCGTAATTTAAAATAAAAATTACGTCAACATGCATAACTTGGCTATTACTTTGGCAATTTTTATAATTTGGCGAAAATGGTCGTCGGGTTAACCAAGTAGTACCTTTTTTTTTCATAATTTATCTCAATGTATAATTGTATCAATAGGTCTCATTTGATTGCTCCCTGGAAAGAGAAATCATGCAAAATGGTTTATCCTCCATTCTTGGTGTAATGGTTATTATACAAAACAAGTGGGTAAGTGTGATTGTACATCACATAGAGGGTTTCGTTTAATATTTCCTTCAAAACACTTTATCGTTAAGCTAACAAACGAAAAACAATTTTTCGTCGCTATTTTGGGATTTCTTTGCCAACTGCGCCAACCAGAACAGAATATTGAATTATTCCCCTAAATGCTGCCTTGAGCGCATAGATTTGTTGATATCTCAACCAGAATTTGAAGATTTAGTAAAGATACGCAAGTAATAAAATTATGAATGAAAGTAAAATATTTCAAAGCTTAGGATAAATTTAAGGGAGATCTAACTGGTCACCAGAGGCAGCTAGTAATTTGAATGAATAATAATTTAATAAATAAAAAAAAAACATTACATTTCGCTTGTCAAAATAGATGATAAATAACATTTAATATGATGAAATGAAAATAAATAAGTACGTTTTTTACGTGATATATTTAATCCATTTATTTATATTTACATACATAATCATTTTATTTAAATTTGCGTGCAATAATTCGAAGAAATGAAATTTAAATTTTGAAACTTGCTCTACAGCAAACTTTTAAGCTTCTAAATATTGCACATTTACAATTTTTACACCATCTTATATGGAAAAAGAATGTACTTTTAAATGCAATTTTTTTTAAAAGCTCAATCTCAATTTATTTTTGAGATACTATTATTTATTTATTTATTTATTTTGTATTTTTAATACCAATTTTGTAATTGTGGCAACAAAAGTACCCCATTTCTCTTAAAAGTAAAGTGTAAATATATATATATATATATATATATATTTAAACTTGCGTGAAACACTTAGAAAAGTAAAACAACAAACAAGTGGGTAAGTGTGATCGCAGATCGCATAAAGGGTTTCGTTTAATATATTCTTCAAAACACTTTATCGTTAAATTAACAATTTCTTCGCTAATAGCGTCAACAAGAACAGAAGAATGATTTATTCTCCAAAATTGTGCCTTGATCGCATAGATTTATTTATTTCTCTATCAGAATCTGCAGATTTACTAAAGGTACGCAAGTAAAAAAAATTATTAATGAAAGTAAAATATTGCAAAGCTTAGCATAAATTTAAGGTGTACCAAACTGGTCTCCAGAGGCGGCTAGTAAATTAAACGAATAATAATTTAGTAAGTAAAAAAAAAATTCATTTCGCGTGCCAAAATAGATAATAAATAGGATTTAATATGATGAAATATAAACAAAGGAGCACGTTACTCACGTGATTTATTTAATCCATTAATTTATATTACGTACATAATAATTTTATTTAAACTTGCGTGCAACAATTAGAAGCAATAAAATTTTAAATTTTGAAATTTATGTTACTGAAAAATTTTAAGCTTTTACATATCGCACATTTTCACTTTTTATATCATCGTATAGGGAAAAAATTTTCTTTTAAGAGGCAGGCAGAAATGGGGGTGTCATTATACACACCATTTTTGATTTTGCCGAAATTTTTTTGGTTTATCTTCTAATGATTTTAGAAGATATGTATATTTTGTTTTTTCCCCAAAAACATTTTTGTGACCCACAAAATTTTTTAAAGCGGGTCACGACCCAGTATTTTTTTCGAATCGACATCTTTCTGTATTTTATTATCTCAGTGCGCTGAACATCAGCCAAACTAATTCTTGTGATTAAAACATTATATTTAGTAGCTAAATTGAATTACTTTGTAAATTTTATGGCTGACCTTCAACGCAACTCGGCGTGGTTCGTAAATCTTTGTCGCGGAAAGTGAAAAAACGCCATATTTGAGACCTCATAGATCCATGCGCTGAGGGTCAGCCACAGTTTTGGGATTCAACTTGTGTTACTACTCAGTATTAACTGAACTAGCTCATTAGGTGCATGGCTCACCCTCAGCGCTGCCAAAAAATAGCTAATTTTGTATCTAATGAAACAGAAAAAAGTCTTTTTGGTGACCGTGTATTTCAATGCGCTGAGGGTCAATGTGGAACTTGATAGTTGTATTTTATAGTATGAAACCCACCTTTTAACAGACATTTGATAGAACTTTGGCTAATGGCCATGCGAACACATAGGGCTTACGTCAAGCCATTGTGGAAATGGAAAATATGGTAACAAAACATACAATTAACTGTATACTAGACTATAACTTATTCACCATATGTCACATGTTTTACGTTCTTCTCTCTTTACAACAAAAAAGTATTGGATTCGTGAAAACTTTCGAAATCCAGTTTTCGAAAGATTTACACGTTTTAGGGGTCAGGAAACTCGAAAAACATGCTTTTACAAAATGTCTGTCTCTGAGTCTGTATGTCTCTGAGTTTGTCTGTCTGTGTGCATGTGACAAAAATTTTGTCTGCGCTCTATCTCAAGAACTAATGCACTTGAATTTCATAAAACTTTAGATTATGTGAGACCTTGATATGAACCTGATCTGATTAGTAGTTTTTGGTGTATATCGTTGAATAGGTGCCGCTGCTAAACTGGATTATTTATAATTTTCACAATAGCCATATCTCAAAAACTAGTGCATGGATTTTCATAAAACATTATATTTAGTTAGTACTTGATATGACAAAGTGCTGATGATATTTTGGTGCAAATCGCTCAACCGGCGGCGCTGCTGTGATGCATTATTCGTGATTATCGCAATGGCTCTATCTCAGGAACAAATGCAGAAATTTTCATCAAACTTCATATTCAATAAATCCCTGATGTTGATTACTTGTGATTATTAATGTTGATTAGTTTTTGATGTAAGTTGCCCAACAGGTGTCATTTCATGAAAATTCGTACATTTGTTTCTGAGATAGAGCAATTGAGATAATCATGAATAATGCCACATAGTAACGCCACCTGTTGAGCTATCAGCTCCAAAAACTGAAGAATGCCAATTTATATCAAATTTATATCAAGGACTAACTAAATCCAAAATTTGATGAAAATTCGAGCCTTCGAAAATTCGTTCCTGAGATAGAGCTATTGGGATAATGACGAATAATGCACCCTAGCGGCACCACCGGTTGAGCAATCAGCGCCAAAACATTATCAGCACTTTGTCATGTCAAATACTAACTAAATATGAAGTTTTATGAAAATCATACACTAGTTCTTGAGATATGGCTATTGTGGAAATTGTAAACAATCCAGCATAGCAGCGCCACCTATTGAGCGATATACATCAAAAACTAATCGGATCTAGCCCCTCCCCCACATTGGTATTTTTCTTAATATGTTCACTGAAATTTATACATATTTAAAAAAAAAACCGAGTTTCTAATTCAATTACAAACTAAAATATAAATAAACTATGATTTTATTATAGATCGACTAGGAGGTCCGCCCCTATCCCACATTGGTATTTTTCTTAATATGTTCACTTAATTTTATTTTCAAAATCATTCAAAATTTAAATGGATATTTCCACTTAACCTAGGACTTTAAAATTAGGCACGAAAGAATATCTCATAGAACATACAAAGGAAAAAATCCGAAAATAATCAAATTATATATTTTGGCCTGTTTTATATACACTCATGTCCAAAAATTAACGAAAAAGGACCGGACGCTTTTGATATTTCCCTTTTTATCGAATACATACTGAGATTCTCGACAAATTCTTCTTGAACTTTTAGGATGTAAAGAGAATGTTTGAACTCAAAAATGTCCGTGAAGATTTAGTCAAGAAGACCAATACGAGGCTAATATTAAATTTAAAATTAAAATAATATTGCAATCGTCCTTGTAACAGATAATGCTCAAAATGGTATGTTATTGCATTAATTGACTATTTGGTTCATTTCGATGCTTTGTTTGCATTTGTGAAGGTTTATAGAATGCGGATTTTTGATTGAAATTCAACACAAAACCTGAAAACCTGACTAAGAAGATTGGTATCAATATACTGCAATTAAAACATGAATATATTGATTATTTGATGAGATATGGGTATTTGTATCAAAAATTTCTTAATTGAACATGCATGGAAGATTCTTTATTTTTATTCATAATTTGGAAGCCGGTTATTAAGGGCAACTTATATAAAAAGTGCAATCCAATATCGCGAGTGTTTCAGAAAGATAGGGGCTATGTATTAAGAATTACATAATTATTTAAGAATTAAGTAAGAATTAAGTAATTATTTCTCTAACAAGAAAACCACTTTTGTTGTTGCTTGCAACTAGTATTAAGACCTGGTATATTTTGTAATCTTATACATAAAATTTAGAGAAAATATAAAATTTCTCTGTTAAAATCATATTATATATGTGTTTTCATAATTTAATTTCGTTGTTATTGGATTTGTATTTGTTTATTTCACTCTATAAGTGAATTAAGTCACCAAATATCACGCTAGTAAGTTTTCCTTTACCTTATTTTGGGGCTACGACAATTCGGCTAGGGTTGTCAAAAAAATCAACTTTTGAAAATACGCCAACTTTTTCTCCACCAAAAATGAGAATGTCGTAAAAAAATGTCGTAAATGTATTTTCAGATATCGTAATTTTCCAAAACAAAATTTGTACGTTTTAAAAGGAATTTTTAAACTTACTTCAGTATTTTATATTTAACATTAATTAATTTATATATTTAAATGCTTTTCTTGACAACAACAACAACAACAAAAAAGCTATGTTAATAGTCCGATAAGTGGCCTTAAAAATAGCATTTTCTGAAAGTTATGTTGCTGCAAAATAAAAAAAAAAATATTACTTTAACTGAAAAAATATTCTATTCTCAAACTTCCTAATATAGAACTTTAAAATGCACCGAGACTGAATGCTTGGTGTGAACAATAACAAAAGTGGATCCTTGCAAGAGCAAATTTATTATAAGATATATTCCACTCACTGTATCTTTTAGTCTTAACATGTTTATGTTCCTAATCTGTAGCCAGTTCGACGTGATGTATCTGTATAATTTCCAAATCTATAAATATATAATCAGACCATGAACGAGCAATGTATGCAATATAGTTTAAAAATTTATGAATGAAATCACATAAATTATTTTCAGTAATATAAGTCAGTTACATTCCAGCAGTTTCGAGACATTTAACTTTCGCATACTCTCTGACAACATCCAAAGTAATTAACACGGTCTTATCTGTACAATATTTACATTATCCATTTTAAAACAAAAAGTAATATTTTCTTCTAAGGGGTTCCAAAGTCAACTTATAGAAACGGTAATGGAATTATCTATTGCATAAAATTCGATTTAAACTACCCATATTCAACCTGTGGCCGCGGGCCGCATGTGGCTCGGCGAATTATGTACGGCCCAGAGACGCATATTCATTAATTAAAGATGTGCATAATAAATAAGAAAATGATGCATTATTATAATTTTTGTTTTATGCTTATTATTATCTAATGCTGCGTTTAGAATTTAAGTTTTGTCGTGGAATAAAATTAATACCAAAATCTTATTACACCATTATTTCCGCCCCACCAGTGGCCGAGAGGTACGGACCTCTCAACTGGTAGATGGCAGGTGCTGGGTTCGAACCCAATCGCGGCTGTCGGCCTAACCGTTCGGAGTTTTCGTGGTTTTCTTCGAACCTTGCGTAAATACGAGTTAGGTCCCTTAGAAAGACCCCCACGAAGGGCATTCCCCCCTGGTCCTATATCCCTAGCGTAGATAATCGGACGACAAAAATAAACCAAACCAAACCACCATTATTGCCAAACAACAAACTTTCCCGGACTTACTTTTTTCTTGCAATACTTACCTTAGAAAACTACCACGAAGTTTATTGTTTTCAAATAATAGAGTTCAAATTTTTTCGTATCACTTCTCCAACGACAAATGTTCCCACTTATTAAGATTATATTAACTTTGTTATGCTATCTTACTATTTTAATTGTTCTTTTTTATCACTTTAAATCAAATTTGAGAAATGCTTATGACTTATGAATTATAGTCAGATTGCCCTGAAATCTTTGGAAATTATTGATATTTACCCTCGCACGATCTCTATTTGAAATGAAATTTCTAGATTTACAGGGACAGTCAAAAGAACTTCGTTACATTATGGCCAATGAAAAAAATCGTTTCAAATGATATTTAAATTTGTTACAACCTTTCAAATGTACTAATAATGGCGTACATTTACGAAGTGCATTAAATTGAGCATTCTGTAGACGATGCTATGCAAAGAATAATTATTATTCATTTATAGGGCCACATAAAGGTACACCATTATACACTATCTACCAATAAGTGTTTGAAAAATTTTGATTTTTGACATTTTCTCAAATATTTAAAAATATACTTGTCGGATTCTTCTGAAACTTCAGGATTATGAAGATTATGTCTGACCTCATATTTATCAATATCCATTTGATAAGCAGGGCAATTAGGGGGCCGACAAAAAATTAAAGAATAACAGAAATATTTGGGATCACCCTGTACATGAAAATGCACGAAACGATTTATCGCTACAGTATACAAATATGTGGATACTGCACAACATGTGCACTGATTTTTGTAAGAATAGCATGTATATTCATGGAAAAAGAGTGATTTAAAAAAAAATTCAAAAATTCTGGTATGTTTTTTGTTTATATCATACAGGGTTTTTGACCAAATCTAACGCAAATTTCAGAAATGTTGGCAAAGTCTATTAGAAAAAATAAAGCGCAATTGGAATATAAATATATTAAATATTTTATGAAATATGAGTAGTTTTATGAAATAATTTTTATCTGCGCATGCGCGAGCGATAAAAACGATTCTTTTACATCACTTAATAGTCAATTCTATGGAGTAACTTATAAAAAAAATCCAATCAAATATCGTGAAAATTCAAAAAGATATCATTATTATAAGTAAGCTGTTTTTACATTGCTCTCTAAAAACGGCTGAATGATAAGGGATTCTCCACAAATTGACATTTTTTATTAACTGACTTTTAGGAAAAAAATTATTATTTAATGTATACAATATCTAATATAATATTTCTGTTAATAAATATCTTGACATCTGTGATAGAAAAGAATAAAAGCTCTTTTCCTTTTCTATCACAGGTGTCAAAATACTTATGAGCAGCAATATTGTATTAGATATTGTATTTATTAAATAGTACCAATTTTTTCCTAAAAGTCAGTTAATAAAAATTGTCAATTTGTGGAGAATCCCTTATAATTCAGCCGTTTTTAGAGAGAAATGTAAAAACAGCTTACTTATAATAATGATATCTTTTTGAATTTTCATGATATTTGATTGGATTTTTTTTGTAAGTTACTTTATAGAATTGACTATTAAATGATGTAAAAGAATCGTTTTTATCGTTCGCGCATGCGCAGATAAAAATTATTTCATAAAACTACTCATAATTTTTAAAATATTTAATATATTTATATTCCAATTGCGCTGTATTTTTTCTAATAGATTTTGCCAATATTTCTGAAATTTGCGTTAAATTTGGTCAAAAAACCCTGCATGATATAAACAAAAAACATACCAGAATTTTTTTCTAAAAGTCAGTTAATAAAAAATGTCAATTTGTGGAGAATCCCTTATAATTCAGCCGTTTTTAGAGAGCAATGTAAAAGCAGCTTACTTATAATATTGATATCTTATTGAATTTTCATGATATTTAATTGGATTTTTTTTATAAAATACTTTATAGAATTGACTATTAAATGATGTAAAAGAATCGTTTTTATTGTTCATGCATGCGCAGATAAAAATATTATTTCATAAAACTACTCATATTTCATAAAATATTTAATATATTTATATTCCAATTGCGCTGTATTTTTTCTAATAGATTTTGCCAATATTTCTGAAATTTGCGTTAAATTTGGTCAGTAACCCTGCATGATATAAACAAAAAACATACCAGAATTTTTGAAAAAAAAAAATCACTCTTTCTCCATGAATATACATGCTATTCTTACAAAAATCAGTGTACATGTTGTGCAGTATCCACATATTTGTATTCTGCAGCGATAAATCGTCTCGTGCATTTTCATGTACAGGGTGATCCCAAATATTTCTGTTATTCGTTAATTTTTTGTCGGCCCCCTAGTTGCCCTGCTTATCAAATGAATGTTGATAAATATGAGGTCAGACATAATCTTCATAATCCTGAAGTTTCAGAAGAATCCGACAAGTATATTTTAAAATATTTGAGAAAATGTCAAAAATCGAATTTTTTCAAACATTTATTGGTAGATAGTGTATAATGGTATAGAGG
Source organism: Maratus speculifer (assembly GCA_964019185.1). Lineage (NCBI taxonomy): Eukaryota > Metazoa > Arthropoda > Arachnida > Araneae > Salticidae > Maratus > Maratus speculifer. The sequence goes on from OZ025292.1 coordinate 345,311,063, forward strand.
GAAATATTTTCGGCTTTTTTTAATTATATTAAACTAGTACATGTATAACGAAATTGACATACGTCGCTGAGACTTAATATAAATCATTTCATTTGTAATACAAGTGCATGGTATTTTCAGGAACATACAAAAGATTTTAAATAGTATATTTACTTGTGTATACCACGAACGCATGTATATCGCGCACCCCGTACTTAACAAGAAAAAATGGCGATTTCTTGTAATATCGTATATAACACGCACCGTAAATTTGATATGCAAATGAATCAATGACTAAATGAATTTGACTAAAGAAAGTTGACACAAACATTACCTAAGGATAAAAACAATATATTTTTAGAAAATATATTTTTAGACTTCGGATAGGAAATGAATGACTGGGGGTAGGAGTGAGGGACGGCAGTGAGAATTTCTAACTAGTGTTTATGTAATGTTAATGTATAAAAAAGTGCAAGGAGTGAAATAAAGATGCAGTAATAATTCAATTAAATAAGATTTTCCGAGTAATTAGGTCTCCTTTCAATACATTTCTTGATTCATATATATATCGTGTGATTACATCCAGCAGTAATAAATTATTCTGTTTATAACGCTCACCTAAAAGTTTTGCCCTTTTTTTTTTTTTTTTTTTTTTTTTTGAAAAATGAGTACTCATTATACACGAGCAAATAAGGTATATTCTATCCGAAATACTGCATATGAATGACGATTGCAGTAAATACATTTTTAAGTATGATTTGAACTTTTAAGTTTTTTTTATTTATGAATGATTATGGTGATTATAATAGTAAGTGCATAATTATTATTTATATTTATGTTTCATCATATTTATTATATTGTCTGTGTAAATGCCACAGTTGATATACAATTCTATACAAAAAATATCATAAAGGTTAGTGAGTGGGAGTGTAAATTATTTAAAAATTATTTATAAATGTGTTATGGATGTGTTTCTGAAGGATTAATTTTAACTTGTTATGCGTTTTTTTAATTAATTTTTCTTAGTATATATTACATATGTTAATCTACAGATCAAACACATGGCTCTTTCAAAGTACTGGCATACATATTTGGCTATGGACAGTAATATTTATTTCCCTCAATAGCGAAGTCTTTTTTTTTTTAAGATTTCAGAAAGTGTTGAAAAATGTTTCATAATTTAGGCTCAACGCATGAATTACATACGTTAGATACGTTTTAATATGTCATATGTTTGACTTCATGACATATGTTTGAATCCCGCGAGAGAAAAAACATTAGGTATGGCTGATTTAAATTTTTAATGGAGTGTATTTACTTCCTATTCCTGCGGATAAGCAACTTTTGATCGTTCCGAAACTGTAAGAATGTAATTAAATTATTTTATTGTATATAATTTATGTGATTTTATATATGAATTTTAAGAAATATAATAAGTAAATTTCTTGGCCGTAGTAAACATTATTCATTTAAAAAACAGTTTATTAAGCCCTATTATATATACAACTATAATTGTTTAAGGAATTTAAAAGTAATGTTATAGCATGCACAGTAAAATTTACATAAATTAGTCCATTTTCGTTTTATTACCGAATTTAATAATAATAATTTAACATAAATTAATAAATTAGAATATTTATAATTAATTATAATATTTATAAAATAATATAATATATAATAAAATAATGATGGAATCTATAATAAAGCATTACAAGACTTTTTTAAAGTATTAATCCTGGAACATGAAATTGTAAAGTGCGAAAATATATTAGTATTTGGGATAAAAATTTTGATTTATTAGAATGGGGAAGTAAGATTCAGCACAAACATTATTGTTTTAAACTACGGCAATAAAGTTTTTGATTACTTCTTTTCACAAGTGCTTTTAGATTTTTCTAAGTCGTAAAAATAAAGAAGCGTTGTAAAAATGATATACTGTGATTTATAGATTCATTTTTTCTAATTCTCAGGAAGTCCTGCTTTAAAACTAGAGCACAGATATTTTAACACGTTAGTTTTTTAGTTTCTTCATATTTGTTTCATAGAAGTTATTAGCTCTACTGTAGAGAAAAAAAAAGATGTAAGAAATTGTTCTGCTCTCATTTGATTTTATGTTTAGTATTTTAAAGGAAACTTTTTATTTATTGTGTTAGAAACTATATCGTGAGTTTTTTATTATTTAAATTTGTTTTAAACAAAAGAATTACAAAATGTACTCAAAAATGCACTTTCCATTGTTGTTTACGACTTTTCACGCACAATACGTTTTTGATGCATCGGTGATAAAAATATTCCGGTTTTGACTGAAAAAATGCATCCAAGACTGTTCCCCATTCTACGCCACTAATGAACGATACACCGCACAAACAGTTCAAAAGGAAACGAAACCAAATGAAAACCTGATAGCATCAAATCTGGAGAGTATGGAGAATGCATAAATGTAGATATTAACAAATTCACTGATATATTTCGTTTGATTAAAGGTTCATTAGGAGAAATCAACCACCGAAGCGTGCAAACCCTGTTGCTAGAGGATATTTCCCAGCAGGGCCGTAGCTAGAAGTGAATAATAGTGGGAAGGGGGGGTCAAGAAAATGTAGGGGGCTCATATTTTTTCTCTCTCTCTGACGCAGAAAGATAAATGAGTGCATATTCACACTGTAGGTACTATGTTTCTTATCAAACTGTTGTAATAACTCCATTTTATGCAAAAAAAAGGTATATGATGATGAAAATTTTGAGTGTATAACTTGTGCAATATTAAACAACATGTTAGCTTCATATGTGTAGATAGGATGAGCGAGTGTTGAAACACTTATTATAGTTACAATCTAGTATTTCTGGAAAAGTGTGAAAGGGCTTCGAAACTAAACTGTATTTTTGAACATAATTTCAAACAAAATTCATTTAGTGACGCTGGAAACTTTTCCAAGGTAGGCTTAAAAATTTTTAGGGGGGGGGGAGGCGTAACCACTCCTATCACTCCCTTGGCTACGGCCCTGTTTCTTAGCCATTCGCAAATATTCTAAGTGTAACTTAAATCTATGTTAATAAAATAGATTTTCGCTCGGTCTTTGTTTCTTTGCGTAGTGTATGTTTGTGTGCGTCTATGTGTTATGACTAGGAAAATGAACGACACATACGAGGCGGGAAATTTTTGTACTGCTAGCCGAAAAATTTCTGCTGCTGCATGTTGGATCCTAAAAATCCTAATATTTAATTGAGTTATTAATTAAACATTGCAATTCACTCAAATCAAAAACTCACCTAATTAATCTCCAATCAAGGAAAGCACTTACAAAATAAACCCAAATCTATTCACCCATCTTTTTTTACATATCTTTTTCTTTTTTATTGTGATGTCTTTTCAAGGGCCGATTTCTGATATACTCATAAGAAAAAAAGTTTTTAAAATTTTTAGTCGATCTACTTTTAATCGATAGTGCAATCGGTCTTTAAAAATATAAATTTTTACGCTTCGACACACATTTGCGGACTCAGGTCGCTTTGCGCCCACGGAGACGATACTTTTTCATCAATAAAAGTAATTTAACGTTCGCATTTTACTATAATAATTGTAGATTATACCATTAGTCTATATTTATATCATCTACATATCATTTAACGTTTGGACAGTTAGAAATATGTTTTCACAAAGTAAGATTCGGAAAAATTCGTCGTAATAAAAAAAGGTCTAAATGTTTCATCGCAGTTTAGCCCACTTTTGTTATGCATAGTCTCAAAAAATATAATTATGTAGAAAATAAAATACAGTGTATACTTTCAATATAATATCTTTTTGTGATTTTTTTTCACTTAAAAGTATAAATTCACACAAAATTTAGAAATAAAATCATACAAATTTGATCTGCATTCAACTATGATTAAATAAGCATAATTTAATTAAGATGGTTGCATTAAGAATAATAAAAGTTTTCTTCTTACTTATAAAGCTAAAATATTGTTATTATGTTAGAAAAATAAATAAATGCTTTTGAAACTTTAGAAAAGAACTATCAACTACAGTCATTACCTCTGTGAAAAGAAATAACAGGACTACGAAAATAAGGCTGCTATTACTTTTCAGTTTTAACGTCATATTTATATAAACACAATATTTATGAAACACAAAAAAATCATTTACTGCTCTTTTATGCAGTTTAGTTGCTTATTAAGACACGGAATAGGGAAAAGTATCATTAATAGGCTAGTATGTAACTTTTATCTCTCGATTCTTTTTCTTTTCTTAATGTTCTATTTTCTTAAAGAAAAAAATATATTTTAATAATTATGATGAGATTTTACTTGGCTCTTATCCATGTTGACAAAATATAAATAGAAAAATTAAGATAAAATTAAAAGTTAAAATGAACATACTGTCGAACATCTCTTTAACAAAGTACCCGTTTAACGAAGTTTTCTACTTAATGAAATTTTCTGCTGAACCTTGATTTTAAACATCTATATATATGCAAATTAATCTCGATCTCACGAAAAATATGTTCTATATAAGAAAGTTTATTCCACTTTCGTGGGTGTACACTATTCAAATGCAGAAGTTCCTGTTACAATGGATGTCTGAATTTATTTCAACGGATTTTATAAAAATGAATTTTTTTAATTATTTAATATTCTTTCGGTCACCAAAAATTACTAAAAGCCTTTGATGCAACAGATGTTTATTTTCACGAGAATGTTACAGGTAAATTGTTCAAATAATTACAAAAAACGGCTGCATGACTCAATTTTTCTCCAGAAGATTTCCAACGACTCTGGGAGTCCATGCCCCGTCGTCTTGCTGCACTTTGCCGGGCAAACGGAAGACCCACACGCTATTAGCAGGGTACCTCATGAATTTTGTCATCTCATTGTATGTTGTACTTGAGTTACAGCAATTCGTTGAATACTTCTCAGTACAGATACCAAATCCACCATTGTTTAAGCTTTTCTGAGCGCTGAACAATACCAGGACACAAATTTTCAAATATGGCGTTTTGAGAATTCTTGGATACTTTTCCTCAGTGTGAAGGAAAAAAAATTAAGTATCACAATGTGTTCAAAGAAAGTCTCATTTATAGTCCCGAGTGCAATCTACTGAATTAAGGGTTTAAACCTTGTATAAGATTTAACTTACGTGTTACAATTTGCACAATGTGATTGATTTATGCTTATAATTAACTCCATTGCTTTTGTAACATTTAAATATTTGTAATTACTTAGAACCTTTGAAGATTTTCACTCATGGTTAGCTTACTGAAAAATATCTTAAAATGCGTTCACTTGTTTATAATTAAGTGACATAAACAATGTTTTGATGTCATCAAAAAACACTTGTGTACGTAATTTTTATAATTTTTACATAAAATTTCTTTTTTACATACAGAAATAATGTTGAGTCAAATTAAATACTGTAACTAAATATATAAGCTTAAGTAAGGATTATTTTAATTTTAAGTGAGTTGAATCAATCTTGCATATCTGCTCCAAAACATTGCGAATTCCTCAGAGAGATATGCTGTACAGTTTGAATACCTTAGGGTTATGAAAGGGGAATACAGTTTGTTATATTTTAAACCATAAAGTTTATAAATAAATGTTAATATATTGTTTATTCTGCTGAATGATATCCATTAAAGATCTGATATGTTTGTCACTTCGATCAATAATTTTGATTATACTTAAAATAATTTCATTAACTAAAATCCCAAAACTAAACGATGTTACATAATACATTATCTAAACAGTTTTTTTAGAAACATATATATATTTAAAAAAATGTAGAAAATTACATTATTGTGACCCAAACATTTAACTCATTTATATTAAACTTTTATTTAATGTGTTTAATTTATGTTTTGATAGTCATTAAATCCGAACATTTTTCTTTTGTTCATATTCAATTACATAAATGTATCACGTGTCACTTACATCCACTGTAAGGTTAGATGCGGCAATTAATATATAGATCATGATCTAAAATATAAATAAAAATAAAAAATATTTTTATTTATATTTTAGATCATGATCTATATTTTAATTTAATTTTTTTACAATAGAACGCGTGTTTTTTGTTATTTATATCTCATTGTCGCGTGTCATTTGTATTGACCGTGAAATATTTTGAAATTTTATTTTTATTTATATTATGATTATGGAACTTATTTGACGGTTCCGAAACATGTCAATGTCATTTATTTTTATTATAACACTTTTCTTAAGTAAAATTAAAAGTTTTATTAATATGTTTATATAAAAGATGAATGTTTTAAAATCTGATGATTTAAAAAATCAATTGGATTTAATAAACTTTTTATCATAGTATCTCTTGTTATACCATAATTGGCTGCAGTGCTTATATTTTCCGTGAAAATATTTATATTTTAATAATCGTTGTTACATTAATAAATAATAAAACCATTTCTTACTACCCATTGAACGAGATACAAAAATATTTTTCAAAGACGATCTATAAACTGAAATATCCCTTTTTCCTTTTGTTATATCACATGTTTAAGAGAATAAACATTTTATTAAATCATCTTTTTGTTCTAATGTTGGTTTTATGCCAGCCTATAAATAATAACAATATATTTGTTTATAATTCTTTCATTCAAAATTTTCTTTTTTAATATTACATTTTATTTGTTGCAATTTATTTTGCTATATTAATAATGTATGGTGTTACATTAATAAATGATGATGATACAAAAACGCTTATAGTAATTTTTTCAAGTATCATTAACTTGAAGAAAAAAATCATTAAAAAAAACTCTTTATATATGAAATTATTGGTGGAATGTATTCAAAGGCTATTCAATTAAAATTAAGATTTCAAATTTCATGAAAAAAAATATCGAATGACAAATTCTTAAGAATATTTAGTTTTATTACTTTAGAAGTAGAACAAAAATAAGATAAAACAAATTTTTCCAACTTCAATAATATTAACAGTTATATTTAGAGTTATTTTATTGAAAGGACTATATGATAATATTAAACTAAAATTCAAGAGTTTATTTGAAAATTAAAACTAAAAAAAAAAAAAATAATAAGATTTTCTTTATATTTTAACTTAGAATAAAATTTATAAGTAAATATGTAATATTAATTTAAATTTGGAAATCAGTATCTTATATTTACCCATTAAATCAATAGTTATCTCTAAAAAATCTTTGCAACGTAATTTAGATCAAATTTAAAATAGCACCTCTTTTTGCAATCTGTTACTTTTTATTAATAATACATAATGACATTTTTATTAAAGTAAATATATTGTTCTTTTAAATATAAATTACAGGCTTTCGATGTAAAATTATCAATTACACATTATATAAGAACATTAAAAAACCATTCCTGCGTAAACGCTCGAGAAAACATCGTTTTATTATAATATTTAGCTCCATAAAAATTGTTTGCAATTCTTAAGCACGATACAATAATGTATGAATTTAGGAGTAAATCCAAAATCTTCTGTTAGAAGCTTTAAATAAATCCCGTGTTATTTTTGAAAAATGAAAATGCAAATTTGTATGGGAGCATGAAAATTTAAAAAGAACATTTGTTTTAGATGTTCCCGAGTAAATAATTATTTTTAATTGTAATTATTTTAAGCAAAAATAAAAATACACACGTTATTAGTGCATTACTGAATTTTTTCCCATAGACCGGGCGGCGGCGACACGAATGACTACATCATCGAGTTACGCGATTAAATTATGATGTAGGACAAGATTATTAGGTGTACATTAAGGAATGACTAGTCTGCCTCGGAATTTCTTGGTACGATACGAGAAATAGCGGGCGCCAGCTAGTCATTTTGACGTCACTATCACGTCATCGAGTTACGAGATGAAATTGATGCCAAATTGAAGGTAAAATGAAGTATTTTAAGAATATTTTAGTCTGTTTGCGCATATCCTGGTACAAATCCTTGCCAGACTGAAATTAATAACAAAAAATGACGTTAAAATGTAACAACTCAATGACTATGTCTTCGAGTTACGGGATGAAATCATAATGTAGGACAAGATTATTAGGTATAGATTAAGGAATGACTGGTCTTCCTAGGAAATTCTTGGTACGATACGAGAAACAGCAGGCACCAGCTCGCCATTTTGACGTCACTATCACGTCATCATGTTACGAGACGAAATTGATACCAAGTTAAAGGTAAAATAAAGTATTTTAAGAATACTTTGGTCTGCCTGCGAATATCCTGGTACAAACCCTCGGACGACTGAAATTTATAACAAAATATGACGTTCTTTAATGTAACAACTCAATGACTACGTCATCGAGTTACGGGATGAAATAATGATGTAAGAGAAGATTATTAGGTGTAGATAAAGGAATGACTGGTCTGCCTCAGCATTTCTTGGTACGATATGAGTAACAGCGGACGTCGACTCGCTATTTTGGCGTTACTATCATGTCATCGAGTTACGAGATGAAATTGGAGCCAAACTGAAGGTAAAATAAAATATTTTAAGAATATTTTGGTCTGGCTGCGAATATTCTGGTACAAATCCTCGACAGACTGAAATTTATATAAAAAAAAGACGTTATAATATACAATGTAAACCAAGATATGCGGAATCGGTCGTTTTCTCGGTTACTAATAAGAATATTTTCCTAAACCATTAATTTAGCGTGAAAATCGATTGCGAAGAAATGTAATGTAAAGTACTAAGTCTAGGGTTTTTTGTACGTTATAACTTCTTCTTTTGTTATAAATTTCAGTCTGCCGAGGGTTTGTACCAGGATATGCGCTGGCAGACCAAAATATTCTTAAAATACTTTATTTTACTTTTAATTTTGGCATCAATTTCATATCGAAACTCGATGACGTGATAGTGGCGCCAAAATGGCGAGTTGGCGCCCGCTGTTACTCATATCGTACCAAGAAATGCCGAGGCAGACCAGTCATTCCTTAATCTACACCTAATAATCTTGTCCTACATCATTATTTCATCCCGTAACTCGATGACGTAGTCATTTGTGTCGCCGCTGCCAGCTGTAACATACTTGAAGTTTCTAAAGTTAAAAATACATATAACTATAGCGGTGTTCATTTACATTATAATGTGAAATTTATGAAAGGTATTAATTTTTAATATTTATGCAAAATATGAGAGGCATTTCAGCGATACTCATGTAATTAGAATCACTTTTCAAAACGAGAAATCTTGATTAGAAATATATCCCCAAAACTATTACATAAATGCGAAAACTGTTGATTAAGGGTACTCCGAATATAAATAAATTTTCATAAACAGTTTGACTTCTTACTAGTCAGATACAAAGATATTAAATCTTAGCGGAGTCGAAATAAAAGGAAGAATGTCTTTTTAATATTTATGTTTATATGAATGTCATATTTCTAAAGCTTATTTTTTATGTAATAAACATTTAGCAGCTAAACCGTAGAGACTGTTATGCCGTTTATGGCCAATTTAAGTACCAATACATTTTTAAAAGTATTTTAAATCCTATTACGTATTTTCATTTATCTTAAATATTTTAAAGCAATAGAGTTAATTACGTAGTATAATATAGAACTATTCTTATTGCATAATTTTTTGCACATTGGAGGAAAAAATAAAGGTAGTGAATTGGATGTTTCATTTTACCAGTAGTTATATCAAAAACGAAAGAAAACTCATCCCTCAAGCATAGATAATGAAACACTTTCTATAACTTCCTGATATCTTTCACAAATCTTAGTTATTTAGAGAAATGAGATAAATAATATAAATAAGTAAATATTTTCGAAAAAAAGAAGAAAAATCAAAAAATGATTACAACTATTTCCGATAACCAAATATGTATTCCAATTCTTTTGAATAGGTCTGTATTTAATCTGTAGGTCGATTATGTGTGCACTATATGGCCAAATATGACCGTCCACTTGCGATTTTAGACATTTTGTTAAATATCTAGGAAAATATACGGGGAATTATCATGAAACTTATAAGTGTATAAATATAATAGTACAAGTCATACATTTCCGTGATGTTTTTTCCCGAAACTCCATAAGGGACAGCCAACAAATTAAATAAGAATGAATATCTTTTGGATAACCCTGTCAAAACTTATGTAGCAAAAGCACTCAAACTGTAGATTATGATTAAGTGGCTTATTGTAATAAACTGTGTTCATTTCTATGCGGAAAGCATGTACATTCGTAGAAAAATTAAGGTTTTTGTAAAAACTGTCCCAAATTTTCCCAACATTTTTGCTTATAATTTGCAGAGTTCTTTATACAAAATAATATTCATTCCTGAAAATATGACAAACAAAATTATACACAATACCCTGTAATCAGAATTAAAAAGTAATAAAAATTGTATGAAAAATGAGTAGGTTTACTAAATAATTTTTCACCGCGCATGCGTCAACGATATCAAAATTTTATTTGCATATTATGTTAGCTAAATGTATAGAGCAACTTTTGTGAAAGTCAGAGTTTCAATTAGAGTTTGTATAATGATGCCAAAAAAAATCCATTATTAACCCCCTGGCCGCGGAGTAAAAGTGCAAATCGTAAAGTTGTTTTCGTGCTAACGTCCTAAAAAAACGAAACGAAAACGTTCTTTGCAACATTGTATATATATATATATATACATATATATATATATATATATATATATATACAGGGTGTCCGAAAAGTCTGGAAACGGCCAAATAACTCGAGACATACACATGAGATTGAAAAACGTAAATATATGTGTTAAATATTTTTAAATAAGCTACTCTGTGATACCAAATTTGACCTTCGAAACCGACCCCCTGGGGGGACAGAGGGGGTCCAACTTTGAAATCTTAAATTATAACCCCCATTTTTTATTGCAGATTCGGATTCTACGGACAAAAATACGTAACTTTTGTATTTGATGTTTATTTCAAATCTTCGTTTATCACGGTGTAATCGAGCATATTAAATCGATACATATTCCCGCTTTTCCAACGGGATTTTCCCTAATCGAAACTGATTGGGCGGAATTTTTGACGTTAAATTCCTCTTCTTTTGTAGGAATAGCGTTTCCTGAAAATTACCCGTGGCGATTATTTCAATATTGCTACACTGTTGAAAATTTGACCCATTTGCTGCAGCGTCACTCCACAGCTATTATAGAATATCTCTTTTGTGACAAATGAGAATGTTCCATAACGCAGTAAAGTAATCGTTTTCTATAAAAGCGGTGGAGTGACGATGTAGCAAAAGGGTCAAATTTTTACAGTGTACTTTACTGTGTTGTGGAACATTCTCATTGGTCATGAAAGAGATATTCTATAAAAGCTGTGGAGTGACACTACAGCAAATGGATCAAATTTTTAACTGTGTAGCAGCACTACCGAAATAATCGGCACAAGTGATTTTCAGGAAACGCTATTATTGCAAAAGACGAGGAATTTGATGTCATAAATTCTCCCCAATTAGTTTCGATTAGGGAAAATCCCGTTGGAAAAGCCGAAATATGTATCGATTTAATATTCTCAATTACACCGTGATAAACGAGGATTCGAAATAAACATCAAATACAAAAGTTACGTATTTTTGTCCATAGAATCCGAATCTGCAATAAAAAATGGGGGTCATAATTTAAGATTTCAAAGTCGGACCCCCTATGACCCCCAGGGGGTCGGTTACGAAGGTCAAATTTGGTATCACTGAGTAGCTTATTTAAAAATATTTAACACATATATTTACGTTTTTCAATCTCATATGTATTTTTCGAGTTATTCGACCGTTTCCAGACTTTTCGGACACCCTGTATATATATAAATATATATATATTCGTATAAGGATATAAAATGTCGAACTATTAATCCTAACTTAATTACTTAAAACTGGATTATCTATGTACAATTAAAATAATTTAAATAATGCTTCTAATACAGTGAAACTTGCAGATTAGTGAAAAGCTACATCAGTTTGCAGCAATGAGAAGGTTTAGAAGGCAAAGTAATGGAGAATCCTGTAATGGAACTATTCATACAATTGAACAGCTAACTGTAAGTCATTCATATCTTATTCATAAATGCCAACATCTCTTAATTATTCCAAAATTCGATCCAAAATTTGCAGGCTGAAACCGGAAAGAATGCATAAGAAAGTGTATATTTTTTCTATGAAGTACATTTACGATTTCAATTTGAAATTTTTGGTCAAATAAAATCTTCGTTCGAAAATATATTCATTTTGGATCAGTCTCCGGAATAATTAAGAGACATTGGCAAATATGCTTATTGCGTGTAATTTTACCATTTATTAATCGTGACATAGTGATTTCTTTCACTAAATAAATTCCGCATCATATTAGCATCAGAAAAGCTTTGTCTAGTTATAAATGAATTCTAAAAAATAGAATGGTGTGCCGATGCCATAACGATTGTAGTAACGAGTCTGCGCTATTATTTTCGTTTTATCACTTCACACATCACTTTTAAATATCATATACATCGTAGAATAGGAGAGTATTAATTTAATGAAGAACATTTCGTTTTTGCGATCTTTAGAATTCCGCATTACTTTTCTTATTACTTTGATTCCACTGGTGGATACGTAACAATTTTGCAAACATTTTTTTTAACATTTATTTTAAATTCACATATATATACATATTTAGTTCTTTAAACGATATTTGTCTGCAGATGTAATAATGTGTAACATATTTTTTCGACATTGTTATATGTTTCATATGGTTTTTCTGAGTGACGCCTGTGAGTAATGGTGTATTTTAAGTCGCTATGAAAACAACCTTGCGCACCCCCAACCTGGTGGACCAGGGTACTTCTTTTCGTCTGGCACCTACCCTCCGGCCTGTCCACCTTCGATGACCTTACAGGTAGCTAAGTCACCGAGGTATCGCTCTTTGAGTTATTGATGCACGCAAACTTCAAAGCCCGACGAGACAGGAACATCTGCGGAAGGATTTTATATATTTATTTAATATGTGAAATTGAACTATAACTCTGTATTGAAAAGCTTAATGTTGCATAATCATAAAATATACAACATCATCATCAACATTAACATCTCAAACATAGTTTAAGGCTATAAGCCAGTTCCGGCCTCAATCCATCTCTTTTGTGGCCTTTCTCTATCTCTTTTGGTCCTTGAATAATAATTCAAAATCAGCCTTGAATTATAACCCAAGAGGGAAAAGAGAAAGAAAGGCCACGAATGAGATGGATCGAGGCCGGAACAAGTCTATGTACTTAAACCATGTTTGGGATGATGATGCCATATCTCTTAAGATGTATGCAGACTTGAGCTTTTAAAAATACAATTATAGTTTAATTTCATATGAATAATAAATATATAGAATATGAAATCTAAATAAGTATAAAAAATTAATAGTTTTTATTTAACTACATATATAATCTGTTTTTATATTAGCATATTTATATAGATATGTGTATATAATTTCATCCATAATCTATATATTTAAAAGACCTGGATATTTTTTAGTCATGAACCCTGAGCTTCCTACTGGTCTGATTTTGATAATTATTTTTTTAAATGAAAGCTGTTTATATGTAGTCCATTCTGGCTAATTTTTAATTTATTTCCATTTTTCCATTTTATTTTTAATTTTAAAAGCTTTTTCATGACTTTTCTTCAAAACAGTGGCAACAGGTTAAGCTTATCTCACTGTAATTAAAAATCCACCAAAAAACAACTTTTTAAAAGTAAAAAAAAAAAAAAAAAAAAAAAAAAAAAAAAAAAAATGTTTTGGTTAAAAAATGGCGTGATATCAAATTTCCAAGCTTATATTATGATTCTTATTTAACATTTTCCGTTTAAAAAAATTACCATCTTTAAGTCCAGTGCCTTCGTGTATGTTGATAGAAGTCCTTTTCTCCCATATTAAATACATCATAACGTGTTTCTGAAAATTCAAATATTTTAAAATTATGCATGATGGGCTCGGCGGTCATCTTTCCGTATTTTACACAAATGTCTAAGCACCCAAGTTCGAAAAGAAAGCGTAATATGTTTGCATTAATAAAAATTTAGAACTTCTGATTTTAACTACGGACAAATACATTTTAAAACACTTTTATTTTTAGAAAGGAAGTTGATTGCTGCCAATATAAAATGACTAATTACTCTAAAAAAGCAATCATAAGAAGAATGGCGAAGATATGTCACCATTATCTTAACACACGAATTTCTAAGCATGTAATTCCGTAAAGGAAAAGCATAAAATGTTTCCTTTAGTAAAATGTCGTACTTTTATTTTCAACTGCAAACAGACAAATTGAAAAAGATTTATGGTTTGTTAAAAGAAAAGGATTTCCATGGCTTTTAAATAATTAATTACACAATAAAATAAATTATAAGGTGAATCTTTTAAATAAATCAATATTGTTTTATGAGAGAAAATTTTGCGAATAAAAGTCCATAAAGAAAAAGCTTAAAATGTCTGCCTAAAAAACAATTTTTGATTTTGACTATATACTTGAGTAGATAGAAATTTTTGCAAATTATGAAAAGTTAGCCGCTAAGCCCTTCATGCATAATTTTAAAACATTTGAATTTTAGAAACACGTTATGATGTATTTAGTATGGGAGAAAAAGGATTTCTATCAACATATATGAAGGCACTCGACTTACAGATGGTATTTTTTTAAATGGAAAAATGTTAAATAAGAATCATAATATAAGCTTGGAAATTTGATATTACGCCATTTTTTAGCCACAATATTATTATTATTATTATTATTTTACCTTTGAAAAGTTGTTTTTTTGGTGGTTATCATTTTTTTTAAACTGATTATAAATAATTTAAATAGTTCTACTCATTCTAATTAAAATGATTTTTCATATAGCCTCAAAATAGTGAGCAAACACAATATTTATTATTTTTCTTTGATTTGTTTCGTCTTTCCTCTAATTGTCCTCTTTATCAAATAGACTATGATAACTATCAAGTCTGATATAGTCTTTATAATTCTGAAGTTCCAGAAGAGTCTGACAAGCATATTTTAACTGCATAAAATAACTAATACTATTTTTATCCAAGAAAAAATATTCTCTTTACTGGGAATACTCAGAATAATTTGAAAAAATGCTAAATAAATTTATACATGACATAAATGCTTACTCAAAATTTAGCGGCGGAATTAAAATAGAAAGTCTGTAAGAAAATAGAATACTTTAGAGTTTCTGCTCAAAAACATAAAAGTCCCACCCGATTTAGCGAGCATCATTTTAAAGCAAACTATTTTATTGACTTTTAAATTACTCGTAAATAGTATTTAATAGATTCAAACATAAACAGTGAGAGACTATAATACATATACTTTCGGCTCTCGTTTATACGAACTCGTCGGGATCATAAAAAATATTCGAATTATCCAGAGTTCGAATTATAGAAAGTGTGAGAGAAAAGCATGTTTAAAGGGGTACTATTAAAAAGGAATTAATGTTAGAGTGTTTTTTGTTTTATTTATTTCTGCCATTATCATTAGAATATCACTGCATATTAAATTAAAAGTTATAAATACATAAATTAATTAAAAGATTGGGAACAAGCACAATGGAAGAAAGTTTTGAAGTGTCATTGATGGACAGATGAGACATTAACACTTCCCGGCACGTGGTCTTACACCGGGCACACCTAATTTTCATTCCAAACTTGCAAACGGCACCCAGAATATTTTAATAAAATTTTGCTTTTACAATGAAAAGTTAAATTAAGAAATTCTTAATTTCTAAGTAAATTATTTGTAAATTCCGGTGTCAATAAATAATATCTCATTTTACGGACAGAATTAGTCTGAGCCGGAAAGGGTTAAAATAGCTGGTATCAAATGAAAGGGATTATATGTATATTAGTTTCCGAACAATTATAACAAAAATGGAAGGGAATTATTTTAAGGATCTGAAGTCCGTGGGAAAAAAAAGGAAAAATAAACAATTGGTATTCTCGTTAGTTCGAATTAAACGAAGTCAAGAGAAAATGAGTTCGAATAACAGAAACTTTTTAACGTTATTCTGTCCTTCAAAATGTTGGGACTTCATGTTTAGTTCGAATTAAGCGGCGATTCGAATTATCCGATTTCAAATTAACGAGAGTCGACTGTATATGCATATATACATTGTTCCACATTTATGTTGATTGGAACAATTTTAAGTAATTTAAATTTTGAATTTAATTTTGAATCATTTTTTATAGTTGAATTTCAGTATAAAAACTTATAAATATCGAAATGACAAAACTATAGTTAAAAAATAAAACACATATATTTATTCAAATTATTTTTTTTTCAAAAAAGTTCAAAATGAAACATTTTTTCCTTGAAGTATGTTTGACATAAAATTTATGGCACAGATGTTATATATGCACCACATTGGTGCGATTATTTTCTGACGCAAATCTGGTGTAAACTGCTTTTAAATACCGATTACAGATATATTTATTTAAACATTTTCTATTATTTAAAAAATAAATAATAATAAATGAAAAAGTTTGATTTATATATATAAAACAAAAAATATATATCATTTTAAAAAAAGGAAATAAAAGTAAATAATGAATAAACAAAAATAGCCGGGTTACCATCGGAGACATAAAATCGCCATTTTATTGCAATCATACCAATGTGGTTCATATAAGCCATATGTACCAAATATTTATTGTATTCAATTGGCAACCGGTGAAAAATCGTCAGATAACGAAATTTTTATTATTTTTTCGGACACTATCGAAATTTCGTGAATTTTTTTAAAAACATATCTGTCCTCATGGGAAGAACATTTTTATATTTTTTAGATTTTTTGGAGTATGCTGATATGGAGACAGCCAAAGAAGCCATACAAAGAAGCCATACGCTAAAATCGGACTTCATTTATTACTAGAAAAATGAAACAAAAGATATTTTCTGATTTGTTTATCTGCCGGCGAACGAAATGCTTGTCGTATACCATATATATAACATATTAAACTCAATGCTTTTTGAAAAGTTTTGTTTATATTAGAAACGAAATTTTAACTCTAACGAAATAATAACTCTTAACTCATTAATCAAGGAAAATCTTAGCAAATTTCGTATTTTTTAAAACACTTCTATGCCAACATTTATGTTTTAAAATTCATAACTATTCTAAAATTCAAATTCATTGTTCTAAACTTCCAAGCAAATCATAACTTTGACAGTTTTTGTGACGTTTTCAATTGTTTCTTACAGTTAAATTTCGATTCCTTTAGAAACAGCTTTTAGTGAAAATTTACATTTTAAAACTTACAAGTATACCAAATTTCAGTATTATTTTCTTAAAGGTATCACACTAATTGTAATTTTAGATCTTTTTTACTCATGCATATGCTCCGAAATAGTAGTACTAGCATGAAACAAAGCCTATGTTTGATCAGATTATATTATAAATATTTTATATTCCTCTATAAAATAAACATTTCATTATAAAATCTTATTTCATCATTCATTGACGTCAAAGTTGTTATCTGCATTGACTCGTTGCTCACGCACAAAGTGAATATCGTTTATCATGGTCCTCTTTTTATGTAAAAATCAAACTCAACTCAATTTTTTTTTCAAAAATTTTGTTTACATTAGGAATGAAATTTTAAATGCCAATAACTTTAAACGACTACATTTTGCAAAATATCCCTTCTCTCAAAAATTAATTTTATTTTGAAGAAGATCTTTCTAAAAATTAGCTTTTACGCTGTTTTATTCGAAAAAATAAGCTCGAGGAAAAATACCTTATTGGTATATAAAACTTGAAGTGGTTGTATGTAAATTGATTTGCGCTACTGTAATGTAGATAATACACAATCGTTGGCAGGTTTAGCGCAGTTTGGCATAATATGTTAATTCAATAGCAGTTTTTTGCTTATTAAAGAGGGAAATTTTATTTTTTTAAACGGAACTTTACAAAAGCACGTAGATTGAATAATTACATGTCCGAAAATGCATTCTATACTTTTTTCAGTCCCTTATTTAAGTCTGTACCTTGATTGAAATAAAACGTATCATTTTCAGTATCTCGACGGTTTTTTAAAAATCCTGTATCTCTTTTTAGCCTCCGATGCTATTTCTTTCAGACAAGCTAAGAATGTCGTGTCATCATCCCTGAATTTTCTACTCAACCGATTTTGATAATTATTTTTTTAATGAAAGCTATTTATTTGTACTTGCGCCCATTTTAGCTATTTTTTAATTTACTTTCATTTTTATATTTTATTTTTAATTTTAAATGCTTTTTTACAATATTTCTTCAAATGGTGGCAACTCAGTTTAGCTTTTCTCTCGATAATAAAAAATTATTTTCCATTATCAGAAGCTTGATCTCATCAGTGAACATGTCCTCGCATTTAAAAGAAAAAAGTTAATTGTTTTCCCAAAATTTAACCACAATAAAAGGATTGCGTGTAATTATGCACTAATTGAGGTAAAAAAAAATATATTTACTAAGAAATAATATTAACAATGTAAATAAAATAACAGAAAATAATTTATGATAAAAATTAATGTCTAAAGCAAAATAAGAAAATTTTCAAATGAGGAAAATGATGTCATTCAGCAACCAGATAAATGGGATTTACAATATTATTACGAACGCCTTTTTCATATTACTAATAACAGTAACTTTTAAAAACATTTGAAGAGAAAATGACGTCACTATTTAAAACATCGCATTTTTACTCATAACGATATTATATTTCAATATTTCTTTTCATTATGGACACTGAGATTGAGATTTTACTTTCGGATGACTTCAGTTAGTGAAAATAATGTCATAGTAAAAATGAAATTAGTTTTTTTTTTAAGCCTCCGATGCTATTTCTTTCATACAAGCTAAAAAGTGTCGTGTCAAAAATTGTGGCCTACTTTTACTTACCTATCATACGCGCAGAATAGGGTAAGTCTTGCAATCGTTTTGAAAATCGAAATAAAAATTTTGTCGGATTTACACGTTTTAGATACTGGAAATTCCGAAAAGCATATTTTTAGAAAAAAATTGCCGTCCGTCCGTCTGTGCGTCTATGTTGTCAAACTAATTGAGATAGAGACTTCAAATTTTGTATGTACTTAGTATGTAAGAATGGGACAAAGCTTATTTAATATCAGTAACCTTAATTATACGGAATTATTTTTTTCGGACTCTCGAAAAATTCGTTCTGGTGAAATGTATATAAAATTTTTCGATTCTTTCTATTTTAACAAAAGGACGTAAAAGGCAATAAAATAACACAAATTTTGCATCAAGAACGAAGTCGGTCGGATTAATAGTTGCCGAGATATTTGTAATCCTGTTTTACACATTCTTCGATTTTTCATGACCCTGTATTTTCTTCAAATTTCAATTCAAAGATATGTTTTAATTGAAAATGAGACGCTTAAGGGTGTATTTCGATTCAAACTGCTTATTTTCCGATTTATTTTTAGATTCATTTTTGCTCTCAAATGCACCAAACTGGCAAATTGTCTTATTTAGAAAGTACACAAGGTGCCGTGATTGTCGATTCTTTGATAAATTGCAGAAAATATTGCAAAAAAAGCAATCAAAAACGGCAATTTGAACCGATTTTTCCGAAGCGGAAGATCGGTGAACGAAAAAAAGGGTCATACTGAGAAGGTAATTGCTTATAAATCGTATTGTAATGAATTGAGCGTAAAAAGACATCACACGGCTCCTTATACGTCTCTTTAAAAATCCCTCCAGCAAGTTTCATTTTTCTACTTTTAAAAATGTGTCTGAAATTGTATCGGAAATTTTCGAGCTGTTGAAGGTGGAAAAGCATTTTTTTGAATACACCCTTAATCTGACACAGTAAACTGTTAGTTAATATGATTATTGTTTTTGGAGTTATAAGGATGTTTCTTTTATGTAATCCGGTACTATTTGTGTAGTTTGGTATTTTACATAATTTGTCGAAATGGGGCAATTCATTAATGGAGCATTACTATGTATATTAAGAATGTTTAAATATACGTTTAAATTTTGTCTTGGAATTGCAATGCATTTTATAAATTGTTTTCACATACTTTATTTTCACATATTATACAATGCATATCCATGATGGGTGAGTATTACGGTGGCCCCCAACGACTAGTTTCGTAATCTGGCCGTTAAAACGAGACATTCATACAATTTTATCAATAAAATGCATTTCCTTTTTCTCAGAGTCTATAAAAAAACGTTTAAACTAAAGAAAAAATTCGCTTTTGATGAATCTAGTCAATGAAGAAGTAGCACGTCCAATTGTATCTCTTTATTATTCCGCAATTCCAATGTCTCAGAGAGAAATTGCTAATCAATTGGGTATTTCACGTCGTTCTGTTTGCTATTATATTGATAAACAGAAGAAAAATGAAGTTAGCTCATTGCATTCTAAACGGGGTCGCCCTTCTAAAAGACCTGTATCGATTTTTTTTTTAATCGGGGGCGAAACTGAATTCTGCAATGACAGAATCTACATTCAACTTGTAATAATTATTTTATAAAGATGAGTTTGATCTCAAATTGAAGCTTTTCGTCATTAAATTCTTCTAGTTTTTGTTTTATTTCTCTGCGATTCTTCATTTCTTAAATATCCGAAATTTTAAAATGCCATATTTGGTCAATTTAACATGGGCAAGTTGTCTCGAGTTATTAAGCAGTTAAGCGTTTTTCATGTTTTTGGCGTTTGTTCGTTTGGCGGGCATATTATTTTTTTTCTAGCTTGGCTTGGCAGAACGACTGTCCTGCTTGATTTATTTTGATTTATTACTTTCAATAAATCAGGGGCTTGATCTCATCGGTGAATGTGTAGTCGCATTTCAAAGAAAAAATAATGGTTTTCGTAAAATTTAATCCTAATAAAATGATTGCACATAATTATTCACTAATCGAGGTACAATATACAGTTACTGAGTAATATTATTAAGTATTATGTAAATAAAACAACAGAAAATAAATCCTTCTATATAATCCTTCTATAGTAAAAAAACTAGCCTTAAAAGGAATGATTCCTAGAATGATGCTGATGTGTAAGATTTCTGGAAATAACGAATCCGGGCGGACCACTCCTTCCATGAGTCCAATAGACCAATCAGGAAAGGGCTCCGTCTATGCATCGCCGTATGGGTTACCATAAAGAGTGAAAGGTTACCATCGCCAACAATCGCCAAGTTTGTCGCCAACTTGGCGATATATCACCAAATTTGGCGATTAAAATTAGTCGTCAAAAGTGACGACAACTTGACGATAACTGTAATATTTCGCCAAATTTTTAATTTCTTTACAGCACCAGTCGTGGACACATCATTTGAGAGGTCTGCAACTGTTGATTCATATTATGGATGTCTTTTGTGTCACCCCCAACTTTGTCCCCCCAGGGGGGCACATTTTTAATTTCTTTATAACACCAGTCGTGTGACACATGATTTGAAAGGTCTGCAACTGCTTATTCATATTATGGATGTCTTCTGTGTCACCCCCACACTCTGCACCCCCCAGGGGGGGGCACATTTTTAATTTCTTTACAACACCAGTTGTGTGACACATCATTTGAGAAGTCTGCAACTGCTTATTCATATTATGGATGTCTTCTGTGTCCCCCCCCTTCTGCCCCCCCAGGGGATGCACATTTTTAATTTTTTTTACAACACCAGTCGTGTGACACATTCTTTGAAAGGTCTGCAACTGCTTATTCATACCATGGGATATTGGCGAGCGCAGCAAGCAGGGGTAGCCTACAACTTTGAATCGCGAAGCGATTACGCGGGGGGTTGGCGAGCGTAGCGAGCAGGGGGGGCGGAGCCCCCCTAGTTTTAATAAAATATAATATCTAAAACGAAATTTTGTCGATGGAGAAAATGTCATTCATGAACCATTCGTTCCATGAATATAATATACATTATTATGGATGTGTCAGTGATGATGTCATTTTCACTGACTTTTATTCCTGCATCTAAATAAATTGAACTTCTATTTATTTAAAGGTCAGTGGTGTGCATAAATGAAGATATTTCTAAAAAATGCGCGATTTCTATTTAATTATAACAATATTTTAAGAAACTAAAGAATTTTTAAATAACTCCATGAATCACGCTTTTATTTCAGAAAAGATGAGTGTTTCTGAAGATGTAAATAAGGTCATATAAAAAAAACAAGTTGAATGTAGATTCTGCCATTGCAGAATTCAGTTTCGCCTCCAATAAAAAAAAAAAAAAAAAAAAAAAAAAAAAAAAAAAAATCGATACAGGTCTTTTAGAAGGGCGACCCCGTTTAGAATGCAATGAACTAACTTCATTTTTCTTGTGTTTATCAATATAATAGCAAACAGAAGGACGTAAAATACCCAATTGATTAGCAATTTCTCTCGGAGACATTGGAATTGCGGAATAATAAAGAGATACAATTTGACGTCCTACTTCTTCATTGACTAGATTCATCAAAAACGAATTTTTTCTTTAGTTTAAATGCTTTTTTATAAACTCTGAGAAAAAGGAAATGCATTTTAACAATAAAATTTTATGAATGTCTCGTTTTAACTCCCAGATTACGAAACTAGTCGTTGGGGGCCACCGTAATACTTACCCATCATGGATATGCATTGTATAATGTGTGAAAATAAAATATGTGAAAACAATTTATAAAATGCTTTGCAATTCCAAGACAAAATTTAAACGTATATTTAAATATTCTTAATATACATAGTAATGCTCCATTAATGAATTGCCCCATTTTGACAAATTATGTAAAATACCAAACTACACAAATTGTACCGGATTGCGTAAAAGAAACATCCTTATAACGCCAAAAACAATAATCATATTAACTAACAGTTTACTGCGTCAGATTAAGCGTCTCATTTTCAATTAAAACATATCTTTGAATTGAAATTTGAAGAAAATACAAGGTCATGAAAAATTAAAGAATGTGGAAAACAGGATTACAAATATCTCGGCAACTATTAATCCGACCGACTTCGTTCTTGATGCAAAATTTGTGTTATTCTATTGCCTTTTATGTCCTTTGTTAAAATGAGAAAAAAAATCGAAAATTTTTATACACATTTCATCAGAACGAATTTTTCGAGAGTCCGAAAAAAATAATTCCGTATAATTAAGGTTACTGATATTAAATAAGCTTTGTCCCATTCTTACATACTAAGTACATACAAAATTTGAAGTGTCTGTCTCAATCAGTTTGACAACATAGACGCATAGACGGACGGACGGAAATTTTTTTATCTAAAAATAGGTTTATCGGAATTTCCAGTATCTGAAACGTGTAAATCCGTCAAAATTTTTTTTCGATTTTCAAAACGATTGCAAGACATACCCTACTGCGTATGATAGGTAAGTAAAAGTGGGCCACAATTTTTGCTAATTTCATTCTTACTATGACATTATTTTCACTAACTGAAGTCATCCGAAAGTAAAATCTCAATTTCAGTGTCCATAATGAAAAGAAATATTGAAATGCAATATTGTTATGAGTAAAAATGCGATGTTTTTAAATAGTGACGTCATTTTCTCTTGAAATGTTTTTTAAAAGTTACTGTTATTAGTAATTTAAAAAGGTGTCCGTAATAATGTTGTAAATCCCATTTATCTGGTTGCTAAATTACATCATTTTCCTCATTTGAAAGTTTTCTTATTTTGCTTTAGACATTAATTTTATCATAAATTTTTTTCTGTTATTTTATTTACATTATTAATATTATTTCTTAGTAAATATATTTTTTTACTTCAATTAGTGCATAATTATACGCAATCCTTTTATTGTGGTTAAATTTTACAAAAACAATTAACTTTTTTCTTTTAAATGCGAGGACATGTTCACTGATGAGATCAAGCTTCTGATAATGGAAAATAAATTTTTATTATCGAGAGAAAAGCTAAACTGAGTTGCCACCATTTGAAGAAATATCGTAAAAAAGTATTCAAAATTAAAAATAAAATATAAAAATGGAAATAAATTTAAAAAAAGATAAAATGGGCACAACTACAAATAAATAGCTTTCATTTAAAAAAAATAATTATCAAAATCGGTTAAGTAGAAAATTCAGGGATGATGACACGACATTTTTAGCTTGTCTGAAAAAAATAGCATCGGAGGCTAAAAAAAAAAAAAAAAAAAAAAAAAAAGAATAAAACCTGTGATATGCCGTTATTACGATATTTCTATTTTACATAATATCAAAAATTAATTAAAATCATTTAGTTGTATTAAGTTATTATTTAAAATAAAAATAAATAGTTTTCTGCATATCAGCAACAAACACAAAAATTTTATTCTTTTTATCGTTTTTTCTTTTCGTTGTCAAAACAATAAAATTAATTTTGACAAGTTCATGGAGGCTTCAAACCAATAAATATAAACTAAGGTAACTAATAAACTAAACTAAACTAATAAGCTAAACTAAACTAATACACTAAACTAATAAATATAAACTAAATATATAGGCTTCAAACCAATAAATAACCAAAAAAAACCTTTATTGCAAGTGTTGTAAATATGTAGTGGGTTGGTTATGCAGTTTACTCCCTGTTTCTATTATAATTAAATTGCTTTATTGATATTATAATATTGTACAGTTACCAAGCGATATTTAAACGGTGAAAAAATAAACTATGCAAATATTTTTGAATTGTCTTTTGAGGTATTATATTCAATTCCTAAATAATTTGGCATGTAAATAATGTTTAAGGTTTAGAAACAGCATTAAATTAGATTTGTAGCTAAAGTTAAGTCCAACATAATAATTTATGAGTTGCTTTCCTTATTTTTTGTTATTTTCTGAAGTTTCTGTATCTTCATCATGAAAGATTATGTTATTCCTATTTTAAGAGGGGGCAAATTTTATTTCGCTCAGTATATTATTGTGTATATAAGACTAAAATATATCATATCTAATATATATTTTTTTCCGTAAAACTAGCACAAATATATAACGTTTATAATGTAAAGTTATATGTTTGTAAAAATTCATTTTTTTTTTGCAGGGGGTGGGGCTAAAATGCGACATTTGACTTTTTGTGCCATGTTGGACTTCTTTCCCATTCACACCAACCAGAACAAAATACGATTTCCCCCCTTTAGGTAAGGAATCGAATCTCAGACCGCGAAAATAAACAATGACTTAAATGTCACCAATCAGACTGATGAATGTAACATAATAAAGTGAAAAGAAATATATAAAAAAAAATTGGTGAGCGTTAAATTAATAGCAAGATAAATTGAATTTGTTATTAGTTATGTTTCATCAGAATTTTACAATAGGCTCAGAATTTTATTTTATTTTCTTGCTTTTATGTATAAATAAACTTTTGTTGTTTCAAAAACTTCTTTTATAAAGAGTGCATAAAGTCTTGAGAAAATATAGTGAATGGGAATTACGAAGTGCTAAAAAAAAAGATGTTAATAATTAAATAGGCATTTAAAGGCTATACTCAAAGGTTAATATTATGTCTGAAGTCACTGTTGCCAAATGTTATGGAGTTCGAATACAAAAAATGCATTATTACTATTACTATTACGTTACTTCTATATTCAAGATATATGCGAATAAAATAGCCAAATCTACTCTATTTAAATCTGTGCGAGTACCTATGTACGCTAAAAATCTCCGAAACCGAAGGGTACAGAGCTACGAAATTTTTGCTCATGGGTCACTGGTAAAGGGCCCATGAACGATTGGGATCAAAAATTGAAAAAAATGAAAATGATTTTTTTATATTTTTTTAAAGAATTTTTGCACTTTGAACGATTGGGATCAAAAATTGAAAAAAAAATCAAATGATTTTTTAAATATTTTTTAAAAGAATTTTTGCACTTTTTGATCATTTAGAAAATGATTGTTGTTCTCGAACAAGAATAGATATATATATGAGACTAATCTGACAGACTTCTGTTGCCAAAATGACAAAAAAAATTAATAACTCAAAAAAATATATATATATACAGCTTTGAAACAAATTGAATTTTAAAGAAAAAAAATTTTCCCTATTAGACGGTGGAAGATTTGAAAATATTCGATGTTTAGAAGTTTAAAATTTTAAGTACCGAAAATTGTAACACTGACATTTCACTTAACAATTTGTTTATTGTTGATGCAACAATCTATACTAATAAAATAACAAATCGCTCTGTCTGCGTGTGTGTGTGTGTGTGTGTGTGTGTGTGTGTGTGTGTCTGCGATGGCTAGCGAAATCTATGGGACGTACGAAGCTCAAAATTTTTATGAGAGTAGCCCAATATCTCTCCTGATGCACCTGAGCTTCAGAATTTCGAAATTCTATTTATTAACTGAGTAATTAATTAAATTCCAAAGATCACTCTCATAAAAAATCGCCTTTTTTCTTCTTTTTTTTCTCTTCATTTAGTTATGGTTGGTTGGTTGCATAAAATTTTCGCATAAATAATTTAAAAAGCTGGAACAGACCTTTAAAATTCATAGACTGGCAAACTGTCAGTTTAAATAATGATTTTTTATCACAGCGGTTGCAAACCATGGAGGAAAAAGATAGGTGGTGGTGAAGTAAACCGAAAAAAGAGTTGCAATATTAAACCATTTATCGCTCAAATATTAATGTCCCAAACAAAAGCATGTGGAAGGGATTTTGTATTAATAAGACGAATTGAAAGAATTGAATAACAGCTGAAGCGTATTTTATGAAGAAATAGTAATTTTTTAAAATGGTCTTTTTTCTATTATATTATTTATTTTTAAAAAATGTTTGCTTTTAAAATAATTGAAATTGATAAATTCGAAATAATTTAAATGTCAAAATAAAATTAAATAAAATATTGAAAACATTTGATTTGAACTAAAAATTGTATTACTAAAAGCTTTCTTTTTTTTTCAGAACTTTTTAATACTTTATAACGTAGATGAAAATATGTTTTTAATTTAACAACATATTAATAACTCTATGTCAATATATAAAATATGTTTATGAAAACATTCTTTTAAAATCATGCGCGAAAACTTAAATAACAAATATTAGTCTAAAATATAGATTTCAGAGTGCAGACGATTTTAAGACATTAACGAAAGAATGTTAACTTTTCAAGCAAAATCTTAAATGATGCTTCTATATTGATATTTCAAAGTGACGGCTAGGTTACATTTATGTTATATTTAAGTTACGGTAGGGTAATGTTAAGTCGCAGTTAGGTTACAGACAGATTATGGTTATGGTACAAAAGTTTACGGTTAGGAATTTGTCCACAGAGTCAACATTACGCATGCTTTGATTAAAAATATACACTTTTGTTAAATGGCTCTGAAATTATAATACTATATACCAATCTTTTATCATCGCGTATCGATTCATTCACGGTATAGTCGGATTTAAGAATGATATAATTAGTTTGAAATTCAAAATTTTTCACTTGGGATTTCTATGCGAAAAAAATAATTAGTTACGTGATTTAACAGTGATTTTTACGGGTAAATATCAACACTTTAACACGAAACTAACGCAATCGTTGGATACATGTTCCCTCCCGTGTTTCTCATTGCTCATTTTAAGTATTTCTAGAGCTTAATATTAGTTGTTGTTTTTAAAACCGATTTTTCACAAAGTCAGCTGCGACGTATTTCAGACAATGCATTTCTGCATGCTTCCAGTTATTGATAAAATCATACAAATTTCAAGTTCGTTTAATATTGTTAATACGGACCCGGGCAACGCCGGGCGGGTCAGCTAGTAATTTAATATATGGCGTAATCGTTGGCGATGTTGGAATAACGTTACTTTGAATAGTGAGTGTTTTCGTTCCTTTGTTCATTTTAAAAATAAGTTCTGTTTGTCTTATGAGTTTCGTTCTGCTACTCTTCGCTTTCTTCAAAGTATCGACTGAATATAGTTGAATGTGAGTTCTTGTTATGGTGACTTTTTGTGGATAGATTGGGACTACAGCCTGGTTGTTAGAGGTCTCAACCCCCCCCCCCCCCCTCCTTCAAAATTATTTTCTTTTTCGATTATTATTGTGTCTATTTCATGTGAATTTTTTACATACACTATTACATTTTACTACAAATTTTAATTTTAGTCCGTAGTAATTAAATTATTCGGATTTTAATTTTTTACAAATGCTATTACTTTTTACTACGGATTTTAGCTTTAACCCGTAGTAATTAAAATTTTTGGATTTTAATTTTAGCCCAAAATATCAATCCGTGAGTAGAATGTGTTAGACAGATAGTATTATTATTAAAATCTGGTGATATTTAAAATCTGTAACAATTGAACTCTATGCATTAACTGGTTCATAATAATTGATGAATGTATATTCTTGATTGCCTTTGCTACTGAAGGAAAGCTTATGTTCGTCTCCATAATGTAAAAACACTATTTAAATGTTTGCGGTAATTGTTCATTAGAAATTTAATAAATAATATTTAAGCAAGACTAATTATTTAAAATCTTAAAATTATTTTCTGTAGCTTCATTAAAGTTTCTTATTAAAGTAAATTTTGCCTTAAATTTGATTGAAATAACATTTTAGTGTTCATTTTTTTATATTCTCCAAACAAAATACCTAGTTAAAGTATAAAATAAACATTGTTACTATCCCTTCCCCAAAATATTAATAACACATAACAAGTTAAATAACTTATAATTTATAAAGTGACAATATTTTACGTTCTAAACGGTATGGAGCATTTTATTAGATCTAGGGAAAATATAAGTTAAAGTATACAGATGAAGGTCATTTATTGCCTCGAACGGTTCATAATGTTCATTAGCTGAATAATGCTAAAAAAACTGTTGACTCTTAACAAATTGGACAGCTAAATTGAATAAGAAAGATCTTCATAACCGTGAATTTTGCATAGGACAAAATTAGATTACTCCAGGGAATCTGGTTAGTTTAATGCTTTTATTAAATAAATAAATGAAGAAGGTTATTTGGT
The DNA here is from genome assembly GCA_964019185.1 of Maratus speculifer. Classification (NCBI taxonomy): domain Eukaryota; kingdom Metazoa; phylum Arthropoda; class Arachnida; order Araneae; family Salticidae; genus Maratus; species Maratus speculifer. Next base: position 345,339,934 of record OZ025292.1, read on the forward strand.
TAAAGTGAAATGATCTGTGAGGTTAACTTTTATGAATAAGTTCAAGAAGTTCTTTTTTTTCTTTTGCGTTTATTAAATTTTAAAGCAGGTTTTCAATTTATTTTTAAATAGTTTACTGAGTCAGGTATTTTTTTCTAAAAAGTTAAAATGCTTTTGATTTTTTAAGCTTTTTGATATTGGCTAAAGCATTTAGATCTGAAACTAATCTTACTTATATAGTGCATCCGGAATCCTATGTGCAGACATACAGTGGAAGAAGAATGCAAATAGAAAAAGAAATCGTATATGAAGTTATAGTCGAATTTTACATATTCAACCTATTTTATAGGGTGCCGTATTTTTATCCTAAGCTTGATTTTTCTCATTAAATTTAATAGTACGGTATTTTAACAAAATTTGCAGCAACTTTATCTTTATTTGTATAAAATGTATGTATCAGACTTTTTTCTAGGTTTCCATACTTAAAAAGAAAAAACGAAACAATTGTTAAACCACTCATGGGTCCGTCCGTCTGTCACAGCCATGTTACACATAAACAGTGGAACGTGGAAAGTTCAAATTGGCTGAAGTAATAAAAATATTGACCCTTATATTTATAGTTAATTAACCATTGACAAATAGGTTTATGAAAAATATAAAAGAACTAGTTAAGTTTGTTCGAAAATTGTTTCTCATTGTATATCCTGTGAAAGCTTTGTTGACGATGAACTAAAATATACATTTCTTATAATTATTATATATATACACATATATACATATGTATGTATTTAATAAGTATTATTTATTTAGAAAGATCGTCTAAAATGTATTGCAAAAATAATTATCTCCACTCTCCTAAACTACTAAAACTATACTATAAAAAATACTACTATAAAAAATAAAATTATTAGAATTTAAATTAAATCTTGCAGGAAAACTATAGCGATATTATCATAAGTCACAATTTTTTTTTAAATCTTTTTTTTTTCCTTCAATTACACCCAGAATTCGATATGCGGGAGATCAGTAGAGATTTGAAGAGCGCCGAAGGTACCAATTTCCGCGAAAGTATAAAATGTTCGTTGATAATGATTTTCGAAAAGAAAAATGTCAATAATTAGCCGAGATACTATCCATTATAAAGATATGAATGGTTTGGGACTTAAAGACACGGGCAGCATTCTGTTTCAGCCATCAGCTTTTAAAGCCAGTATAACAACTTCTAATCATATACTTGTGTAATACAATGCCCAGTAGCAATATAAAAGCAATGAATACCAAATTCTTAAAATTTGATTAATTTAACTAGAATTTATTAATAAATACTATGGGATTCGCAGTTAGTTTACATTCTCTCAACACGCCAACTGTGTCTTTGAAGGCTAATAATAAACCTATCTGGAAAAACTTGGTACGGTTCGAGGTGGCGTTGCAAAATTGGGACCTCCTTTTGAAGCGCCTTTAGCAGACTGACAAGATCTACAAGTGTTTTCTTTTTTGAACAAGGGTCTTTTTTTAGATACACTGTAAAAAGAAAGTATTAGTACTATTCTGAATTTAATTTTATGAAATGTCAAATGAAGTTTAAATAAGCATTATTTTTATTGGTAAAACCAAATTAATTTCATAATAAACAGATTAGGATAACATTGAAAAAAGAGTTATAAGGAATAGTAACATCTGGCTCAATATTTAGGTTACTTATCTTTCTGCACTTTCACGGAATATCTAGTATTTGTACTTTTCTAATGTATACAGCTATACACAAATCTACGTTGTATAGTGTTTTAATGTCTTATTATTCCTTTAGAGTCAATTTTTCAAATATAAAACAGTTACCAAATCGGGGTCATCTGAAGACCTCGGTTAAATCTCAGCGAATATGCGACGAGAAGCCTACGTGGGGTCCTATAATGTCATTCCTTGTGACCCTGCCATAACGATGTAACATTTCTTCTGCTCTTGATTTTTCTACGTATAACAGAATTGGCTTCTTATATATGTTTACACTAAATTTTAACTGTTCGATGGGTAAATTACCAAAATTATGCTTTTTCTTTTTCTGAAGAGATATGTTCCAATAAGGGTACAACAGGGCTATGAAAAGTACCTAGCTGATAAATCTTTTACAGTAAGTACATTTACAAAAGGGTATATCATTTTACTACGATAATTAAATTAACGTTATATCACTGTATATTGCCATCGCTACTGTCTTTAGCACGTCACATTGGTTATTGTATTCCTGTGTTTTTCGCGCTTGAAATGTTCGAATTGAGGGCAGACTATATGTTGACAAATGTAAAGTTACATTTTTTTTTTTTAATCTTAATACGATTCTGGATGCATACAAAAAAATCAGAAGTAATAGTTATTATATATACATCAAAATAACTAAAAATAACATTCTGTAATCCTCAGTATATCCACCTTGGTACATTAAGAGTTAAATGAAAATTTTAATATATATTTTTAGTATTTAGTGTATTTTCTTTGACCTACCAACAACTACAAAAAATGCATTTTTAAAAAAATCCGTATTAGCTGCATACCAGAGGAAAATCGTGAAATATTTTACTATGTTTACAACCTCTGTAACGAATATCATTTCAACATTGTAAGTGTATAAGGTTTCATTCCATATCTCTTAAATTAGTTTTATTTATTTATGACATGAAATTTTCAATTATCACTTTAAAGAAATTTTTACGCACTTGAAAACATCCGCTCAGATATGTTAAGTCTATGGTCAAGTTGTTTTGAATTTTTCTTTCAAAACTAAATACAGTGGAGTCTCTCTATTCTGAACACTCATGGGACCGACCAAAAACGTTCAGATTATAGGGGTGTTCAGTATAGAGGGAGATTGGAAATGCATTACTACTACTACTACATACAGTGACCGGGCCGGTAGTTAATCAAATAAGATCGGTTCTAGGGAGTTTTTATTATATTTCCTTTCTTTAAAGTTTTAAAGTAAATTAACATGATTTCTACAATCCTTAACCCTTTAAGCTTCCTGCAGAATTTTACATGCATGTTTAACAATTCATAAAATAAAAGCTATCGAAATTATTGATATGGAGATTTGTATTTTATAATCTTAGATATTTATTTATCATATGCAATTCAAAAAATTAACATTCATATCGATTTTGAGTTAAATAAGCCTTTGAATCGAAAAACTATGTGATGGAAAAACACAATTAGGCCACTTAAAAAGTTAATGAATGTCTATCAGGGGCAAAAACGAAATCTGCTGAAATTAAATAGCAACAAAATTATAAGCAAATAGTTTCTTTAATTGTCATTTTCTCAGTAGTTCATCGAAGAAATCAGTCCAAAATTCCAAATTCAGTCTAATTATTATATTCAGTCAAAAATTAATCTTTAAAATATCATGCTTAAAATGTTATTAAAAATACTTCATATAGAAATAATATTAGAAATAAGAACCGTGGAAGTGGATCATTTTAACTTACCGCAATTGTCTCCAACTAATCAAAAACTAAATTTTTACATTTTCTAATTAAAAAAACTCATAAAATGGCTTCTGTTACAGTAGGCGGCTAACAAGAATGTGACAACAGGTGCTCCAACACTTAACTGAAGTTTCCATGAAACAAGTTGAAGTATTCAAACAAATTGCAATTTCAAGTATATACTCACAATCTAGCAGTGATTTTTTCTATTTTTTAATCAAGTTTGTTGAACATTTTTAATCATCTGTAACAGTTTCTCCGAATTTCCATGATCAGAATTTGAATTCAGATTGCAAATATGTGTTCAGTTTACATAGAGAAGGAGTAGAAATTAGGAACAAAAGTAGCGTTCATAATAATGGGGTGTTCGGATTAGAGGGTGCTCAGAATACAGAGAGTTCATCTTTTGTTAAGTCTATGGAGTTTCGCCAGGTCCGTCAAAATGTGTTCATAAATGTTCAGATAGAAAGAATCCACTGTATTTGTAAACTTTTTTTTTTTTTTTTTTTAAACATAGGACAGTTGAGATAATTCTCTAGTACGCCGATTTTGTACTTTTTCGATTGTAGTTGCAGACTAAAATCGAAAAAGATGATGAGAATGATGAAACAAAGAAAGGTGAAAAAGATGATGATTGAACGAAAATACGATTCTTTCAATAATATTTATATATGCATATACATATATATAAATTAATTACAAATATGAATGTAATCCTTCAGGGTATTAATCATTTTTGAATGTATTGAAAATTCATTAAATCTATATATATTATCTTAAATATTGCTTATATTGACGTGAAACCTGGAGCTTAGTGAACGTAATATTACGTGCCAAACACTTAGAGGGTTAATATATATATATAGTGGGTTATTAGGGACAGTCATGAAATATAAGTATTTTGTACAATATAAGGATATAATTTGAAAATAGAAACTGTTTTTTTAAGTTTAAAAAGTTTAACAAAAATATAATATAGTTAAATTATTAATGTTAAGTGAAGAATATTAATATTTGGTGACATTTCCTTTGGTTTCGAGGAGTGACTCGATGAGTCTCGGCGTGCTTTCTGCGCAATTTCCTGCACTTTCTTTTACTTTAGGATTGTGATGCCATTCATCTATTAGTTTTTTAATGAGTTGTGCCTTGGTTGTAATCATATTTTTGGCGATTTCCGTTTCGGTGATCTTCCATAAGTTTTCTATGTGGTTCATGTCAAGAGAATTGCCAGGTTAAGGTAAAACTGGGATATTGTGGTTTGCCAAAACTTTTTAACGCTTCTAGCTTTATGACAAGGCGCTGAATCATGCATAAACATGAACTCTTTATCACCTGGGAACCATCCTTCAATTTGCGGCAGCAACCGAGTTTCCAGAACTTGCCTGTACTGGTCTTGTCTCGAGTTTCTCTAGACAATGTAGAGGCGTCCAACCATCTTAGCGCTTATGACAGACCACACCATTATTTTGTCATGGTGTTTAACACTCTCCACGATGTAGTCATGGCGGTATTTTTTGCCTGGATTTGTCTGACAAAGCAGCTTTTATCGGCTAAAATCTGCAAAATTGATTCATCTGAGAAACACATTTGAAAAAAAAATTAAATATGTTAATAATTTAGAAATAAACTATTTTAAATGACATAAATAATGATCATTTTAACAACTGACCTTACTTCAGTCATTAACTGTCTCCTGGCAGTATTCACTGGCCCAGGCAAGGGCTTCTTCATCGCTTTTGTCAACAAGTGTTGGACACTGATCTGTCAACTTTTCCTCTGCTAATTTCCGCTGCACAGTTCTCTTAGAAACTGGCATTCTAGACTTTTCAACGATCTGAGTAAGGAATGCCATACTTTTCATTCTGTTTCCTAAACAGATATCGCGGATTTTCTTATCGGCACATGGATTTGTTATGCGTTTTCTTCCACTTTTCCCTTTGTATTTGGGCGAAAGTGGCTGGTTTTTGTCTTGATTTAATTTTATCCTATAGGCTACTAAGTTGGAAACTGTAACAAGTTCTGCTATATTTCTTTGGGAATGACTTGTGTGCAAAAGAAGGATTTTTAACTCGATTTTTTCCTAGGGGACAAATGAACCTCTCGTCCCATACTGAAATCAATAAAAATAAAAAATAAACTAAAATCATAAATAATTTTCCAAAAATCAAATATTTAATCAATAAAAGAATATAATACTTGATATAATTTTTAACTTTTTTTTAAAAGTTAAGAATTTTATTTAAAGTTAAGAAAAGCGTCTTCCACTCTTGCGCGTGTAATAGACTCAATGTCTCTCCCATTATTAAAATAATTATAGAAAGCAAACAACCCTTTTAACATAACAAAAGTACTTAAAAGTTTAATTATAGAGATATTGACAATGGTAAAATATATTTCTGTAATAATTAAACCACTTAGAGCTGCAGTCAAAATCACCCAAAGTATAAAACTAGCAAAAAATATGACTGTTACTAATAATTTGGGCAACCCACTGTATGTATATATATATATATATATATATATAGATAGATAGATATATTGACTGATTGATTGATTAAATTCGAAAATATGCTGGAAAAAATATTGTTACTCAAAGTGTAGAAAAAGCATTTTGAATGTACATATTTTCATTAAATAAAAAACTATACTGCATTGCGTTTTAATAATAAACGCGATTTCTTTTCAAGGCTATTTGTTGCTGAAAACTTATTAATGTCAAAGGTGGAGTCTTGCCAAAAGTTTTAATAGATCATTTATTATTCATAACACATAGGCCAGAATCTTGTATTTTCTTAAATAACATTTCACAGATGGATAACTTTACATAATAACGCAGTTTATAGAAGGGTCTAATTCATTAAATAGGTAAAAAAAAATCTGCGGCCTTTGTTAAATATCCATTAAGCATTTCTTTTAACGATTATTTTATTAAAAAGAATAATTGCTTTAATTAACGTTTAATATACATAATGTTTACATAAAAGCTGGCATTCATTTATTAATAAAATTTTATATTACAGCAGATTATTTTTAAATGAAAGTGTTGTACTGAAATCAACTTTATCGGAAATATTAATTTTACATTTAACACATATTCATAATTATATGTAATAATTGATTTTAGTTGGCAAGAAAGAAAAAGGTAAATTAATGAGGAAAATTTAAACATATTAGCGATGAACCTATTTTTAATTATGCTTTTAAAATCATGATTATAATAGCAAGGTATAAGAAGTTTTAACTGATTTCTATTTGCAGAATTAGAAACCATTCTAAAAAGTTTCTAATCTTCTAATCACTTTAATTTACTTTATTTAAAAAAATGTTTAATAGGATAAGAACTTTAGAAAATCTGCTTAAAGGAGTAATCATATATTGAGCAATTATTTTACATAATGCAAATATTTTTATTACATCTCATTACATAAATATATTTATTTTATAAACTCTTATAACCACAAAACCTATAATTGAGATATGTCTTTTGAAAAAAAATTTCTGTTTTTACTGTGTGCAACAATTTTGTGACAGAATTCTTAATTAGAACACTTGTCTTAAAAAAACAAAAGTGAAAATAAGTATTGTTGCTATAAAAAATAATAAAAATAGTACGGATTAGGTGTTTAAGAAAACATAATATAAAAGCTTAGGAACTTTCGGTACAACGCGGAAACGCTCGCAAATTAATATTAATCCAGCCAAAATCTTCATTTACATTTCATTTACATTTCAATTGTTTTAAATTATTTTTTCATTGTTTCAAAAAAGTGATAATGACCTCAGGAAAAAAATGCAACCAAAATTGAAAATATTCAAAAGTAATCGGTTAAAAACCAACCTCAGTTATTCTATACAATAAGATCAACTAAAAATACCGAAATACAAACAAAAAATTGGAAAAGAAAGCTGCCATTATTTTAACATTATGTTGCGGGTGTCTTCCAGTTATTTACATTGTCTATTACTGCAGTTTTTTTAAATCAAAAATTAATATGCATGTTTTAAAATATAAACTAAATCTGATTAAATTTCCAAGGTATAAGAACATGACAGATTTTTGTAATTTTCGGTTTATTAGTATCAAAAAGAATTAAAATTGTAGAATTTCAAATTCAGTTAGTTACAAATGCTTTTTTTTTGTATGTAAAAATGATAAATGCAAATTTTCTATGCGAGAAAACGTAAATGAAATATGTTTTCATTTATGTGTAGTTAATTTAAGAAAAAGTTTAAAATATGAATTTCAACATTTTAATTTGTTTTTTCAGTTAGGCTAAAAAATGCGTGGAGTGTAGCTTTAAATCATTTTATTTTATTCTCATATGCAAAATGCATATAGTTTTTTTTTAAATCATGCTCAGATTTATTCATTAAAGAAATATCGAAATCAAAAGCAATATGCATAGCAAGTAGTACGTAATTAAAGTAATCAATAAATATCTGTTTAAAGTTTGACATTTCTTTTATTTTATTATTTATTGTGTCTTTTATCATGGAGAAATATTTCTAATTCATTTTTTAATAAATGAGAAACACATGTAATATTTTATTCACAATAGTAAATGTTTTAATGATAATACATCAGTAATGATACTACCGGGTGTCCCAAAAATGACTCATTGATTTTAAGATTAAATAACTTGCAAACTGTGACAGCTATTTAAAAATTTTTTGCAGGAGGCTTATGTATAATGTCAGGATTTTGTTTTACCGTAATTTTTTATTTAATTTTGAATTTCAAACAATAGGTGGCGCTGACGGCGATTGGAAGCCATGTGATCAGTGCTGAGTGAAACGTCGACCTGGCCTTCAATCGCCGTCAGCACCACCTCTTGTTAGAAATTCGAACTAAAATAAAAAATTACGGTAAAAAAACTCCTGACATTATACATAACCCTCCTGCAAAAATTTTTTAAATAGCTGTCACCGTTTGCACGTTATTTAATTTTAAAATTCATCAGTCATTTTTGGGACACCCGGTAGAAACTTACGGCCGTAAAGTATATACATTAGGAATCATATTACTGAAACATTTAATTTTTTAAACGAAGTGTAAAAATTGCTGTTTTCTACATCATCTCTTGCACATGTGTTAATCAGCAATGTGATTCAATATGTTGCAACATAACTCATATGATTTTATATGCAACATCATTCAGTATGATACAACATGATTCATATAAAATATGATTCAACATAAAATAAAAAAGTATTCTAATTTTTTAAAAAACGTTTACAAAGTTATTAGTTTTTTTTTTTTACTCACTATTAAGATATTTTTACATTTACCTTGACATGGAATATAACATAATTTTTCATGTTATATATATTTTTTATATTATAAGATATCACAAGCCTTGAAATTGTTTTTATGCTGTATCTACTAACTCTTATCAGTGTGACATCTAATTTTGTAAATATTTGAATAAAGATTAAAAAAGCTAATAAATTAGCATATCTTAATTATGTTTTGCATTTTTTAAAAATTGTTTATACTCTTCGTTAACATTAGATATTTGTATTATAATCTTTTTCCCTTGACATGGAAAAAAACTACATTCTTAAAGATATTCTTTTAAACAATATGTTTCTGTTTTTTTGTACAAAAATCCTTTACATATAGAATTTAAATTTCATAGTCTAAAGTTCATGATAAAATGCAAGCACGTCATTGTTGTATGGAAATAAGTTACGTGTTCAGTTAAGCTTTTACAAAAGTGTCTGATTTACAAGCACTTTCACAGCAGCAAACTTAGGAAAAAAGCTGCACTATACATTAAAAAGGATTTATGAAATGTATGCCATAATAAATTTTCTCGAGTTATGAATTTTGAAGTTACTATTTTTTTAAAATTTGAATACCAAGATATGCAAAATATATCTTTGTTTTCCTATAAAGTGCTAGAGTAAAAAGTAACAACTTATGTTACATCAGATTCACAACTTTACATGACTGGTAAAAAGTTTATTAAATCTAATAGATTTTTTAAATCACCAGATTTTAAAATATTCACCTTTTATATAAACATTTAATAAAAAATTTATTTTACTTAAGAAAGGTGTTATAATAATGTAAAATAAATGACAATGACATGTTTCGGATCCGTCTAATAAGATCCATAATCATGATAATAACCTTTCTTAAAGAAAATAAAAAACAAATTTTAAATATTTACATGACTGGATTTTTTATATGCCTGTGTTACTAATATACAAAAGCAGTCAAATAAGTAATATACACAAGTAGTCAAAAGTTAAACAAAAAATGTTAATTTTAGAACACATTTTATTCTTTTTGTTTATTTCAACCCTGATGAAGAGCATGATATGCTCGAAAGTGCTACGTTTTAATAATCTTTGTAAATAAGAACACCTTTAAGTAATTGGAGTATTTTGTTTTAATCTTATAATTGTAAGGTGAATTAATGGACTTTAAGATATTTGATATGTTGTATCATTTTAACTTTTTATCAATTAAAGTATATAAGCTTTACGGAGATTTGGTTCAAGCAATGGATCAAGAACAATTTCTTATGTTGCATCAGATTCACGATTTTAGATGACTGGATTTTTTTTAGGCCTGTGTTACACAAATAGTCAAAAACTAAACAAAATACAAAAAATGCTTATTTTGGAGCACATGATTATTCAAAAGCAAATGATATATACATAAATTATAGTAAATAGGTACAATCTCTACAGCACAGTTAGTTGATACTTTAATGTTTTTACTAGTCACTGTCACTACAGTCAAACAAAATGTGGTATCGTTCATTTGTGTCATCATTACACTTTAATGATTGACTTTTGGTTAACAACCTTCACTAATCACTCAAAAATACCCAGATGATAATGTTAAGTCTATTACGTTTTCGATTTTGGTTTCAGATTTTTCTTTAAGAAAATACTTTAAATTTCAGAACCGGTTCTGAAATTGAAATTATCATAATATAAAAAAGTATAACCGAAATCACAAAGGTAAAATCTAGCCCGGTTGTAGATCGTTCTCAGCTATTCTATGCAAAAGAATCTTGTAAAAAAATTTAAATTTGAGAGAAATATTTGAAAAGAACGCTCCCATACACTTAGCATTATCATCCGGGTCTTTTTCAGTGACTAGTGTGGGGCTTTAATACACTAAAAAGTCACTGTGAGTGTAAACTTTGTTAGAATCAGCAGCTGAAATATAAATGAAATCACCTTGTGGTTGTAATGTGACCATCATCTAAAGACTTAATTTTGTAGTTAAATTAAGAGTAATATTCTCACTACCCTCCTAATAACGTCACGAGGAAGTGATGAACTAATATAATGACAGTCGTATGACTGAGACTCTACTGTAGTTACCATAGCAATCTTTTGTAAAAACTCTCCAGATGATTTCAGTTTGTTGTCATTTGGAATTTATCACAAAACAATAATCATGGTGACTTTATAATGTAGTTTCCAAATGAAGTCTGTTCGAGAGTCACAAAGCGTCTTTATTGCAAAGTCGCTTCGTGACTCGCCACGAAGAAACTGTAATGCTGACTTCTTAGTGGATTTATCAAATGAATGAGATGGATCAACGATATTAGGTTAATCAAATAATCATTTTTCAATTAAAATTTAAAATATTAGGGGTAAGTAGGAGAGATGGGACACTGGCAGGGATGGGATACCTGAATAATTCTTAAAATAAGCTTTATTTTGAATATATGACTCTTTTACCAGAATGGTTAATCATTACCTTATACCTGCTGCTATAAGTTATTTTAAGTGCAAATAACTATGAGTTTGGGACTTAAAAAGGCTATTTCACAATTTCAAAAGTAATAAATACCCCGATATTTAATGTACATCTTCAGTCTCAGTCTTTGTTGCTAACTTAATTGATTTTAATATTTTATAAATTCAAAAATATGCCATTTATATATAAATAGATAAGTGAAATCTAAAAATCCCATGCTTGTTGTAAAAACCTATTTTTTTTATGTTATTCTAAGCAGGGCCGGATTTAGTCTTTAAACTAGTCCATTCAAAAGCAAAAAATTGCGCCCCTACATAATAAACATAAATTAGTAAATAAAAAAAATTTATATGGTGTTTTATCCGTAACTGGGATAAATACTTACAAAAACAATTTCGCTTAAAGTACCTTACTTCATTTAAACAAGCGGGAAATTGCACCGCAAATGAAGTTCGTTTCTTACTATAACTAGTTTTATAAATATTCATACTTTGATAAAATAGCTGTTGCACTCTTATGCAAAATTCATGAATACAATGTTTGATACGATGATATTAATTAAATACAGTAATACTAAAATAATATGACTCCATTTTAAATACTACCTAATCACCATGAAAAACCTTGTAACATTATTGATCATGGAATATCATTGAATTAATTATGATTGATAAGTTTTAATCGAATGAAGAAACTTTTATTAATATCTTTTCAAGTTCTGATTCGATCTTCATAATATTTGAATGACTTGGCATAATTCTTTAAAAAATTAATAATTTATGTATATAAAATTTCGAACCATTCGACAGAGTAATTTTGCCCTGTTAAATGTGAAAAAACCAGAGGGCGAATACAACTGCTACATGTTTATATAAATACAACAGTTCCCCATAAACCATAATGTAACGGAATATTTTTCAGTGTCGCTGTAAATAAACTATGAACGTTAATACATTTTTTTTCAATGCAAACATTGCATAGTAAATATCGAGATAATCCAACTATATTAAGGGAGACCCGTACCCCATTTTCGGCCAAAAATCACCAGAAGTTTAAAAAAAAATTCTCAGAAAACGATAAAATACATATTTGCGAATATCCATGCAAAATTTCTGAACTCGGGGACACTTGGAACAGATAGAAAATGAGCTTTTTAAATTGTACTCGCTATAGAGTTTAAAGGACTAGCGGCCATTTAAAACGTGTTTTCCTAAAAATGACTTTTTTCATATTTTGCCTAAGTTCAAAGTACTAAGGCTCAGTGGTAAAATGATTTAGAAACAAAGTGTTTATGTTTTTAGAATCTTAAAAAAAATTGCAACAAAAGTAAGGAGAGATATTTTTTAAAACTATTTCTGAAAATTTTACATAAATTGGTAAATATGAAAATTATAACGAATTTAAGGAAATTTACCATGCGTACTTTTTGTTACACAATTGCTTCTTTTGTACCAAAATCTGCCGCCAGATGGCATCACCAGACATTCTTCTGTTTTCCCTGGAACAGAACTCTTTAGAACAGTTTAGTTGAAAATGTGACTCAAGTGGTAGTAGACAGCAAAATGTTGTCAGGAATTAAAAATCCATTAATATACATTATGATTCCAAAGGAATAATTACTATTTATCAAGAACTGCTTCAAACTGAAGCTAATATATGTTTTCAAAGTTATTTTTCTTTATTTGTTGTGTTTCTGTAAATATTGTAAAGACTGTGCATCTGTTCTTTTGTTTTGTGAAATATTCCAAGTATTTGTTCATCATTATTCTACTTTATTTCTTCAAATAAATGTGTGTCAACTAAAAGGTAAAGCTTTTAACTCTTTTTTATTATTGAGGAACTCACTTATTCACGCTTTATGGAATAACATTCCAACACTTTTTTTTTTAGCCGATTAAAATAGAAAGTTAAAAATATCTCTCTTTAGTTCTTTTCTATATACTATAACATTATTTAAGAAATTTTAGTAATACCAAAATATTGAAAATTGAATGAGGAGTCGTAATTTTAAAAAGTGTATTTTTCGACAAAAAAAAAATATCATAAAAATCTCCATAAAAAATATACTTTTTAATAAAAAGTGAATTTTTTTGCTAATTATTCCTTACAAGAAGATTCTTAAATAGTACACCAAAATTCATTACTTCAAAATCAATAATAAAAATTTTGGGTTTTTTCTTACGGGTCTCACTTAAGGGGTTCAGGGGTTGAAAACTTTTCACAAAATCGATTTTTTTATAATCTAATTTGATTATTCATTTAATTCTTAACTCAATGCAAAAAACCGCATAAAAATATTTGCATTTTTAACGGAGTTATAAGCATTTATGTATCAACACTTTCATAGCCGCATCCATATAATTTCAACTTTAAGTCGCGTTTTCTCAAAACTTGAATTTGATGACTAACACCAAGATTTAAAAAAAACTATTTGATGGAATGGCTTTTTTTGGCATGCATATAACATCATTATCTAGATTTTGAATAAATATATTTTAGATAGTTTAATATTTTGAGTATTTTTAATGGAAAAAAGTTGTATTTTTAGGGGGTTTTTTAAATTTTGAACTTTGAGAGATTTTTTAATACTGTTTTTATTAAGTGATAGTTATATCCTTAATTCATTATCTAGATTATGATGTTATATGCATGCAAAAAAATTTAAGTCATTCCATCAAGTAGTTTTTTTTTTAATTTTGGTGTTTTTCGCCAAAAGCCAAGTTTTGAGAAAACGCGACTTAAAGTTGAAATTATATGGATGCGGCTATGTAAGTATTGATATATAAATGCTTATGACTTAGTTAAAAATACTAATATTTTTATGCGGTTTTTTGCATTGAGTTAAGAATTAATTGATTAATCAAACTAGATCATAAGAAAAATAGATTTTTGAAAAGTTTTCAACCCCTGAGCCCCCTTAATGCAAGTTAGATTACGGACAGAATAACCGAATTCATAAACATTTTCATCTATGTTGAAAAGAGTTAAAAACGCATACCAGGTTAAAATTTGATTTCTAAGAAATTTACAGCAATAGAGGGAAACATTCTTAAATACAGCCTTATATTTTACCTCCTATCAAGCAGGACGGTCGTTCTGCCAAACCAAGCTAGAAAAAAAAAATAATATGCCCGCCAAACGAACAAAGCGCCAAGAACATAACCATCGTTTAACTGCTTTTTATACTCGAGACAACTTCTCCATGTTAAATCGACCAAACAAGGCATTTTAATATTTCAGATATTTAAGAAATCAAGCATCGCAGTGAAATAAGACAAAAACTAGAAAAATCTAATGAAGAAAAGATTAAATTTGCATTCAAACTCATCTTTATAAAATAATGTTACATAACTGCCCCGCTGCCGTGGTAATTACCAATTATTGAATTTTTTTAATTAATCAAACCTTAAATAATATTTTTATCAAAGTCTGTATTTTATTGAATACAGACATGGTGAAGCTTTAACCCTGCCAAATTTGGTTTCATTAACTGTAATAAATTTGAAAGATGTATAGATGTTAATGTTTTTTGATCTAGGACTATTCCGGTCCATCCAATATAATTGTTTTTTGATCTCTTGTTCGAAAATTACTGGTTCGAATATTTTTTGCTTCTTGATTAAATTTCCCACGGGTGTGTAGTATACAGTGATGTTCCAATGCCCCAACTAATGCGTTCTGATATTAAAAAATCTGAACAATTGTAACAATTAAAAAAAATCAATATAACATTTACTAAAATAATAGTCTAAAATCCCTTTTGTTTATAAAAGACCACACCCAATTTATACAACGTATTTAAGGTCCATCTTAAAAAAGGGATACATACAGTTTGATGTTTTAATTAAACACTTGAAATTTAATTGTTTTTTCGTATACCCAAAGTACTTTATAGAAATAGTGATTTTAAAACGCCAAAAAAAATATAAATTTTAAAAGCAGTTTAATTAGTTTTGTTTTCCGTTTAAATTCTCATTTTTTAAAATTTCAGGATACCGTTTCAGTGATCAAATTTCAGATATTTGAAAATCTATTTTGACTATTTTTAAATTTGAACCTTTTTTTTTCGTTGCAGGTATGAAAATTTCTTTGCTGAATATGTATACTGCACAATTGCAAAAGGAAGAAATTATAATAATTGGCCTTTATAATAACAAGCTGGAACCCGTCGAATTTCGAAGAAAGAAAATGTTTAAAAAGGAATTGTTTCATTGATTTATAATAAACCTACAAAATTAGTTTTAGTAAAAAATTCATTTTAAATTGGTAAGTCTAACTCTTAAACAAACTATTTAACATCAAATTAACAAAATACTACTTCTTTAAAACCCAGATGTAAAAATTGTTAAAATTAAACTTTAATCGTACATGTAAGCAGTAAAAAATAATAAAGTTCTGTTGATAAAGTTATCAATTAAGGTTCTTATGCTAGCATTCCAAAATGAAAAAATGCAAAATTTATTCAACTTTGACACAGTCATAAAAATTTTCCCCCGTGAAATCTATACTCTGCATCATTTTCGTCATAGGAAAATTTGCAAATGCACATTTCGTATCTGTATTCACCTTTTTAGAAAAAATTGGCATTTTAATTTTATCATTTTGATTCAAAATTTGAAGTCTCGATGCTATTAGCTGAAACAGATATTAAACTGTTGATATTCTTCTACGTGTAAATCAAATTTTGTAAATGAAATCAAAATTCGCAGGGTTTTATAACAGAAGATATTTAAATTTCATTTTTTCCCTTTTAATGAAAAATTGGCAACATAAAAATACAGTAATCAATTTCTTCACTTTTTTTCGTTTCTTTTAATAGAAATGGAGTACTCCTGTTGCCACAATTAGAAAAGCGGTATTAAAAACTACAAAAAAATTTATATTTCAAAAAGAAATTAAGATACAGCTTTCAGACAAATTTCATTTAAAAGTACATTTTTTCCCTACACGATGGTGCAAGAATTGAAAAGTGCGATATTTAGATGTTGAAAAATTTGTAGTAGCAAAAATTGAAATACTGAAATTTCATTTCAAATTTTAAAGTATTGCCATTCGCAAAATGACGTATGCGTTACGCACAGATACATTTGGCCTTTATAATAAAGATTGGCAAGTAAACTTGATAGTGGGCTGTGGAATCTATTGGGTAGAACGATTGGGTAGATAGGTATATCAAGTAAAAACGGAAAAAGTGCCAGGCAACATAAATGGAATACTGCAAGCTGCAAGCATTTTTTTCGATATGGAAGTTTTTTTTTTATTTGTAAAGTATTCATCCTCATTTGATTTTCTTACTTTGTGGAACTGTATGGCAAATTTAATTTCAAAATTTGAATAGCACTACTACAATACCCTTAGAATAACCCAGTCGTAACGAAATCGAGAATCTACTGAGTCGACCAAAGAAACTCTTTAGGTAGAACAATTGGTAATACAAAACAATTAGTAGAAGTTTCAATGTAATCTCGGTTTCACTATGATCTATTCCAACACTGAAAAACATTCATTTCAGAAGAAGGCATCCTAAGGGAGTGATTAATTATAAAGTATTAAATAATCCAACTCAGCAGTATTTGCCAGAATTGCCAAACCATGCATTTTTATGATGTCTTTAAATTTTTTTCTTTATAATTGCTGACAGAAATTATCCTACATAATAATTGCTTGGGTACATTTTCAATTATCCTTTTTTGATAAGAAAAAGAAAGTACTTTCAACGATAAGGTTTTTTTTTTATTATTAAATAAGAACAGCTGCTTGATTGACAATACATAAATAAGTAAAGTAAAATGTTGATGCCATTACAAAACTGTATTATTTTTAAAACTTCCGCAACGAAAAATAAATGTCAATATATTCGTACTTGAAATATAGCGATAGTAAAAACCGAGAAAACAGATCATAGCAGTAACACCTGTTGACGGGTATGTACTTAAATCTAACAAGCGCCTATTTATGTCAAGGTCTACAGAATATCAAATTTATTTAAATTCCTTGCATTATTTAATGAGGTATGGCTATCGAGGAAATCATGAAAGGCAATGCAGAAGTACCACCGGTTTTTGTTTTGCGTTTTACACCAAACTCTAATATTCACCAATCCCTGTTGAGGTTTAATAGAACATAAAGTATGATCAAATTCCGTACATTAGGTCTTGAGATATAGCAGTTGAAGGTGTTTGTAAAATGCGCGTAACAGCACCACCGACTGAGTTATTTATACCAAAATCTAATCAGCAACAATTTATATCGCGATATAACTAAATCTGAGGTGTGATTAAAATAGTTCTTGAAACAGAGTACCTAAAAAATTTATGTCATGTACAGATATGCACACAGACTCACTGGCAAACCTTTTCTAAAAACATATAATTAAATTGCCTTCAACACTATCTAAAATATATTATCCTTCGGAAACCGGATGTCAAAATTTCTTAATCCAATACTGTCTTATTTTAAAGACAGAAGAAGAAAAAACCCGAAAAATCTCGTAGTTAGAAGTTTCTAAATACATTGTTTTGAACAATTAAATTTAAAAACTTTGCATATGTTTTAATCCAGTTTCACGTGCTTTAGATATCTCGGAAAATAGTTGAATTATCTTTCGGCTGATATGCAATGGTAAAACTTAAAAGTGATATTATGAGTGATATTATGATTATGTATGAAATTGTAGAAACCTTTCTTTGTACATTTTAATTCACTTTTTTCATTAGATTTAAATTTAAATGTAATATTTACTACTTTAATTACATCTTTGTAATAACATATGGGACGAAATAACAATATTTTAGTCAGTTTTCTTTGTGTCTGTATATGCCGGAAAGATCTGCCCGTTAGATGCCGGTTTTCTTATTTTTGGATTCTATTAATTCTCAAGTAAGCAAATATTACCGTATAGCTGAATTTGTGCATGCGATTATAACAAAGTAATGACAATTTTTATATGAATGTTAATAGATTTAATGTTGTATATTTGTTAGTGAAACATGTTTGAAAAATATTTACCCAAGAATTGACAGAATCCAAAAAAGTGACATTCCGATTTGAGAAAACTAAATATAGCACTGTCAAAAAAAAAAAAAAAAAAAAAAAAAAAAAAAAATACTGAAAAAGTTTAAGAAAATAAATAGCAGCTAATAAAGTTTGTTTTTGAAAATTCTTCTTTGAATTTCGAAAACAAATAGTTTTTTTAAATGTTTCTAAACATCACAAATCGAATTACAGTTGCACTTCAAGCATAACAAATGAGGTGTATTCGTATTATAATGAAGTTTTAAAAGTATTTAGATCTTAGCGTAATGGTATACAGTACTTCACATACAGTAAAGTAGAAGAATTCTTTTGTATGTCTCTTTTCTATTATACTGGAGATAACTTCTAGTAAACCTCAGCAACTTATCTCAATTTCATAAAATGCGGAATAGTTCAATGTAACTAAAATGCCACCTAAACCATGTTCGCTCCCATATGTCATTATGTAATGGAATTCTTTTGTGTGGCCCTGTTAATTAATAACAAATATTCTTTGCATTACACATTGTACAGAATATGCATCTTAATATGTTTCATAGATGCATATTAATTTCATTATGTTCGAAAGAGTGTAATTTCATTAAAATGCGCTTGAAATTATTTTTTCCTGTTGGCTATAATGTAACGGAATATTTTTTGTATTATCCCCGTAATTAAACTATACATCCGATTTTCATAAAATTTGAAATGACTCGACAAAAATTGTTGAAAACGACATTGTATACAACAATTGTATAATTTTAGATTTCAAACAATTCGGTAGGGTAGTTTTTTCTTGTTATATGTTGACGGACAGACGGATTAACAGACAGACAGGCGGACGGACGTATTGAACGAAACTACAGGTGCTACATATGTACATAATTACGAACGCACCTTAAAAACGCTTTAAGGAATATTCGATGACTTGGAAGGGGTTATTGTACACTTTTGTTCTTTCTGTCAATAGTTTTTCTTAGATTGAGAAACATCTCTTAATTGTTAGTGCAATTGCTATGATCAAAATGAGGTTAGCTGTGTGAATTATGTCCTCCATATCCCCCCGAGATACAGAGCATGGATTGTTTTAGCCAAGAGGTCACTAGTTTGATTCCTGGATATTTTCTTTTTGCAAAATTGGAAATTGCAACCCAATATTATGATTGTCTGCTTTTAAATGTCATCAAAATTAAGCTAAAAAATTTTTTAAGCGTATGTCGACAATTACAGAACAAAAAAATTCAATCAGATATTTAATATATTTAATTATCAATATTAACTACTACTTACTACGACTGAAAAATATATCCAGACTGAACAAATATCCAAGAAATCCGACTACAGAAAACTCCACTACCTATTTGTAAAAGTGCAAAAGATTATCAGTTACGATGCATAAAATGTTAAAACATTGTATTTTATTGTATAAATTAGATTAATATTTTTAACTATATTATGCGTCATAGCATTTGCGTAATGAAATTTTCTCTCTTTCTTTTTATTAATTCGTTTATTTTTTACAGTAAAATGTTAATTCATTTTGTTTTTTTCTCTTTGCAAATTCACACTTCTGAAAAAATAACCATGGATATAAATTAAATAACACCATTTAAAAAACATATGCTTTACTAAAGTTCTATCAATAGCAATTTAAAATAACAATAGTAAGCTTTGGCAAATTTTATATTTAGGCGCATATTTTCAAAAGTGTAATATGAAGAATTAATTTTCAATGTGTTTCACTGTTTTTATTTTATATTATATTTCTTTATTTTTAATTATCAATATTAACTGAAAATTACTACGATTGAACAGATATCCATATAATCCAACTGCGGATGATTCCCCTGAAAGAAAGTGGAAAAAGCATAAGAGTTACAGTTATGATAAATAATAATAATAAAAAAAACTTCGATTTAATCACATAAATTAGATTTACACTTTTAACGAAAATTTGTTATACATCATAACAGTTATATAATGAAAATTGCTAGTATGTAGTTCGCTATTTTTAATACTTCTATGTATGTTTTTTATCAAAGAAATGTTAGTTAAATTTATACATTTTTTCTCTTTTCAAATTCCGAAATTCTGGGAAAATAACTATGGAATATAAATTTCAGAACATATTTTCAAAAACCATATGCACATCTAAAGTTTTGTTAATAACATTTTTTTAGAATAATCTCTGGAAACTTTTATATTCAAGCACATAATTTCAAAATTAAAATATGACGAATTAATTCTTAATATATTTCACCATTTTATTTTACATCCTCTGAATTTTAAAAACACGAAATTCCGAGCATCGTTCTTTCCTTTTAACTTTTCGCCGCTCATATTTTAAAGAAGTTTTATGCACTTTGGTTCGCCGAGACATATCTTGTCATAAATAAAGATACCAGAATCATAGATTCGAAAAGGGCATAGCTATTAATCGATGACTTCTTTCGATCGTAACTTTGATCGATAGACGCCTCTTCGGATAGTCTAGGAGTCGCCTACGAGACATTTATCAAAAGAACTCTATCTAAAAGGAAAGATCTGATTGACCTGTTACTTCCTTGATACCAACACAGGATATCTAAAAAATAAAAAAAAGGAAAATGGAATGTTTAAGATTCACACAAAATATACTTTTCTTTACTTTAAATATGGAAACTTAACGAAGAAAAATATTTCAAGAAGCATAGTTATAATTTATATCTCTTTGAAGACATTAAAACGTTTTTTTTACACATAGCAATCTTGTAGAAGTCATTCAAAAGCTCTTAATCTTTTCCCCGGATTGGATAAGTCAGTCTTTTAAAAATAATCATAAGTACACTGTAAAAAAAAAAAAAAAAAAAAAAAAAAAAAAAAAAAAAAAACTGTAAATTTACTACAGGTTGTAACCAGGGTGGATGCCCAAGTTCCCTAAATACTGGTGTTTTTTTTTTTTTTTTTTTTTTTTTTGCCTTATTTAACCTGAAACATTTCTGCTAGAATGAAGGAAAAGAAAAACTTACAATATTAATTATTTTGGGTATGCACCCTGGTTACGCCACTGTATTAAAGAATTTCTTGCAAACCGGAATCATTTACTTTTTATGCAACGGAAATATGAAAAACTGTAACATATACACATTTGCACTGTAAATCAAAAAATCTGTAAGATTATTAAAAATATTTTAGGAAACTGGAATACCTACAGCATTTTATGTAACTGCAACCGGGTTACAGACCAAATTTTAGTAAAATTACTGTAATTTTGGTAAGTTTGTTTGCAAAGCTACAAAAATATATAGCTTTATAAAAAGCACACCGTAATAAAATTTCTGTAAAGTTACTAAACGTTTTCTAGGAAAATAGGATTCCTAGAACTTTTATGTAACGGTAACAGTAAAAAATCATGTGTAACTTAATGCTTTACATGGATTATTATTTTTACCATTACGTGAAACGTTTTAGGCATCCTAGTTTCCTTTTAAAAGTTTAGTAACTTTACAGATTATTTTACAGTGTAATTTTGTATATTTACATATTTTTTGTTCAGTGTATGCATAAAATTTTAGTAAAAATACAGATTTCAGCAAATTTACATATGTAAAATTACAGTTTTAAAAATATATATTCACACAGTTAGCAAACATATTTTCTCTTTTCATTCTGGGACGTATGAAAAAAATGTTTTAATGCCTGTACATAGGTAAATATAAATTAAAACTATGTAATTGAAAATGAAAATATTGTAATATATAAAATATATATATGTGTACAATAATATAATATATTTCAAGAAGGTATTTTACACATTCTTGAGGGCTAATATAGATTCACACCATTTAATCTCAGCCACATTTACAAACGTTACTTTTTTATTAAATGTGAGCTATACATAATGCATTACCTCTCGAGAATGTACACACTAATCATATTTATTGTGGTTTGTATTATTATTCTGACAAAAATGAGCGCCTTTATTGTATACAGGATTCGCGAAAAGTATTTGATGAATGTGTAGTAATATCAGAAAACTGTAAAATTCTCCTCCGAACAATTTGAGGATAACTCATTTCGATACAATAAGGTATGGGGTAGAAATATCGTAGGGAGGCCCCATGCAGAAGAGGTGAAATTATCTAATTTTGCCATCATATTTCTATTCTTCAGTAAAACTTCAAAAAGGAACATTTTTCTTCCCTTTCAAATTAATTATATATAAATTAGATATATATCAGATAATTAAAACTGGTACACTTATAACTCCAGCACAGTTTATCTGTCACACGGATAAAAAAAAATTATGATGAAGACATTTTATCAACTTTTATTCATTATTTTGATTTATGATAAATATATTAGATTGCTTAAAACAACTAACGTTTTATATCGTGCTTATATAAAATATTTACATGAAAAGTGATAAGAAGATTAGAAATAAGATTATTAGATTTTTAAATAACCGAAATTGTCTTTGAGAAAAAACACAGTTTTATAACGAAACCTATTGGGACACAAATGCCATTAATTATACATTCATTTATTTATTTGGTAGCACAAATAATTTTTTATAATTTCGTTTGATGATTTTTTATATTAATATTTCGGGAGTTTTATATTTGCTCTCTCTGAATTTCAAACTGTACTTAGCTGCTTTTGAATGGTTGTACCATTTACAGAAAAACATATTTTTTCCCTTTAAGGTTACGCTGGATTTTAAACTAAAATCGGCCCAAAATGCGAATTTCAGTTTTGGTGCTAAAAATTAAAAAAAAAAAAAAATTAAAATATCATTATGATACCAATATATACTTTGCTTACCAATATTTACTCATGTACTTGGCATAAAGTAAATCACATACTTTTTTAATGTAAATAATACAAAAAAAAAAATCGTAGCGTATTCTCATCGTAGCATATCAAACTATATATTTTGCAGTCTATACACCTCAAAAATTCCATATTGTAAAAAAATGTTCCATGCATTTTTTTACAATACACCTAAAGCCCAATGTTGGTAAATTGTACAAAAAACTGCATCCTTTGTAAAATTTTCATATATTAAGATAAAATATATTATTTTTTATATGAATATTTAATAAATATTCAGCTTCTTGAATTTTAATTTTTTAATTTTCTACCGAATAAAAAAGAACACATGTATAAATGTTAAATAAAGTTCTTGTTTTAATAAGAAAACAAACAAAATAAATTTTTGATAATTAGAATGCGTTTACCAGATAAAAATATATTTTTAAAACTAATTAATAGCTTTATAATTCTTTAAATATTCAGTAAATTTCGTTTTTCATTTTAGTAAATTGATATTTTTTAAATTTATGTGCGGAAATTTCTTGTTATAATATAAATAATGAAAATTTATTTTTAAATGCACTTTTTCTGAATAAAAAAAATAAATAAGTAAGAGAATATAATAGATAAAAGTTATTATTTTATTACACAACCAATAAATGTTCCCAAAAGATTTCAACGAAAAAGCAAACAAAACCATGTTTTTCTTTGAAACTACATTAGTAATTTATTTTTCATTTATTTTTTATAGTTAAAGAATAATAAGAAATATTAAATATATATTTCTATAATGTTATTGATAACAACAAATTTTTATTAAATATTTTTATATATTTCATTTTTATAATTCTTAAAATGCAAGGAAAAAATTAAGTTTGATCTTTTCATTTTTAGTTTTTATAGTATAGTAGAAATTGTATGTGTTCAGAATAAAATGTATAAATTATTAAAAATTTAATATTTTTATAATTTTTTTTAATTTTTTTCATTTCAAATTTACTGTTTCATAATTTTTGCAGTTTTTTCTTTCAAAAAAAAAAAAAAAAAAAAAAAAAAAAAAGGATCAATTTGTTGTAAGGACATTTTAAATATTATTACATGATTATTATTTTAGTAAATGTTTTGTTTAGTTCAATGGAAAATTTAAAATTTAAATTTTATATCTTTAAATATATATCCACTTATTTAATTTTTTTTCTAATATTTAGATTATTTAATTTTTTTTTCTTCTTCGGAATATGACTTTCTACTGGGCTTTATTATCGCAAGGGTAAACAAAGTAATTGTCCATGACACCCAACCCTAAAAAGGGATATAAATACAAAAATCAGTTTTTTCTTTAGTGAACACTAATTTTATTTCAAAGGATGTTAAATGGGAACCTAACTGGGTCTTTACTCTAGAGTGGGAGAAAAAGATATAAGTAAATAACATGAGGATATAATGTCGTAGTTGCTAGTTTATTTAAAGAATAAAATAAAATAAAAAACATAAATTGATACCTGAAAAATTTAATAAATGTAGACTTATGTCATTACAGTGATTGACTCAATGAATACAATAAATGTAACAAGAGTAAAAAATTAGACACTGCCATGGCTAATTTTTACTATTGTTGGATTTATTGTTCTAATTGAGCCTATGTCTGTAATAATAATCTTGAGATTATTATTTTTTTTTGGAGGGGGGGGGGGTCATAAAAACTTTTTGCAGTTTTCGAAAAATAATCTTTATAATCTTTGTAAATTTTCTAATAACTACAAATATTGTTATTAGGAAATTCTTTTTCAAAAGTTGAACTAAAAGTAGCACTAAACGGGTAATCTTAACCCACTTTTTTAATAACTATCAATAAATATAACAAAGGGATGTATTTATTGATAATACATTCGATAATTATAATAGATTTTTTAATTAATAATAATTTATATTACAGTAGTGCGAGTCAAGAGATTGAAGATTTTCTTAAGATAATAAATCTATTCACGTGTCAGAAGTATTTTTTTCTCTAAATATCAAAAGAAACTGCATAAAATTTTTATTTTTTTAAAAAGTATTATAAAAAAGACACATGTTGAAGAGGGTTATAAATGATTTTTTAAAGCCTTCTTGGTAACGAAATCTCGTTTTCAAGCACAGGTTGTTTGTACACTACAATAGTTTCTTTTTATTATGAAACAGTTTTTTAGCAGAAAATAAACATAATTTCATTATAAAACACATGCAATGCCTAATTTAATGTAAAATGCACATAATATGAAGGACTGATTCAGCTACTAACACCATAGGGCTCTGATTAACTCAAACTATCTTGGCCACTGGATTGTTTTATGAAACAAAATCTTGGAAAATTGCTTGGCTCCTGAAGGAAAGTATTCGTCATTTTGGAGCAGAAAAAACCCACTTCGCATCTGCGATTCTGGAAATTGCATCAAAAGTTTTTTTGAGAAATGAGTACATTCAAATATGTATACACTGTATATTATACAGTAGTGGACAAAATTGTAGAAACCTTTTTAAAAATATGTATTTTTGAATAGAAGGTTTAACGTTTCATGACAGCATTTTCTCTTTTCGTAGTGCCATTAAACTTTTTTTTAATTGAAAAGCAATTTAGTCAATAATGTATTGCAACAAGTTTCATAAAAGAATGTTTATTACAACTATAATCATAAAAAAGAAAATCATAGATATCAAACTAATGTTACAAAAAAATAATAAATTAATTAAATAAAAATAAAATAAAATAAACGAATGAATAAAAGCCGTGTTGTTTTGTTCATTGAAGTGTTTGTTCGTTCCATGTTGTTCATTCAAGATCAGAAGCTATAGTTTTTTTCACCCTATTCCTGTTAGCTGATATGAAGCATGTTTTAGTCAGCTTAATTCAAGACTCTTAGTATCAGTTCCCAAGCAATTTGATATTCATTTTATGGACACTGAAAGCCCGAGTGATTTTCCCAATCTTTAGCTGAATTTTGAACATGTTGCATGGTAGCCAGATACACAGGCAAATACGCCAATGTGCTAAACAAATCAACACAAAGCCATTTAATACTTGGTTAGGTAAACTCTGTGGCCTTTTACAGTGTATTTCCACGAGTAAATGAAACATTTTAGTTCTAAAACTGTCTTGATGCAATACCGAGATTGTGTCATTGCATCTAATTATTAGATTTTTGTTGTTGCTGTTGTTGTTGGATTCTTTCGGTGAAACAAATTTTATGATTATCTTGAAATAATTTTTTGCACACTTTAGCAACGTGTGCTGAATTCTGCCGACGTATAAATACCTTGTTATTTTGACCTTTATTTTAACAGTTGGGGACGAACAACCGGTATACCTGCTGCTTAAGGTGCTCAGAATCCTTGATTATTTTCACCCGTAAAATTTTATTGTAAATTTTACCCTGTCTAAATCGAGCATTTTCGTGATTCAATTAGGCAAAATCTAATTAGGCTAAATTGATTATATCTACTTTAAAAAAACGATGACAAAAGATTGAAAATTCTGTAAAAGGTGCTCGTCCCGAAGGAATTAAGCAAACATTGTCTAGTGCTGACTTTTATTGGGAAAGGATAAAGTTAGGTATTGTTCTATATAATCAGGTTTCCTATATATGTATTCAGTTTTGTGTTACTTAATTTATATTTCCATTCATTTTAAAGACGTAAACATTTTACAAAAAAAATGAAACGATAAATAGCGTTTTAATCTATATAAAAGAAATAATTTCAATTATTTAAAACTATCTTAAAGTTTTTTTTTTTTTTTTGTATTGACCAAAAGGCCGCAGAAAAACATTTTTGATATCTATCGATTGATACTTTACCAGCTGTTTATACTATGCAATGAAAATATGAATAATGCGTAATTATACGTTTTTAATTTTCACTTTTCTATACATTTCAAATATGCGCATGCTTTTACCTGAAACTCTTATATCCTCACGTTTTTTCTTCTTTTTTCTGTTTTCTGTTTTATAATGCAATTTATATTTCATTTCATTAAGCCGATTAGTGAATGAAAAATTTAAAGGAATGAAAATGAACATGCATTTCTATATTTTTTCGTTTTTAAAAAAGAAATAAATCAGATTCGTCTTTATTTTTCAGAAAAGGATATATTTTCTTCTTATCTGCACTTTTTAGCCGAAGTACGTAAATCACATTATTGCTAAAAAAAAGTTTACTATGTAACTTCCTTTTATAAACATTTACAAAAAAAAACATGATAAAAGTTTAAACATAAATTTCTTGTGTTAGCTTTGTGTATAACTTTTATATCTGTTGATACAGAGTAATACATTTAAAGAAATAATATATCTATGGATATAAGGAGATACATAAATGTGCAGTCATACAGATTTATTAGATAACATAAAATATAAAACATTGCATCGTAATATTTCTTTTTTACGCATAGTAAACGGTTAATGAATTATATTGTAAACAGTTTTACGTATTTTTTTCTTTAAATGCAAATTTTAACTAGATAAGAAACTTCATTTTACTTTTTAAAATTTTTTTGAAACTTTTTATTTTAGTTCCTTTTGAAACGATTTACCTAGTATCTTATTTAGTACTTTTTTACATGTCAATTATTTCAAACATGTCTGCACATGCGACTGTTTTTATATTTTACTTGTATCATATTTTTAAATCAATCAAATCCTTGTGGTAGATTTTTTGTGGAGAAATGCAGTACGAAAGTTATTATTATTATTGTTATTATTCTTATTAATATTTTTTAAAATAGCAGAACAAATAAAAAGCAAAAAATAGTCTTTTGTAGCAACCTATGATATTTAAGTTTTTGATATTTAGTGTTTTGAAAATGAAAATTATTTTATGAGAGAATCAGTTTCCACCACGCTATTTATTCGTTTGCTTTGGATGAAAAAATCAGCTATTAAGAAGTGATGTGAAAATGATAAAAATGTGACATTTTAATTTTCATAAGGAAAGAAACAGGGGAAAAATTACGCCCTCAAACATAAATTATGAAACAGTTTCCAACACTTCCAGAATATTTTAACAAAACTCTATTATTTAATAAATTAAATAAAATACATATGAAAACATTTGAGAAAACGCATAACATGTTTGAAAACCAGATTTCGGCAATCATTACACATTGCCGCAAAAGTACTCCAATTCTTTTGTGCAGTTCTATATATGATCTATAGATTTGTATATTTAGTATTTAGTGTGCTAAAATTTAGTTCAAATGAAAAACGCATAACCCATTTGAAAATTCATTTTCTTGTAATTTATCCAATCCACGGAAATGTATTTAAATACTTTTGTACAGCAATATATATTATTTAACATAGAAAATTTAGCACGGTACATAATAAGCTGAAATTTAACTCAGGTAAAAACAAGTTGAAACTACTGTAATCACACCTCCATGAATAATAAATGTTAAAATAACAATCCAGTTTATTGCAAAACTCTGAACTACATGATTTTATTTATATGACAAAAACATCTGTGAGTATATTAACTGTAGTTGATCTTGAAAACGTATAACTTAAATTAAAAAAATACCTTAAAACAATTCACAATCATTCTCAGCAATGAATATGAATTATTTTGTGCATTGCTGTATATGGTCTTTAAACTTGGAATTTCTAGGAACTTATAAATACCACGTAATGTAGAAAAAATTCGTTGTTTCTTAAACGCATACAATAAAGGGTAACACAATCATCCCTTATAGACAGTATTTTCAATAAGTATTCGAAATATTCTATGGTCTCTGTACAAGAACTTTTAATGTTATGCATATTATATTTTATTGCAAGCTTCTTGAACCTGAGTAATGTGTATCAATTTTAAATTTTTTTAAATAGTGACGCATAGTTAAAATAAGTCGCGAACAGACCCTTCTCCTTGTAGATTACTATATAACCGACTTTTTTGTATGACCTAGTAATTAATTACAAATAAATATTTTTCATCCTATATTCTACAAAATGTATGTTATTAATTTTATCATGTTTGTACGTAACATCACTAAAATACACAGCAAACGTTTATTCTTTATTAATCATAATATAAAAGGATAATTTTGATGAGTTCCACTGTACCAGTACAGTATTATATGCTGAGGGAAACCTTCTACAGAACCATTCATTTGTACGCCACAATAATGTGTCTAAATATCATTGTCTTTCAAATTGTTTAACACTATTAAAATACATTAAAAGTAATTTTTCTGCATACATCATAATGTAACAGAATAGTTTTGAGTCCCCCCGTACATGAACAATAAATGCTACACAATTTCTTTTTATGAGCGAACATGCCTGGAGAATCCTGAAAAACCTATCAATTACGCGTCAATCCGAGTATATTTACGCGAGTTGGAGCACGGATAGACGGCAAACAGACAAACTATAATCGCAAAAACTTTTAAATTGTTTTAGAAAGCGTCATGCTATTTGTGAATAAAAGCATCTCTATCTTTGTTGTAGCAACTTTAATATTTAATCTCAAGATTTGTGAGGATTATCTATTAGTAATTAAAACATTTACTTCTTGAAAAGCATGTTGTTTTATCTTCTGTAAGTAATGAACCCTAATCAGAGTTTTATTTGTGCCAGAACTCAATAAAGTTTAGGTATTTGTTTACTTTTAGTACATGTAAAAATATTGATAGAAATTCACCCGAGTTATAAATACTAAGTTCCAGAGCCCAACAGAATGGCGCTTCGAAATAAATGAAACTCCATTTATTTTTTCTTTCCCTGTCACCTCCAATCCTTAGATTTTTTTATCCAAAACGCTTATTTTACATACAGGAGCATGCCTCTGTCCACCACTCGCAAGTGTACTAAATGGTTTTCTGACTCCAAAGTTTCCGAACGGCAAGGAGGAATACCAGAATTACCTTCAACCGTTTTTAATCCTGGTTGTTCTAGATTTGTTCACTTTTATTCGCATTTGCAAAAACTTCTTATTGATCAACTTTTTCGTCTTCAGGTGGTGCTTAATTTTCGCTGAATCTAACACGAGCACAAATCTAGTCTTTTTTTAGTTGTGAATATTTACATATTAGATGGAACCTACCGGATTTTATAAATGCTGTGCATCGAAGCCCATCGGAATAGCACTGTGTGTTTGTTTTGCTTAGTGGCACACAGAAAAATCCCTACTCATTAGGTATATCGATTTTTAACTTTTTTTTTTGCAAATTCCAAGTTGATAAAAAGTTGCTACTAGACACCACAACTTACCACAAAAAATTTTGGATTTTTAAAAAATTTTTAGGTCTCCCGCACAAGGCCTAAAGTTTAGAAATTTTACTTAAAAAGTAAATTTTTACAAAAATTAAAAAAAAAAACCTAAAACACTTTTTTTCTAAATTGCAAGTTAAAATTCCATTAACAATAAGCACAAAAAAACGATAGAAAATGTATTTCAAAAACTAAGCACACTATTTAGGTCTCCCGCAAAAAGTCTAAAAGTCGAAAATTTCAGCCAATTTTTGAACATTTTTCAGTGTTTTGATATTTGCATTGTTGCTGGTTTATAAAGTAAATGTAACTAAAGCGTTGTTATGCTTGATTGGAATTGTTGAAATAAGTGAAATAATAAGTCACATTTCAATACGTCAAGAATCAACTTGAAGCGATGGAGTGGGGAAAGGCCACACTGTCAAGCCGCGGTGACGCGACGCCTATGAATCACCGCGCAGACTTATCATTAGTCGTCTGCCCACGAGCGAGTATTACGGTTGTGATTTAGTGCGATAGTCTTGTTGTAAGAATCAATTGAGTGAATGTTGTTGTTGTTCATTATCAGTATAAAACCGCATCTAACTAGACAAACTACCGACAGGCAGGATTTCGGGCAACCTATTGATGTGAGTGAGTTTAATGTTCTGCCAACCAAGATGGATGTTTTGAAGTATTTTGGGTGGGTAAGCATTGAAATGAAACAAGAGAGAATATATCATCCTGCAAAGAAGGTAATTGCATTAAGAGTTGCTTGGAAATATGGAAAAGAGCTTCAAATCCTGTTTGTGGCACTTTATAATTATAATATACCATAAATATTATGGTTATAATATTTATGGTTTTAAAACTAAATGAGCAGCTTGAGAAAATTAAAAAGTGTTCACAGCCTAAAAGGAAGTATCCTAACTCCTACAAAGATGCAGTAACTAGCTTTCAATCAAAAACTGAAACTGCATTGTTTGATATTTGTACTTGCAAATGTGACCTCAGAAACTGTATTTGTTCTATTGATAAAAAGTCCCGGCAGCTAATATCCATTCACTCAAGGATACAGCGCTTGGCGAAAGTCAAAGCGTGCCAAATGCTTTAACTAGCATCTACGCATTTTCTCGCGCATCAAAGCTGTTTCAGACGTTTTAGTTACAATTTTTGCCTTATATGAGGCACTTGGAAGGTATTGCAGCGTGTCAAAGGCTTAGCGAGGTGGTTAAAGCAGAAAGCTTGTAATTATAAGATTGTGAGTTGTGTCCTTGCTCTTGCAGAATTTTGTTTTGATTTTTATTTAAGTAATCAATAAAGAATGTTATAAAAATCAGTTAATTTGTATTAGTTTTATTGTCAATTAGACAATTAAATTTTAATTACAATTAAGTTATAAAATTTTATTTAAAATTTTATTACATAAAGTTTAATTTTAAATAAATGTAAATAATTAATATGGGTTTTTAAATTCTGCTTTTTAATAATTAAATAAATATAATTTAAAATACAATAATTATTAAAATAAAAAAAATTATTTTAGTTATGCTACCGCCGTGTTGTAAGAGATGAATTTCAAATTAGTAAAACCAATTTATTAAAGTTCTTACGTTTTAAAATGAGGTATCGTTCATACACAAAAAAATATGTATTTATTGTTAGTATTCATTTTAATAATTACTGATTATAAAATAGTGAAGCATAAAAATATTAATTATAAATATTCAAATTTTAATATTTCTATGTATTTAATTGATGATAATAATTTAAGAAAAAAAGGGAAAATCTTTAATCTTCTTTAATATTCCACTAATATAATTTAAGATTTTCTTTAAAAAAATATTATCAATATATAAAAAAACATAACTAATATTAACTATTTATTAATTAATATTAATATATATATAATTATAAAATTATATTAATTAACATTATTAATTATTGCATACATAATTAATATTAATAAGTATTATCATTTAAACAGATAATTAATGTTTTTAATGTTTCCGTTTAGTGATTTGTTATTAATTCTCTTCAATTTTCAGTATCTAGTGAGATATTAAATATGAAAAAAAACAATCTATATTAGATAAAAACTTTTAAGGTGGTTTTTTAGATAAAACGTGATCTTTGTTTTGCTATTTGTACTTTGTACTTTGTACAAATTCAGTCAGTATTTACATGTATATTTAGTTTAGACTTATTAATTTATGAATAGGAAGGGTGCATTAAATCACAGTGTCACAAAAGTTGATGTAAATTCCCAAACATATTTTATTTCAAATGAAAAATTTCCAAGTATAAAAAATATTTTAATTTTAACACAATTTATTATTAACTGAAACATATACTTTTTTGTTGATTCTTAGAGTCTGGAAACTATATATATATATATATATATATATATATATATATTTTTAAATATGTTATCAACATTAGTGATATATTTGCAAGACATTAAAATCTGAATAGATCAGAACAAATGATATCGAAATTATGTAAATTTTCCAACTATATAATTAAATGACCTAACTATATAACAACTATATAATATACACATACATAATATTTAAGCAAGCATGTATGAATGTATAAGTTCATACATACTATGTACATATGCTGATAGTTATGAATATATTCATATATATTTCCAACATCAAGAAGTTTTAATTTATCAATCTAAGTATATTGCTATACTTAGTGATTTATATGACATTAGTAAAACAAATAAATAAATAAATAAAAATTTCATATAGCAGATCTCAGTATTTTCTTATAAAGTTCTTGAATTGATACTTACCAAGAAAATAAATTAAACAAAAAAAAATTTTTTTTAGCTATTATCATGTAATTTATCCGAATACAATAACAGCTCTCTTTCGTTCTTATTTTTTAATTTTTTCATTATTATATTATTAACTATAAACTGAAATACTATAAGAAATGTAAAGAAATATAAATTAAAATTTACAAATTAAGTTAACGCAATAAGTTACTCGTATATATTTAATTAATATTTGGTGGTATATAAAAAGGAAATCCCATTAAATTTATTATTTTTTTTCCCAAATGAATTATTTGTATAATACATTTTTTGAGTAGATGGCGACACTATACGATGTTATCAAGGAATCTTGGAAGAGGAGTGAATGATGGGTGGAATAGTTCTTTTTCCTCCAAGCTATTTGGCACGCTTTGATTTTCGCCAAGCGCTGTATCCTTGAGTGAATGGATATTAGCGTCCCGGCACTAGAACACGAGTTTTTGCTCGACCAACGTGGTCCTAGATTGATGTCAATTGCAGAGTGTGACAAAAACGATATTAAAAAGCTTAAAAAGCGATTAGAAAGAAAATATAGGTCACAAGCTTTAATGCTGGTAGTTGTAAAAAAGACTGAGGATGAAAACTTAAAATCTGTTGATAACATTGATTCTGGTGATAATACAGATGATTCAATGTATCACACACCATGTCAAGATAGTGATTTTGAAATAATTACTTGATACGAGACAAAAAAGTGTTTCAAGTGTAGAAGTAAAACAAGAACTGCCACAACGCTTATCTTTGTTTCCACCAGCTTCTGACCGCAAAGGCATTTCTAGTACAGCTGAAGCTCAGTTAGCTACTGCACTTTTGCGAGACTTAAATGTCGTTACTGCGGAGAACCAAGAAGCAGTAATCGACAAATCAAAAGTAGCACGTGAAAGACTTATGTCTCGTAGAGAAATAAGCTCAACTCGAACCTCCGATCTGTTGGTGATTTACTTTGATGGTCGTAAAGATTAAACCATAACAAAAGAAATTGTAGCTGGTAAAAGTGTTCAAAAATCCTTAATGGAAGAACAGATAGCTATTGTTGAAGAACCTGGATCCAATTATTTCGGTCATGTAGCTCCCATAAATGGAACAAGAAAGTAAATAGTTACATCACTTGTAAAGTATTGTGAAGAAAAAACTGTCGATCTTAAAAAACTAAACGCTATTGGTTGTGATGGTACGGTAGCAAACACAGGCACTTCAAATGGAGTTTTCACCTTATTTGAAAATAAAATACAACAGCCACTGCAGGCAGTTGTGTGTCTACTACATTTGAATGAATTACCATTTAGAAAAATTATGGTTGCTCTTGATGGGCCAACTTTGGTCATGTTCTAGAAAGTACATCAGCAACATTTTGTACTTATATACTACATTTTATTCCATGTTATAATATTTTATACATTTGTAATAAACAATTGTAATCACAAATAACGATAGAGTTTATTTCAACACCTTTATCAAACAATTTACATCGTTAAACTATCTTTTCTAAGGTATACAACATTTATGTATTACTTATATAATATGTAATATATATATATATATATATATATATATATTTATATATGTATGTATATATATGTATATATATATACCGGGTGTCCCAAAAATGACTGATGGATTTTAAAATTCAATAACTTGCAAATGGTGACAGCTATTTAAAAATAATTTGCAGGAGGGGTATGTATATTATAATGTCAGGAGTTTTTTTACCGTGATTTTTTTATTTTAGTTCGAATTTCAAACAATAGGTAGCGCTGACGGCTATTGAAGGCTAGGTCGACGCTTCACTCAGCATTGATCACCTGGCCTTCAATCGCCGTCAGCGCCACCTATTGTTTGAAATTCGAACTAAAATAAAAAATTACGGTAAAAAAAAACTCCTGACATTATACATAACCCTCCTGCAAAATTTTTTTAAATAGCTGTCACCGTTTGCAAGTTTTTGAATTTTAAAATCCATCAGTCATTTTTGGGACACCCAGTATATATATATATATATATATACAATGAACAATATATATGTTCACAATGACACAATATATATATATATATATATATTGTGTCATTTTATGCCTCCTGTAACAAAAATACACATAAGTCTAGTGTTTTTAACGAAAACAAAATGGTTCATTTATACTACGAAAAGTTATTTACAAGAGTTTTGTCAAAATTAACAAACTTCAGGTCTTGTGCGGAAGACCTAAATGTTGTGCTAAGTTTGTGAAATACATTTTCTATCGTTTTTTGTGCTTATTGTCAGTGAAGCAAAGAAAACTCCTGAGATTATACATAACCCTCCTGCAAAATTTTTTTAAATAGCTGTCACCGTTTGCAAGTTTTTGAATTTTAAAATCCATCAGTCATTTTTGGGACACCCAGTATATATATATATATATATATATATATATATATATATATATATATATATATATATTGTGTCATTTTATGCCTCCTGTAACAAAAATACACATAAGTCTAGTGTTTTTAACGAAAATAAAATGGTTCATTTATACTACGAAAAGTTATTTACAAAAGTTTTGTCAAAATTAACAAACTTCAGGTCTTGTGCGGAAGACCTAAATGTTGTGCTAAGTTTGTGAAATACATTTTCTATCGTTTTTTGTGCTTATTGTTAGTGAAATTTTAACTTGCAATTAAAAAAAAGTGTTTTAGGTTTTTTTTTTTTAATTTTTGTAAAAATTTACTTTTTAAGTAAAATTTCTAAACTTTAGGCTTTGTGCGGGAGACCTAAACATTTTTTAAAAAATTCAGAATTTTTTGTAGTAAGTTGTGGTGTCAAGTAGCAACTTTTTATCAACTTGGAATTTGAAAACAAAAAAAAAGTTAAAAATCGATACACCCTATACTCATGAATTAAATGCTTTCGTTATGTTGTTTATTAGATTTTGCTTATATATATAACAAATTTAAAATTTTTCCGCCAAAACTAACCTTTATACTATCTTAATTTTCTTATAATAATATTCCGTACGTACTTCAAATTATTAAATTAAAATCTTGTTTCTAAATCTAATCTGTTAATCCATATGCAGACGATATAAATTTTTAATTTGCCTTAAAAAACATTATTCCAGTATGCGTAAATTTAAAAAGATGGCTCTAAATTAAAAATATTCTTAATTAAAACTTTATTTCTTAATATTCCAAATAAAACTGATTTCTTCTATGTTTTTATCAACCCTTTTTAAGAAAGTCTTATTAAATTTATTCCAAACCCATACCTTTCAAAAAATATCATTATTTTATTTTATCTATTTATCTATTTTCCCTCCGTCAACCTTTGATAGTGTGCATATCAATAAATTCATTTCTTTTCTTTTTCTCTTAAAATTAATCATTTATAAAAATCGTCTGCCTAAGATATTTAAAATTCTGAGTCAATTATAAATTGGTTAAATAATATTTTTTTTTAAATAAATTTATCGTTTGTGGAAAATAATCTCGTAGCTCGGCAAGAATTCTGTTTACATAAAAGAATGATGGTTTGAGGTTACAGAATGTTCCAGAACTTTCTTTTTAGTTAATAAAAGGTGGAAGTCTCGAGATGAAAAAGAAGATTTCTTGGGTTGCTTCTTTGATGAGGACTTCTACATTTATTTATTTATTTTGTTTTTTCCCTCGCTTGCCATGACTGTGTGTTTCTTTTTAACCAGTGGAAATAATTCGAGTTCTCCTTAAATCGTCACAACTAATCGAAAAGTCGGACAGGATTTTTTATCTGTGCTGCCTTTTTAATGAATGATATTTAAAGAAAATTGCGATGGAACGAAGAAAAGCATGCTATCGCCGAAGTTCGATTGAAGGACAGTCTATATGGTATTTTCAGCTTGCTAATGGAATGGGCTGTGGAACGAAATGATGATAGGTTTGTGAATCGCCGATAATTGACTTCTCGTGAATTCCTGAAGCTTGATATTTTTGGTCATAATGGTAAATTTTTGAGACCTGGTGATTTCGAATTGGATTTAATAAGGAATAGAAGCGCCATTCATCTTGTTGCGGCCTAAATATGCGATCATTGACTTTAAATATTACTGGTAGCAATGACAAGAAAAAAAAAAAAAAAAAAAAAAAAAAAAAAAAAAAAACGTTTAGAGGCAACTGAACGCCGATTGCTACTTACTTTCATAATTTTCGTTATCATTGTCTCTCCTAGGATCATCTTGAGAAATTCTTCTTAAGAGTGAGTTATTTCAAATTAATTGAATATTATTTGTATCCTTTTTAAGCATTTGTGTAGATTGTTTATTCTCTATTTGTGAGGTTTATTTATTTATTGTTTTGTTTTTCTTTGAGTCTTATTTATTAATCTATTTATGAGTATTATTATTATCATTATTATTTGTTGAAGATTGAAATATTTTTATTCGTAAGGATTTAATTGAGGAGTATGATGTTCTTAAGATATTTACTGTTACTTATTAAGATTATTATGATATTTTTATGCACGTTTAAAGATAAGTTCGTAATAATAATGAAGTATAAAAGAACTTAGAAGCTCAAGTTATTTTTTAAAAAGGTACATTTTCTAATTTATTGATATTTGTTTGTTATCAAGAACTATTCTCAGAATGCAGTATTTTCATGATAATGTTCCTACAACTAGACATTTGAGCTGAAAATTAAGTTAACATTTATGTTTTTCATTTTATTTGTTAGAATTTCTGGTTACAGTGAGCTTTGGTTCCCGGATTCTTATAATTTATTTAAATTCAGTAAGAAAGATGGAACTGTGCAAGGCTGTTGCTAGAATTTTGACTGATAAATATGATTAATTTTGTCAGTAAATTTTGTGATTTTAAGTAAGAAATTACCTATAGTTAAAATTTTTGAATCTGTTTATGATCTATAAAATAATAGAATTAAAAGTTGATCCCAATTTAAGGTATATCTATGATATTTACAATTTCTGTTTTATTAGATAAAATTTCTGGTTAAAGTTAGCAGCTAAATATAGTTATAATTTTCGCGATAATTTTGATTCAGATTTTTAAAAAGGTGGGTAATGGTTCTGTGTGAGGCAGTTAAAATGTGTACAACATCAGTAGACAAAGCCCTCAAAATTGCGAAAGCGCGAACTCAGGAATTTCACCTTAAAAGTAAAAGGCTCTATGATCGAAACTTTGTCGAATGCCCATTAAAAATACAAGACTCTGTAATTTATGAAGAATTTAAATACCCTAACACTCGAAAATTAGAACCTACTTTCTCTGGACCATACAAAATTATAAATAAACTTTCTGATGTAACTTATGAAATAGATAAATTTAATTATGAGACAGGACAGAATTCCGTTATTGTGCATGTTTCTAAATTAAGACCCTATTTTTCACCAGAAGATTTTAAACTGTTTCATGAGCAACCCAAAAAACAAACAAAACCTCAGATATAATCACAATCACTAGATCAAACTAAAGTCAAAAGAGTAGATTAAGTTTTAATTCTTATTCTTTAAATAGTTTATCACCATAATTTTCAACATTAGCAGGTATGTTCTTGGAGGCTTACAAGAATATTACTTGTTTTTGGGAGTTTTTGGGGTTAAATTGGGCTCCTTATGCAGGCATAAGGTGAACACTTTGATTGTAAAAGCTTTCAAATTGATGTTGATAAATTAATTTTAAGGGTGTTTAAGTCTAACTATATTTACTCATGTATTTGACATTAGTATTATTCTATTTATTCAGCAGATATTTATGTTATAACAGTTATAAAATCTGATGATTCTACTCAAACCTATAACATAATATGTGATTTTCAGTGATTGTGAAAACTACAGATATTAAAAGTTTTTCAAAAAAGCACACTATTTTTATTTCCATTTCTCAATTAAGAATGACACCTTTTATTCCTATTTGTATTTTATTATTAAAGTTTATAAACCATGTGTAGATAAAACATTATTCTACATTTGGCATTGAAAACTTATAACCAAATTTGACAATTTTGTAAAAGAGTATCAGAGAGGAATTATTGTAAGGAAATACTGGTTGAGAGTCCATTTTCTAAATAGTTAGATTTAATTTTATTTGGATTTTGGAATTATTATGATTTTTTTATTTATACTTTCGGCTAGCAAAAAATACTTTCTTATGCTATTAGAAGATAAGAAAATTATTTAGTTGCTATGTAATTATTTTTATCCTCAACCAATATTTTCCCTATCAATAATAAACAAATAGTGATATTTTCTTTTGATTATACTCTTGTTTTACTATTATTATTATTATTATGATTTCTATAATGAAGTTTAGTATTAATTATACTCTTATTGAAAAATATTAGGATATGGAGTCTTATTATACTATTACTTATTATTGTTGTTATTGTTATTATTTAAATTTTTCTATATTATTTATTATTGATATTGAGAGTGATGCTATTTATTATTGAAAAATTGATATATTACTGAAAGATGTTGGATCCAACATAACATTAAAACCAAAGACTAAACTAGGTTTGAAGATTTTTAATTAAAGAGACTGTATTCAGAGAACATTGGAAAAGACTCTTTTATATATACTATTGAAAGACTTGTTTCATTTAAAGGACTTATTTAAAATAAACTATGCATTAAGTCATTGTAATTATTTAAACTTCCATGAGAACGAATTTTTATTGTTTTTATTA
This sequence comes from Maratus speculifer, assembly GCA_964019185.1. Classification (NCBI taxonomy): domain Eukaryota; kingdom Metazoa; phylum Arthropoda; class Arachnida; order Araneae; family Salticidae; genus Maratus; species Maratus speculifer. The sequence continues at coordinate 345,379,633 of OZ025292.1, forward strand.
TATTTTTATCTCTTGCTTATTAATATTCATAACTTATTTACTGTTATTATATGTATTATCTCCTATGCACTTACAAATGGTAAGTGATGTTGTAACATTATTGTATTTCTTTCAGGGAAATGCTCCTACTTAAATTTAATTCAGAATTATTTTCTCTTAACTATTTTATTTTAATCGCTAATATTTTTTATATTGCGTTAATTTTCTTTTCTTCCATCTCTTGGCTTCCTGAGTTTGACAGTTTTATTCCAAAATTTAACTTTTCTAAATTATTATATTTCTGTTGTCTGAACTTGTAGTTTTATTTAACTATCAATTTCATACAAAGTCTTGGGGAGGGGGGATAATATTACAAATTTAAAAATTTTTCGCTAAAACTAACCTTTATACTATCTTAATTTTCTTATAATAATATTCCGTACTTACTTCAAATTATTAAATTAAAATCTTGTTTCTAAATCTAATCTGTTAATCCTTATGCAGACGATATAAATTCTTAATTTGCCTTAAAAACATTATTCCAGTATGCGTAAATTTAAAAAGATGGCACTAAATTAAAAATAGTCTTAATTAAAACTTTATTTCTTAATATTCCAAATAAAACTGATTTCTTCTATGTTTTTATCAACCCTTTTTAAGAAAGTCTTATTAAATTTATTCCAAACCCATACCTTTCAAAAAATATCATTATTTTACTTTATCTATTTATTTATTTTCCCTCCGTCAACCTTTGATAGTGTGCATATCAATAAATTCATTTCTTTTCTTTTTCTCTTAAAATTAATCATTTATAAAAATCGTCTGCCTAAGATATTTAAAATTCTGAGTCAATTATAAATTGGTTAAATAATATTTTTTTAAAAATAAATTTATCGTTTGTGGAAAATAATCTCGTAGCTGGACAAGAATTCTGTTTACATAAAAGAATGATGGTTTGAGGTTACAGAATGTTCCAGAACTTTCTTTTTAGTTAAAAAAAGGTGGAAGTCTCGAGATGAAAAAGAAGATTTCTTGGGTTGCTTCTTCGATGAGGACAGCTCGCTGAAATAATGATGGAATTTTTGCAAAAGGAGCTTTTCCTTCCTCATTATTACGAATTTAATAAATGAATTTACAGCAGCCCATGACTAATTATTGGATCTTCTACATTTATTTATTTATTTTGTTTTTTCCCTCGCTTGCCATGACTGTGTGTTTTTTTTTAACCAGTGGAAATAATTCGAGTTCTCCTTAAATCGTCACATATGTATCTATTAGATATATTCAAAAAATATTTTTTCTTTTACATAATTAATTATTTTTATGTGAAAAAGATTATTATTCTTTGAAGTAGTTACGCTAAATTTTGAAAAATAATTTTTGAAAGATAAATATGCGACGAGCATTAACCTACACTTGTTATAAGTTCAAAATATTACAATTTTGTTATATATCAAACCCTGGCGCTTGTCATAGAAAAGGCACGTAAATCATAAATTAACTTTTACTGAAACAATATTAAAGGCACTTGCCCTAACTGCTTTAAAGGTACTTGCCTATTAATTAGGTGCCTTTGTTTTGAAAGGTATTTGCATTTTGAACACATGTAACTTGCGTTTGGTCATAATGATATGACAACATTTGCTATAAAAATCTAAGAAATTTATGCAACCGTGAATGGGATCTTAAGAAAGATCCGTGATTCGATCCGTGAAAGAATCTTATTGACCAACATCAAGTATTAGTTCTTAAACCATGTAATTCTTGGGATAGATACCCGTAAAGCATGGTGACGTCACTGCAACGTCGTTGTGAAGTCACATTGTGACTTTGTGACCATCGATTGTCGATGTGATGTCACGTGATGTCTATGTGAAGTCACAGTGACTAAAATGTGAAGTCGTTATGGCCGTTTTAGAGCTCTTTTGTGACGTTTCACAAAGTGGTCACAATGTGACAAATTTGTGAAAAATGTGTCATTTGTGACTAATTTGACATTAAAATTGTGACGAAACTGTGACAAAAGCGACGATATTTAAATTGCCAGAAACATGTTTTTTAAAGTAAATAACATGTTTTGAAGGATATTTATAAATTTCTAAAGATTTTTAAGAAAGTCACATCCCAGTCACAATGTGACGTCACTGAGTGGTGGCATTTTGGTCACAGATGTGATGTGACGAAAGTGACTCACAGTGACATCACTGTGACGTCACTTTGACCATGCATGCTATTAGGGTACTTCAAAATATGTGCAATTTAAAGAAAATGAAATTTATTTAAAAAATGAAATAAAAATTGTCTATCTATCTTATCTCTTCTAGCGACTACGTAAAAAGCAGATTTTTATTATTATATGTGTTAAAACTCTTTTGTTTACTAAAAATAAATATTTTTAGTTCTCAACGGTATGTGGCATTTCAGTGAAACATTTTTTATTCAGATAAACAAAACTTTTAAAAATATGCGGATATAGTTTGGAATTTACAATTTCTAGTCTACAAGAATCAAAGGTGCAAGGGAAAAAAGTAAGACATGTTTATTTGTATACAATACTCTCCAAAGGAAAAATCTAGTAATATATTCTCTTAAAACCTCAGATAGCTTTTTGAACAAAACTTTGTCAAAGAAAAAAGTTGCAGCTATGATATGTGAAATGAAAATCTTTACTTTGAGAGGGATTTCTAAACGAAGCATAACATTTGAAAATACCTTTCAAGCTTCAAGTTTTAGACAGCTGGCCATTATTTTTACTTTTCTTGTACATAAAATTCTGCTGAATTTTAAAATAAATATCGTAGTTTCAGTACAAAAATATTTGAAAAACACTCGTAAATTACATTTTTGTGTAACGTGATGAGATTTTAGATTTCTTATGAAACTAGCATTTGAGGCCTCTAAAAAATTATTTTCTATATAAATCAAATGGCCTGTAACCAAAATTAAATGACAATTGATTCATTTTTAATGTTTAGCTATCATAAAAAACAGCAAGTAAGTACAAAATCTATTAGGTGATATGTACCCAAACGTAATAAATATGTGTATAACCTCCTTCGATTCGATGTATCCTTAAGATACACATTTTCATAATTTTCTTCACTTATATAAATAATGTTTAATAAAAGAAACTGGTAGCCTAACGGTGAAACTAGTGGTGAATGAAGCCTAAATGGTAATATAGCTAAACAGAATAGAAATTTTATTGGGCTGCACATGAAATAGACAAACTTTACACAATGTTCTGTTTGAAAATATCTTTTAAAAGCATAAGATAAAAGTAGATTAAGATGAAATTTCCAGAAAATGTGATTTGAAAAAAAATATTATTTGACTTTATAAATTATGCGATGTTTAGAAGCTTAATCGATTGCAATAGGAGAAAATGTATTGATCGGATCATTTCCACCGTCAATTTTGACGTCCGTATAACTCATAGAAAGATATTTGTTTCATAATAGAGATTATCATAAACAAGGTTATGTCTCATTCAATTATCAGTAACCAATACGAATTTTTAAAATCCCCAATTCACATAAGAGAATTTTGAATTGAAATAATCTTAAAAATGTGAAAAACATTGCACCTTCTGGAGTTCATTAAAATATTTCACCAGAAAACAGAATTACACTTTATACTGAACAATCAAAGCACTTTGATCTTGTGAGAAATATAAGAATACATTTAAAATTGTATTTTATACCACGTTCTTTTATTTATTTATGAACAATGTTACAATTAAAATCATTGTAAAAATTTATCATTTTAATGTTTTGTTTATATTTTTTTGACTCAGTATTTTATAGTGGAAGTTATATGAAACCTTAGTAGAGGGATTATTTGGCATGTAAGTTAGAACGTAACAATTACCTCACCTAACATATGGCACTAATCTGCTTATGAGGTATTGCACATTCAGTGCCTGAAGAATCCTTCTATAGTAAAAAAAAAACTAGCCTTAAAAGGAATGACTCCTGGAATGATGCTGATGCGCAAGATTTCCGGAAATAACGAATCCGGGTGGACCATTCCTTCCATGAGTCGAATAGACCAATCAGGAAAGGGCACCGTCTATGCATCGCGAAGCGATTCCAAACGGGATTGCAAAGCAATACCGAACGTAATCTCGAAGCGTTATTACGCCGGGGGTTGGCCAGCGTAGCGAGCAGGGGGAGGAGCCCCCCTATCGTTTAAAAGAACTGTAACTGCTCATTCCAATTATGCATGTTTGGGGCGCCGCACCCCACTTTGCCCTCCCCAAAGGGGAACTTTTCAAATTTTTATGCATAGCACTCGTGTTGCATATCTTAAGGTCTGAAACTGCCTTTTCCTATTATGGATGTCTTGTATGTCCCCCTCCGCTCTTCCCCCCAGGGGGGCACATTTTTAATTTTTTTCCTACGCCAGTCGTGTGACACATCATTTGAAAGGTCTGTAACTGCTTATTCATATTATGGATGTCTTGTGTGTCAATCCCCCACTCTGCCCCCCAGGGGGGGCACATTTTTAATTTCTTTACAACACCAGTCATGTGACACATCATTTGAAAGATCTGCAACTGCTTATTCATATTATAGATGTCTTTTATGGATGTCTTGAAAATCAAGTTATAATATTGAAGGTTTTAAAAAGCAATTCATTCTGTACATTTAAGTTATTTATTGCTGTAGGTATAATTTTAGACCAATTTGAATGTGTTTTATTTAAAATTTTTCAAATGATCTAAATTTTTTATTTATTTATTTATTTATTTATTTTTTTGAAAAATCGATAAATTGAATGTTTAGATATACTAACTCTACTTTTAAGATTATAGAAGTTCCCGCCTACTGTGAAATTCGCTATGTAATCCGAAATTTAAATGTACGAAAGCACAAAACTTGCCGACACTGCGAAAGTTCAAACGGACGATTTACATAGAAAACATCAATCCCATTATTTAATAAAAGGCCTATATTGTTTGATTTCACACCAAGTATAAAATCGCCAATTCTGCTGCTTACGGTGCAACCCTAAAATTTGCTGCGTTCCTTTCAATTGAATAGACGAGGTTTAGTAGTGGTCTCTTTTTGTTGGGCGACCATGAAGTTCGTGAGAAGATTCCACAGATATCTTCAAATTGGCGGGACATTCTATAGTCAAAAATCCAAATGGAAATATTATGTAACTGCCTTTGTATTTCTTGTGGATAAATAGCACTTTCAAATTTTAATGCATTTGAATTATCATTCATAAGGGTGGAAACATTTCCTTCAAATCCATTTCCTTTCTTTGAATTGTTAAGACTTCCAGTCATTTTATCAAGAACAACAAAATGGTTTAAGGAGAAAGTGCCATAATTGCTTTTGAACTACTTGAAGCAAAGAGTAAACCCAATCCCGAGCAGATTAAGCTAAGATTCATGCGATTCAGCATTTCAGCGTAGAAACTTTTTTTTTATCACGACCGTTCTTCAGTCAATGAGAATGCGATACTGCTGAAACATTTTTTTAAATACTGACAAGGAAGGTCTCCATACGAACATATATCGAAAAATCTGAAAAAAATTACAGAATGTTCTTCTCATAAGGATGTATACGTTTATAAAAAAATTTCGCCGGAACCTCCGTAACCTGTCCGTAAAAAAATAATGAAAATTTCCTTATTTGGCGATTGATCATCGCTAGGCGATGGAATGCAATTTCAAGAAACACTTTTTTATGTCAAATACATTTTAAAGGAAAAAAGTTTCATGTTCAATTTGTTTAGATAAATTAAATATCTTTGGTTTTGTCAGTTTGAGTTTGTTTTTGTATAATTTCGTTATATCGATATTTATATGTATTTATAGTCAAATTTAACTATCGAAATTTGAGATTGCAAACGAAATTCAAGTTTAAATTAGTTAAAATTGTTTCAAGTTCAAAGTTCAGTTGAGCACTGTCAATTCGATTTTGTTGCTATGGAAACATCTGCCTTTTATTTTTGAATACGCTTAAATGTATGATAATAATTTTTCTGAATAAGATTTTTTTATATATGAAAATATTTGGTACTACTCTGTTATCCCGTTGACCGATTTCGCCAAATTATACAAATCGCCAAACTAATAGACAAATTATACATATTGACGTAATTTTCATTTTAAATAATAAAAAAACCAATAATTAGTAGAATATTAATGAAAATACAAATAAAAATTAGAAATAAAAATCACTTAATGACGTTTTAAACACGTGTATCTTATTTAATATAATTGAATTGATACTCACGATCATCCATTATTGGCATTTAATCTTATAATTTGGCGATAGTATTTTGGACGATAGTATAACAGAGTAGTACCAAATATTTTTTCTAGAGGTAAATAAAATAACTACAGCTACAAATAATATATAAACACTGCTCGATATTTAAAATGCAACACCAAGAAGGAGTGGTCAGAAAGTGATGAAATTTAGGAAAAAGACAGAGACAGCAAGGAGCATTAAGTGATCTTTATTTCAAAATGAAAGTCAGAATACAGAACGATACTGGCGTCGGCTCAGTAGGATGTAGGACCACCGCGGACAGCGATGCACGAAGAAACACGTCTAGGCATAGGGTCAATAAGAGTGCGGATGGGGTCCTGAGGGATGGCTCTCCATTCCCTTTTAACCATTTGCCACAGTTCGTCTTCTGAAAGAGGCAGGGACAGAGTCCACAAACGGTGTCCAATCACATCGCACACATGTTCGATTGGTGACAGGTCAGGAGAGTACGGTGGCCAGGAAAGCATCTGTGTACCTTGCAAAGCATGTTGGTACATGCGAGTACTGTGTGGTTGGGCGTTATCTTGCTGAAAAATTGCATTAACAGCCCCTGAAGACAAGGGATTGCCACTGGCCGCAGTAAAATATTCAAGTATCGTTGGACCACCATAGTGCTCTGTATACGAACTAGAGGCGACATTGAGTTATATGCAGTAACGCCTCAAAAACTATTATGCCACGTTGTCGCGCGGTGGGGGCGTTCCACAGTTACTGCCGGATTCGATCTGTCTCCATGTAGACGCCACACACGTTTGAGGCGACTGACACTGGATAAACAGAAGCGTGACCCATCTCAGAACACGACGTTTCGCCATTCTGTCATCCATGTCAGTCCAGTCCGGCACCATCCCAAACGTTGGCGTCTATGCTGTCGAGTCAATAGCAGTCTTCTTAACGGACGCCGTGAGTGCAGGCCGTGTTCAACCAATCGACGGGAAATGGTTTTGGTCGACACGGAAACATCCAGGGTACCTTCCACATGCTGCCGAATCGAGGTACAAGTGACGTCACTCTGGCTACACCTGCACCCCTCAGTCTAGCCATATTTCGTTGTTCCAATCATGTTCGCCATAGCCGATGCACCGTGCTCGCATCCATGTGGGTATCAGCTGCAATTTGACGTAAGGACCAACCTCTCCTTGTCCAGTCCGATCACCATACCTCTCGTAAAATCGTATGTCTGCTGTAAGTCCCTTCGTTGACGGCGGCCTGGCATTCTCTTCTATGCACGTATCCTCCGATACAAAAACAAAATTTCTTCGATAATTCGTCTGGCAGAAATAACGACACGAATATTGACCATCCTGCAAGTTCCTTCCCTTATATCTTACATCAAGTGCGTCGGAGACCTGCGCATTTCACATCATTCGCATAACTCAGTGACTTGCGTCCACTCTAAAATTTGCATAAATTTCTGACCACTCCTTTTTGGTTTTGCGTTTTCAATGTCGAGCAGTGTATATGCAATGCAATATATATATATATATTTGTACATAATATATTAAACTTTCTCATTGTTTATGTTTAAATTCATTAAATATCATTTTCGCTCATTCTAAATATCCAAAAGTTTTCAGTTGCATTAAAAACGTTTGCTTTTGGCGGGGAAAAATGCTGCTCGCCAAATCGCGTGACACTTTTCACGCCAAATATTCGAAAGTATTTTATTGTTTACAGGTTTTCTATTGTAATTCCGCTGCTAATTTTGACTGATTCTTTATTACATAGATTAGTAGTTAAATTAGTATTTTTTTTTCAAAAAATTCTGAGTATGACCAGTATGGAGACCTTCCTTGTAAAATAGACAATAACCTCGCTAAGACGGGATAAAGAAGGACCTCCTCCCTAACCAAAGGACAAATTATTCTTTTGATTTGTCAAAAACACAAGACCAGTTACAAAAGTATGAAATATTTTTCTTTTTATCTAATGTATATAGTAAAACTGATTAAAATTCTATGAGGGAAACAATATTCAGTTTTAGACAAGTTTCCATCTTAGTGCGTAAAAAGCCATCGTATTCCTTCTATCCGAATAATAAAATATTTTCATTTAAAACACGTTCTATTTTCTTAGACTTTCATCTACAACACTTATGGTTCTAAAGAGATTTTGGAAAATTCCAATAATAGCTACTTTTAAGGCATGCCTCGATTACATGTGATGGTTATAGCTTTCAAAAGCAACAATAAGTATTAAATAAACTAAATTATATTGGATGTTTATTTTATAAAAATCCTGCAAAATGGTAGCAATTTCCAAATTTTTAAATATTTTAATATGCGGTTAAAAAAATCATTTATTCGCATACCTAATAAACAAAATAGGAATTTTCATTAGTATTGAATATTTTGATTTCAAAGAGAAAAAAAATCTTTACTAATGGTCATCATCATTAATATTTTAGTATTTGAGTTTTAAGAAATTTTTGCGGATTTATCAGATTTTAAAACTCGGACAATAAATTTGTAAAAAAAAAAAAAAAAAAAAAAAAGTATATTACTCTATAGGAAACTGGTGAAATTATACTCATTTCAAAATATTTTCTAATTTAGAAATAGAATTTAATTTCTTTCTAATTCATCAAGAAATGTACAAAAAAAATCTAATCATACAGAAAGTGCCAGCGGTCAATGAAAATCAGTTTCTGTATTTTATGTATGTGACTCATTAATTTAAACAAGCAAGAAAAATCATGCGTCAGTCGTATATTAAAAAATAATTTCCAACAGTAACAGAATATTACTAATATATTTTAATAAAAAGAAATAGGAATTCTAAATAAACAATTTGAAAAAAAAGCATAGCTCAATAAAAATCAATTTTAAGCAATTCTTGTGTAATAATGTGCGGCGGATTATTTTGTGCATCGTAAAATGAACATAACGACATGCAAAATATTTCGGCTAAACATTGCATGCATGAAAACAGACACTGAGAAGTATTATTGCTCGTAATTGGATTATATATATAGATACATAGATAGATATGTAAAGTTCAAAATGTAAAAGTTTAACAATAACTAAAAATAGGAATATAGCTAAAATTTCAGGTGAATGCAAAGATAATTTTTTCAATACGAATAACGTTTCATTTAATAAATTTTAAAGTGTACTCTGAAAAAAGTTTTTACTTTATCCCTCGATAGTCAGTACTTTTAAAGCAATTAATGAAAATTGTAAGCATATTTAAAGATTTTAAAACTATTTAAAGGAAAGCAAATTTGGTTTTAAAAAATCTTTTTATAGTTCTAAATCGTGTTTTACCTAATTTAAGCTTGTAGTGTCAAAACATTTCACAAACATTGAATAAAAATGGGAAAATGGAAAAATTCATAAAAAAAATAATTTATAGTCACTAAATCTGAAGGAATTTAAAATTTCCAAATACTGCCTAGATAATGGAATCTGGCGTTATTTAAATTAATAATATAAAGTGATATTTATGCAGATTTCGTAGTAGAGATCTTTTCCATTTTATCAATGCATTTTAAATAAAAAAAACTTTCCTGTCAGTATTTGTCTGCACTAAAGTTTGATTGAAACGCCAATTTGATATTATGCTACATTCTTGAATAAAACTATTACCGTAAAACGGGGTGAATAGGAACAGCGGGGCGAATAGGAACGAAACTTTCCGGTCATACAAATAAATTCATTATAAACAAATGTGATGATATTTTTAGTTACCAATTTTTTTATAAGAAGGTAATAACATTAAGAGTTGGGAAATTCAGTTTTGACATGTTTACACAACTACTGGGATATATAAAAAAAAATTCAAAAGGATCCTCAAAAATCTCATTTTTTCAACGTCTTCAAAACTTTGTATGTAACTTCAGTATATTTCGTATTCTAAACCTAAGAGAGGGGATTTTTAATTAATGATAGACCTGGTAAATGATACTCTGTATCAAATTCTACTTACTTCTAAACTACATAATGAAACGGCTGAATGAAAAATGGCTTGTAACATCAGAGGTTTAAGACTTACGGGGTGAATCGGAACACATATTCTTTCATGGCTTATTTTTCTATACAGTAATACTTTCATGTAATTTATGAAAACATATGCATGAATATGTATTGTAACAATATTTTGTTTGGTCTAATTACATAAAGAGTTTAAAGGTGCCAAGAAATTACTTAGTTAAACAAAAAAGTCAACGCCTAATCCAACAGACATGGAACACACAATAAAAGAAATTAAAAATATCAAATTAATTAGAAAAACTGCACAGAATTATTCTCTGACATCCACAACATTATACAAACATCTCAAAAGGAAAACCAATTAAAAAAGAGAAGGATGTAAACAGTACTAAGGGCTGGGGATGAGGGCGTATTAATAGATCGTATTAATATATGCAGAGATTGGGGCTACTCAATAGATTCACTTCCCCAATGACTACTAGTAAAGGATAACCCAGAACAGTGCTAAATTTGTATTAAATTATACTTCTGCAATTCGAATATAACTTCTTAAAATAAATTTTAACTTTCCATGATTGAAAATTGTTTTCTAATTTTTGAAAAAGCATATCTTTACTTATATATAAAATAAACACTTGGTTTGACAGTAACTACGTGTTCCTATTCCTCCCTTATCATTATTACCTGTTTTTATCAACTCTATTAAAGTTTGAATAGGAATAAATAAAGATTATAGCATTTGTTCCGATTCACCCCTATCTGCGGGGTGAATTGGAACACCATTAAATAAATAAATAATATATATATAAACAGTAAAAATGTTTCGTTTTTGCTTAAAAAGTAAAGAACAAAAACAAGACCGAAGTTTCTAGTAGGAAAAATAAAAAATTAAAAAATCAGTTGTTGCTTTTTTTAACGTTAAAATTGAAAATTATTCCCATTCACCCCATTTTACGGTACTATCAGACTTTTAAACAATTAATAAAAAAAAATAAATATGCACACAAAAGAATTTTTCATCTGTTCCATCATATATGAAAATATTTTTTTATTTTTATTTATGTATGTTTGCTCAAAGACAATTGGACCAAACTTGCCTATAATGCATATATTATATAATATTTTAGTATTGAAATACATAATGAATATTTTGATAAAAATTTTGCCTCGAGAATTTTTTTTAGATGACATAATGTAAGATTATCAGAAAGTGACACCTGATTATGATGCAGTGTATCTTGGGACAAAAAATGTTACATCCTGCTTTGTAAAATATTGCGTTTGTGATCGGAGGATAACGGATTTGAGTTTCGACAACAGCCAAGAAGCACCATGTGTACAAATAACATCTGGTACAATTTAATACCTCCGAGGATGCGATTCGGTCCAAATTCAGTACGGGTTGAGAAAGCCCTTGTTTGTTTCTCGCAAGTTTGGTCGGAGTTTATGATGTCAGATTATGTAATCTTTCTCAGACTCAAACAGCTGGGAACACACTTGTTTGTTTCTGATTTTTTAGCCTGGCTTTCTCATCTGATTTGATTCAGCAGAGATTGAGTAACCCGACTTCACGCACTCCGTCCTAAGAGTACAAGCAAACAAGAGCTCTCTGAACCGGTAATGAAATTAGCCATCTTGTTAGAAAAGCGAAATGAATATACACTATTCAGCTTCGTTGTAAAGTGTTAAAAAATCATATCTTCCTAGTTCAAATAAAGGAATTAAGTAAAAATAAATAACATTCACACTGTCTGTAACTTATAACTGTTCATCAATTTTTAGTGATTTATTTTTAAATTGCATAAAATATATTTCTAAAAATCAATGAGCGTCTCATTAAGGCCATTGTTAGGTTTCTTTATTTATAACTAGACACCGCTGTTGACCAGTTTGGTCTTCCTTAAATGTATGCTAAGCATTGTATTATGCTGCTTTTATTCTTAATTTAATTGCTCAAACTCTTTCCAAAATTGAATATTTTGATAAAGAAATCAACATTTTTTCGTGACCATCGTAGCACTTCATATTCCTTTTGTTGTTATGTATTTCTTTCTTTTTGAAAAGTACTGCTTAAATAACTCAGGAATTTTCTTTATTTCACTCTGTTTATCGTTTAAATAGATTAGCCAATGCGGGGACGTATTAAGTAATCTTCCGTAATTGTGTTGCCTATTTACATACAATAGCAGACACAAATTGTTATAATAGTATGTTTTTCTCAAAAGCGGTAATGATATCCACATTTACATAAAAAATTATTATTTCTTATATCTTTTAGTTTCAACCTAACTGTCGTTGAAAAGTGGTATTGAAAGTAAAATAAAGATATTTTCTTAATTTTAATAATACAAACATTTAATTAAAGTTGAAAAAATACAGCATAGAAATATGTCACAGGATAGAAAGGACAAAATAATTAGATCATATGTAGCAAGAAAATGTTCACGGGAAGTTTCAATTTTCATTTCAATGAATTTGTTTCATATACTATTGTACATCGGAATCTAAAGTTTTTCTGAAAAAACTGTCTAAGAGGCTATGGGACTGGTGAATTTTCCGACAAAAAAAAAAAAAAAAAAAAATAATAATAATAAATTATTATTTTTAAGTATTTCCGTGGTTCTTCCACATTTGACTGTCTGGGCATATCATTAATCGCTCTTACTTTTTCAGGACTTTTTAAAACTTTATTCAAATTAGTACCATGAACTAAATAATTGATTTTTTTCTTGAAACAACAAACATTTGGAATGATTTAAATGGTTTTTTAAATGCATATTTTTTAAATATTTTAAGACATAATTACAGATTTCTTCTTCTTTCTTCTTTCGTCCTTTCTTTTACAATAGTATCATTGAAATATCTTAAAGTTTTTGGTAAGTTTCAGAGGATTTGATTTAGAATTCGATTGGCTTCGCTAAGAGCAGTCTTTATAGCAAACGACAATCTATGTATGCGGTAGACTCCTCGATGTGGGCTTATAGTATGAATAATAAGGTTGTCCTCATCTACTGGAACGTGGAGATAAGCTTTAAAAAGATCTAGTCGAAAAAAATACTTTGAATTTCTGCGACTGTTAAGAATTTCATCTATTTGTTGAATTGGATAAATATAATTTATAAGTCTTTCATTTACATCAATGTTGTAGTAGACGCAGAGTCGTGCATCTTCATCAGCTTTTGGTATTGCTGCCAGAGGCAAATCGCAATTACTCTTAGTTATCTTAGAGATTACTCTTTGAAATTTAAGTGTATCTTATTCTTTATCAATATCGTCTTGAAGACTATATGGAACATCACATTCTCTATGAAAAATGTAATCACTTTTCGGAAAAAAGTTGCAGTCACACTTTGAAACATGTAATGCAACTCACGTTTTCCTAAAGATTTCTGGATATTTTTAAATAATCTCATCAAGGTTATTTATAGCTTGCACTTCTAAATTAATTGAATTATTCTGTTTAAAATCAATTTCTTGATGGTTAATACCGAGAAGTCGAACCGAAATACCTCCCTGTAATGAATCATTTTCGTTAAATACAACATATGAATTCTTCTTCTGACATTCTGCCTTTGTAAGTAACATTTATTCCAACTTTCCCTTCAGATAAAAATACATTACCTGTGTACGATCGAAAAAAGATTGTTCAATTTAGAATATTAGCTGAAATGTTCAGTTTATGGAACTGATTTCATGGAACGAACGTAAATACTGCAACCGAGTCTACTTCAAAAGTTAGATTTCGTCTCTGGATAATCACAACGATGAAGTATTTATCAACATGTGAAGACCCTTCTTTTTGGTGTTGAAAAATATTCACAATATATTTACACCAAAATACGAAAAAGAGACTTCATCGGTCAATTGGTTCGTAGGGTTTTGGTTTAAGCAATTGAACCTGCATTTTTATTCCAGGAGGTCTCGAATACATAATTTTTGAGCATGGCCAAATTTTTTGCAAGCCCTATATTTTAGTTCATTATGGTCGTACTTACAAATTTTAGCGATGTGGTTGTCTCTGCCACAGGGAAGGCACAGAGTCCTTATTTCCAATCTTTTATAGTCAATGCGACATTGAGATCTGGAACGTGCAGTAACGTACAGTACATAGCGATTGCCGAAGATTAGAAAATCAATCATTATTATGATCTAATTGTATCTTGGTTAGCGCAACACAATCGAGTTGAATACTACATTTTTTTTTAAAAATTGCGTAACTTATTGACTTAGACATTTATGTTTAATTTCTAGTGATTTTTAAGATCTTAATTTAAGATTCCACATAAATACACCACGATAATCATAGCGCTTATAATACTAACAAGATTACCCCTTTTTTACTTTCCATATTATATCTCTACAATTATATTATTATGCAGTGCAAATAACAATATCATTTTATATCGATATAAAAGCATTTTTTCTAATTTAAAGGCGAAGAAAATAACAACAACTATAGCAAGAATTCTGAATTACAGTGTTTAAATTGAGAATCGATCATAAATTATGTAAATTGAAATTATTTACCTGACATATGCTGTTATTTTGTAGTATTAAGGGAAAAAATATTTTTTTAATTCTTGCATTTGTAATTTTTAATTAATTAGTAATTAAATAATGAAAAAAATATTGTTTTGTTTTCATTATTTTGATTCCTTAACTCATAAATATTATCTAAAATGATATAACTAACAAGGAAGGTCTCCATACGGACATACACAGGAAATTCTGAAAAAAATACAGAAGTTTCTTCTCATGTGGATATATATGTTTATAAAAAAATTTCGGTGGAACCCCGATACAACGTTTGTAAAAAAATAATGAACATTTCGTCTATTTGGCAATTTATCGCCGGTTGGCGACGAAATAAAATTTCAAAAAGTGCTTTTTTTGTCTAATACTTTTTAAGGTAAAAATGTTTTTTGCTGTACTACTTTTAAAAATATTTATTTAAATAACTTTATTTTTTCGATTTTAATTTGTATAGCTATAATTTTGTAATATATATATATTTATAATAAAAATTAGCTATGAAATTTTATAAATTAAAATGAAAATTAAATTAATGAAATTTGTTTCAATCTAAAATTAAGTCCAAATGAGACTGTCTATTCAATTTCGTTGCTATGGAAACAAAAATTTATTTGAAATTGAAATACATTAGTGCAACGTTCTTCATCTAGTCCATAGGTTCCCAACGGGGGCGGTACCGCCCCCCAGTGGGCGCTGGAGCCTTCCAGGGGGGCGGTGACGAATCTAGAGGAAAATGGGGGGCGGTGAGACAGTCTAGGGGGGCGGTCATGCCGTACCTTACCTATTTAAGAAATCAATATAATGAAACTAGTTGCCCCGTCTACCCTGTGTTGCCCGGGCACATGATAAAAATCTTAAATATAGCTTTACATGAAAATCTATGAAAACGAGCATAGAGCTGTGATCTGCTTTCACCTGTACCAGGATGCAGGAGAACTTTCCATACGAAACAATGATGGCGATTCTTTCTTTTCCCCTCTTGTGATCAGTTGGATGCTATTAGGATCGCGGAAGTTTATACTCTGCAAGCCGTATTTCTTTATTTTTGCAGCGACGAATAATTTGATTTTGCCGCGTTTGATTAAATAAAAATGTAATTTAACATTCTAATTTAGTAACAATATAAATGCATTGATCAAAATTTTATCACTATCATTAATGCAGAATTTGCTACATTAAGTTCATTAAGCTACATTAAAATTTAATAACTAGAGTTATTTTTTAAAAACCGATATTTCGAAAAAAAAAAATAAGAATATGTCGACTTATACCTGGACAGAAATTTCGAAATGCCTACAGTTTGAACCTACTCAAGAAATTCGTTTATTCTGGGTGAAAGCTACAAAAGATATAATAGCCATTATTTTTTTTATACTTAACTATAAATATGTTGCAAAGTTAATCTGTTTAAACTTAAACTGTGGCAAATTTTGTATTTCAAAATGTCTGAATCAAAGAAGAAATGCCAGCAGTATAGCATTGAATATTTGAAATATGGATTAACGCATTCTCCAACAAACCAATCATACCCGTGTGTTTAATTTGCAAAAAGTTTTTTTTCAAATGAAACCATGAAGCTTTCTAGATTACAAGAGCATTTGAATAAAATGTATGCTGATAAAAAGGGGCAAGTATTTATCTTGTTTCCAAGGCCTGGAAAGAGATATTTAAAACAGCGAACTGTATCAATATTTTTTGAGTTGTCTTCTGAACAAGAAGATGATGGACTACGAGCTTTATATAACATTGCATTGTTAATCGCAAAAGCAAGAAAACCATACATAATTGACGAGTAATTAATCTTGTCGGCAGTCAAAGAGGTAATAATATCTGTCCTTCATCACAAAACACCGACATATATCATTAAAAAAATTACTCTGAGTAATATTTAGGTAAAAAAAAAGAATAGATTAAATGGGCAAAGATGTTGAAATGTCATTATGCAATTACTTAAAGATTTGCTAATTTTCCATTCACTTTGATGAATCTACACTACCAAATAACGAAGTACTTATCTTATAATAATGTTCGATTTATAAAAGAAGAAAAAAAATGTTAAGATTTATTATTTGCTAAAAATTTGGAAATCGATACAAAGGGAGAATTGATACATATTTAACAACATGAACATGTTTCATCAAGAGAAAGAAGTTCCTGTTCATAATAGTTTGTTAGCAACAACGGGAGGACCTCCAGCAGTGACGGGGCATCATAGCTGTTTTATAGCGCATTTGAAAGAAATTGTATCAAATGTACTTGCTACACATTGTGTTATTCATTGTCAACATTTGGTTGCCAAAAAACTAAATGAAAGTATACATACGTCTATTTATTACGTTATTATAGCAGTGAATAAGATTAGAAGCAATTTTTTGCATGACAGATTATTTGGTAAACTTTGTAGTGAAAATGATGAAGATTACAATCGCTTGCACACAGAAGTTCGTTGGATCACTAAAGGTACTTGTCTGAATCATTTTTTTTTTAGTTTATTTGACTCAATACTGGACTTTCTTGAAAACAGAGTTAAAAAATTGCGAGAAAACCTGATAACACTTAAAAATGACATTGTTTATTTGATAGACCTATTTAAAATATTCAATGAAATCAATTTGTAATTGCAAGATAATGAACTAATTTTAATTAAAACGAAAAATGTCATAGTTGCTTTTGTGATAAAACTTGTTATGTTCCAGCGAAATCCAGATAGCGGTTAATACAGTCATTTTTCTACATTAGCAGCGGTCTCTGCAAATCAGGAAGATTTACTAATTTACTGCCGACATTTGAATGCTCTTCCATACTGATTTTATTAAGCGATTATATAAGCAATTATTGAGCGATTATTTTATTGACATTTTAAACATGAATATAACCGAGTTGGGTTTTACAAACTTTGGAAAATGCAGATACAGCAGAATCATCAAATTTAGAAGAAAAACTCCTAAACCTCACAACTAATGAAGAACTAAAAGTAAAATTTGGAAGTCAAGACCAAGAGGTCTGGCTTCAGAAGTCTATACCAGCTCTCTACTCTGAGTTGTGGGCAAAAGTATAAAATGTTTTAATTTTTTTCCGTCATCTTATTTGGCTGAGCGTGGGTTCAGTGCAGTATCTAATTTATTGGCTAAGAAAAGAAATTGGCTGCACGTCACTGAACGTGGCGATTTACGACTGCTGTTAGAAAAATTGGAACCCGACATCAACAAATTGTCAAAATTACATCAGCCTAAACCATCTCATTAATGTTTTTTATTTCTTATCGATTTTATGTTTACGTTATTATTTTTTAAATTCCTTATTGATTTTCTGTTAATTCACATTATTATTTGTGAAAAATTTAATACGTTAAAGATGTCACAAATCTAAATTATATTACATATAAAAGCACAATTTAAAAACTTAAAGCTTCAAATATTATACGCCGGGTGCTCTTAATCTAAACTAGATAATTCTAGGAGCAGTTTGTTTACATTCGAGTTACATTAGAGTACAAATAGACATTTCAGTACATAAACAAAACTGCCCTGAGGATGATGAAGTTCTGATCGAAAACGCTCGGGTATGATATTTGAAATTTTCAGCTTTTAAAACTGTGTTTTTATAGGTAATAACATCTTTTAGATCTATGACTTCTTCAACGTATTAAATGCACCTTTTTAGAAAATTTATTTAATTTTATTTTGCGTTTATTTTTAAACTGAAAAACTCTTCATTACATTTGATAGTCGTTTTAATTCTAAATTTTACTTTGTGTTTCTTAATAATCCAAGCGTCTTGAGGGATTTCCTGCATTTTCATAAAATTGCTTATAAAAATAATCTTAATCAAAATGTTTTTTCACTGTTTGTTTCTAAAATACACTTCTTTCCCCTTTATTTTATATACATCGTGAAATACTGTTCTGTTTAAAATATTTTTGTCTCTAAAACAAATTAAAGTTATTTTTGGGAAATGGAAATATATGAGGAAACCACTCAGAAAGCTTATAAATAGACAAAAAAGGTTTAGATAATATGCAACAATATTTTAATTGGTGTAATTAACTATTATGGTAGAGGGGGGGGGGGCGTTGGAAAATTTTATTTCTTCTAAGGGGGGCGGTGGTCCATAAAAGGTTGGGAACCTATGATCTAGTCTTTATTTTGGAATGCGCTTAAATATATAAAAAAATATTTTTTCTTACGAAAATATTTTTTTAATATAATTATTTTTACAATATTAAAATTAAATAACTGTTGCAACAAGCTATATATATATATATATATATATATATATATATTAAATACAATGCAATATATGCATTAAACTTTCTGATTGTTTAAAATTAAATTCATAAAATGCCATTTACACGCATTCTAAAAATCTATTAACAAACAGTTTTCAACTACATGAAAATCGTTTGCTTTTGGGAAGAAAAAATGCTGCTCGTCAAATCGCGTGATGTTTTTGTCTTTTTACGCCAAATATTCGAAAGTATTTTATTTTTTTTTACAAAGTTTCTACTGTTATTCCGCCGCTAAATTTGATTGATTTTTTATTACATACATAAGTAGTTAATCAGTATTTTTTTTTTCAAAATTTTCTGAGTTTGCCCAGTGTGGAGACCTTCCTTGTAAGACAAATTACACAATGAAATTTTTGTGAATGCAAACCTTAAACAAACGACATCTCTATCATTTTGCTTACTATGACAACATAAGAATATTGCCCATTGATTGTTGGAAAACTTGCTTTGAGAATGATTACCTCCAGGGTTTAATATTTTTTACTATTCACGATGAATGAATCTTTTATGTTTCTTTAGGTTAATGGAATGGGATATTAAACTGTGAACCTAAGTTCAACTAAGTCTATCTCAGGATCTATGTATATATATTTAATCAAAATTAGCTTAGATTTTTAAATAAAATGTTTTAGTTTATGTTATTGGTTATTTCTATTATATTTACGTTTTCACATTTCGTTTTCTAAATCGAGTTTATCCAATTTAAATTGGTAGTTTCGAAATATTTCAGAAGCACTTAATAAAAAAATGAGAAAACTGAAAATGTCTGTTGAAATTGAAGTTATAAACGCTAACCCTGAATGAATTTAATATTTTAAAATACTAAATAGACAATGGTGTCTGGAATTCCAGTTAAGTTGATAATGTAAAGTGAGATTTACGAAACTTGTACGCAGATTGTGTAATATAGGTCTTTTTCATTTAATTAAATAAATTTACATGCAAATTTTTAATTTAAGCAATTCATTTCTCATTCACTAGAAAGATGATTGAAAAGGGAATTTATTATTATGCTTTATTATTCAATATAACTATTACTTTCAGGCATTTATATGATTAATTTTGTAAAAAAAATATTTATGAAATAAATTTTTTCTCTTGATCATATAGCATTGTATCACAGAGTTAATTTATTATCTATGTGTTTTAAAGACCAGACCAGTTTTTTATTCATTTGGCCTGAGTTTCTATTGAATAGATTTCAATAATTCTTGTTTTAAATAAAAGCATCTTAAATATAAATGTCATGCGGTTGCTGTTTTTTTTAAATAATCTCATTTTTATATTTTAATTTTAATTTAAAAAAGTGTTTTATAAAATTTCTTCACAATGATGATAATTGGATTGCTTTTATCGGGTTATTTATTATTTTTAAAGAGATAAGTGGAAACAATGAGAATTCCTGTATCATTACAGATACCATTATCGTATTACAATTAAAAAAAAATATTTGAAAAGTTTTGAACAGAAAATGATGTCACAAGTTAAAATGACACATTTTTACTCATAAGGCTGTTACATTTCAGAATTGTTTTCATTCCGCTGATAATGAGATTCAGATCAACTCACATCTTCATTAGCTGAAAATGATGTCATAGCATTAAGGAAATATGTTTTACATATGAAATTGTAACTGGTAGACGTGACATTAAGTTTGGAAATATATACTTATTTATTAATTATTTATTGCAAGCTAAAATATATTTAAAATAGCGGATGTGATAATGAAATATATGCATGCATATTTTGCGATGGTTAAAAATGTGGCATTTTTAGATTTCGTTAAAAACAAAAATTATAATTGTACCATAATGAAATAATTTTCGTTTTTTTAAATTACAATATCAAATAAAAGCTTCAATTAATAATATAATAGTTTCATTATCTTGATGACGTGTGGGAATTTTAATTTTTTTAGTAATAAGTTTAAGTTAAATTTTACTTAAATACAGGAATAGTTTTAAGAGTTAGGCCAGCTAATATAATATTAATTATTGTATTCATTTTTTGTCATTATTTTTATGGATTCAGCCAATCAATTTTTTTTAACATTTTTATGCGTTTAATTCGATGTGATCGACTCGTTATTATTTATTTCTGCTTGCGTAATTGCAGTAAGATCAAACTTACCAATTGATGCATATTTTAACATACTGTTTTACTCCTGAAATAGATGATAAATGTCTACATAAAATTCATTGTTCTTAGTAATTTCTTTTGATAGATGACAAATATATAAAATATCAAACAGTATCAGTAATAACGTAAAATAGTGTAGCTTGGGATGATATCTGCTATGCCCAAGTTTGCAAAGAATGTCGTTTGCAGTAAGAGGATAACTGTTTTGATACTCGACAGCAGCCAATAAGACTTATGAGGATTAATAGCATCTGGCACAAGTTCATCTCTTTGTGGATGCAATATCTCCTCGCTTAAAAACTTTCCCCTTTTCGGTGACGATCCAAATTCTCGGGGAAACTTGAAGACAATTCACCTTCCACTTCTGTCGTGCCTTGTTAAATGTAAGCTAACGTCTCTCGATCAGGTCCTTCCAGTTGGAGAGTTTACTTCTCGTTGCGGTCTCCCAGGGAATATTAGTAACACTAAAAAACAGTTTGGGCTAAAAAAAATAATTTATGACACATTCAGAAATATTTTTGATTACAAGGGTTATGAAGAAAACAAAACCAGAGAAAACGTGTATATGTATATTTTATGGCTTTAAAAGCCACAGTTGTTAATAATTTATTTAGTTTGATGCAATGGGGTAAAAATATAACACTATGAGGTAAAAATATCTCCAAAGCCTGATGTAACATAACTGGAAACGGAAGCCGCGATAGTCCTGTTTCAAAGCATTGAGTTAGTGATCGAAGGGTAACGGGTTCAAGACTTGACAACAATAAAAAAACACCTAGTGTATTGATGACATCTGAGGCAAGTTAATCTGTTCGTTAATGCAATTTCCTTTCATTGGGATACATACCATTTCAATGACGATCCAGATTCTTCTGTAATGTTCTTCGGGAATTCCGCTTTTGAAGTGCCTTATAAAACAAAAATTGTCTTCCTTCAGCTAGAGCCTTCGGAATTGGTGCCTGGTCTCCCGGAATGATTGACCTAGAAATCTCTACAGCAACGAAAACAATTTTTGGTGAGAGGATACTTTATGTTAAATTCAGAAATAGCTTTTAAATTATAAAGGTTACGCTAAAATTACAATTAGAGAACACATACACTTTTCTTTGAAAGGACTTTTTTTGTCTAAAGCATACACTAATCCAATCATTGTGGTTTTCTAAATTTTTCTGTTAAAACAATGTACCTAAAAATGCTCAAATAAAACTTTTAAACTTACACCTAGGAAAAATAAATCATGCAAATAATATGACGGAATACAAGTTAATATTTACTGAGCTTATAGGGGCCATTTTTTTGTATTAATATATTTCCGATATAAACATAAAACATCTTAATGGCTTAAATTTACTTTACTTATTTATTGGTAATGTTTGCACAGGGAGGAAACAAAATACGCATTGTATTATATCTAGTACATAAGATGTTTACATGAATATCTGAAAATCTTGAGATGAAAATCTGAATCGTTGGGAGAGGTTAAGTAGAGCAAACTGAACTGTGTTCAATGGGGGTGGGGAGGTTCAAATTTCAAATTATTTTAAAAAACGGAAAAATTGTTCGATTCGTCTGTCGTTTTCGCTAAAACTATTCTTTATGTCAATATTTCCTTGAAAATAAATTTTAAAGATTAATTTCAAAAAATACCGATAGAGGGCGCCTTAAACTTTAGAGTAACCAACAACTATTTTTAACCGTTATTTTTTGTATCTAATTAAATGCTTGTAAAAGTTCAAACTTAAATTTTGAGCTCAAAATCTGCATCGTTTTGAGTAATTAAGTGCGGAAATTTGAAATGTGTTCGAGGGGTGGGGAGGGTAATATTTTAACTCCTGAACACTGTTCAGTTTCCGCTTCTTAACCCCTCCATCGATTTAGAATTTGAGCTCAAAATTTAAATCTAAGCATTTGCAAGCATTTAATTAGATACAAAAAATAACGCTTAAAAATAGTTGTTGGTTACTCTAAAGTTTAAGGCGCCCTCTATCGGTATTTTTTGAAATTAATCTTTAAAATTTATTTTCAAGAAATATTGACATAAACAATAGTTTTAGCGAAAACGGCAGACGAATCGACCAGTTTTTCCGTTTTTTAAAATAATTTCAAATTTGAACCTCCCACCCTCCATTGAACACAGTTCAGTTTGCTCTACTTAACCACTCCCAACGATTCAGATTTTCATCTCAAAATTTAAGTTTATGTCTAAGCTTCTAAGAAAATTTTATGAGATGCGAAAAATAACGGTAAAATATAGTTGTACGTTACTCCAAAGTCTAAAGCGCCCTCTATCGGCATTTTTTGAAATTTATCTTTATAATTCATTTTCAATAAAATACCGACATAAAGAATAGTTTTAGTGAAAACCGCAAATCAATCGACCAATTTTTCCGTTTTTTATAATCATTTGAATTAAAAACCCTCTGAACACAGTTAAGTTTGTGCTACTTAACTGCTTCCAACTATTCAGATTTTGAGCTCAAAATTTAAGTCTAAGCTTACGAAACCTTTAATGAGATGCAAAAAATAACGGTAAAAAATAGTTGTTCGTTACTCTAAAGTCTAAAGCGCCCTTTATCGTCATTTTTTGAAATTTATCTTTATAATTTATTTTCAAGACAATACTGACATAAAGAATAATTTTAGTGAAAACCGCAAACGAATCGACCAATTTTTCTGTTTTTCATAATCATTTGAATTTTTGGACCCTAAACTTTAATGGAGCCTATCTCCTTCGGAAGAATTTGGGACCCTTAGTTTTCTATTTAAATATTGTTTGTCTTGATAAGTACTATCACCCCTTAAAGTTTGGACCATGAATTTAGAAACACCCTGTATATAGAACCATATATATATATATATATCTGATTTTTGTTATGCTGTAACTAACGGATTTATGAACCGATTTGAATGAAACTTGGTATGTACATAGTACATACAAATGTCTCGACCAAGTTCGTTGGCCAGCATCATCCGCCATTTTGTTTCAAAATGGCGACCATTTAAAATTATAAAAAAAATAGATTTAAAATTACATGCGAAAAAATTAAAAGTTGAAAAATATTTTACTTTTATGTATTAGAACTTAAAACAACGATTCGACAACAAATTTTATTTTGTCTTTATCTTAAAAAATGATTGAGTTATAGCACTTTGAATTTTTCTTATAGCTGACATTTTGAAACGATCTGATTTTTGTCACGTGATAACACGCGTATTTATCAATCGATTTGGATGTAACTTGGTGTGTACATAGTACATAATAAGGCCTGGATCGAGTTCGTTAGCCAGTTCCATCCGCCATCTGGTTTCAAAAAGGCGGTCATTTAAATTTTTTTTTAATTTGAAATTTAAAATTAGGTACAAACAAGTGAGAAATCGAAAAAGATTTTTCTTTTATGCACTTTGAATTTTTCTTATAGCCGACATTTTGAAACGATCTGATTTTCGTCACATAATAACACCTGTATTTATAAACCGATTTGGATGAAACTTGGTGCGTACATAGTATGTACCGATCTCTAGATCGAGTTCGTTGGCCAGTACCATCCGTCATTTTGTTTCAAAATGGTGGAATTTTAATTTTTTTTTAAATTAAATTTTAAAATTAGGTGCAGAAAAATAAGAAATTGAAAGAGATTTTTCTTTTGTCTTTTTGACCTTCATACAAAAATTCCAGAGCATTTTATGTTTCATCTAAATCTTTAAAAAATGGCTGAGCTGAATGATAAAGCACTTTCAATTTCCAGTGTGGTTGACATTTTGAAACGGTCTGAAATTTATCACGCGATTATACACATATTTATAAACTGATTTGGATATAACTCCGTGTGTACATAGTACATACCTATGTCTTGACCGAGTTCACTGACCAACTTCGTTCAACATCTTGTTTCAAAATGGCAGCCATTTAAGTTTGTTAAAAATCTTTTAAATGCATAATGATGTACAAAAAAAAAAAAAAAAAAAAGAAATTGAAAAAAGGTTCTTTGTAAAGTTTTATCTTAATAATAAATTCCGGAGTATTTTTTGCTTTGTCTTTATCTTAAAAAACGCCTGAGATGTAGCAGTTTGAATTTCTAATGTGGGTGACATTTTTTTTTAAAAATGAATTTGCCCGCGACAGCGCTCGTATATATTAATCGATTTTGATATAAGTGTGCATGTGCACATGAATTAAGATTTCGACCTAGCTCATTGGTTTGTTTTATCCATCATGTTGCTTTAAAAATGGCATACACTTCATGATATCATGGAATTTGGCGATTCTCTAAATCGCTGAAAATAAAACCAGGTGGAATAAAATATGACTAATTTCTAAAAATTCTTATAAATATTTAGTATTGACAAAAACTAGTATTCAATCTTATAAAATCGGGTTCCACTAATTTGAGCTTCTTCTGTTTGAATAATGTAACTTAATTTAAAATAAATAAATAAATAAATAAGTATATGAAAGCTACCTCTTCCTCTCGGCACTACCGGAAGTTTGAAAAATAGATTAAGAACAAATAAATTGAATCTCAGTATTTTTCGCATTTAGTAAATCTTTGGCATAAACTCATTTGTTATAATTTTGAATACATTGTGAAAGGAAAGTACTACTATACTGTATCTCGAATCACATGACATCAATAAATCTCAACATTACACGTAACAGAACAGACAATTTTATATTTTAAGTTATTATTCAAAAACATATATGCTAATTTGACTTTAAATTTGAATGCCAAATACCGGGCGCTGGTGAAATTCATTTTATTCATTTATCAGTGTAACTCCACGATACATTCAAAGAAAATCTGCTAATTTATTAAAATATTTGGCACATTATTTACTCGTAATTCTTCGCTTGTTACAAGGCTGTTTAAATTATTAAATTAGACCGAAATCGAAGAAAGTTTCCTGATGTGTAATAAAAATTAGGGAGATTATGCCTTATGATCTTAAAACAGCCCAATGTAGTTTGCGCAGGGTTGTTGGAGGGTTTATCAATATAATCAATTTAACCGCAAGCTTACATTTAATTTTCTCTGATGCGTAACACTAATAGAAATAAAACTAACTTCTATAGCTTCTGTTGTAAACTCGCGTTATTTTATGGCATTGATTAAATTATATTAAATAAATTTCATTCTTCACGCTCATTTAACACCTTGAATTATAACATTTTAAGGTAACCTTTACTAGTAGACCGGGAGGCAGAGGCAAGGATAATCTCCTCATCGAATTCAATACTGAAATTCCAGAATTAGTTAAAAATCGATTCGTATATTAAAACTCAATTGATCTACCAAGTCATATCTATTCAACAAACAGGTAAAAATCACATGAAAATGCGATTTTAGAAGTTGACTCGTTACATTATCATCGTGTTTTCTTGCATCGAATGTATGAAAACATGGATTACTGGGAACAGGAATGCGTAAAGGTAAACCTACGAATCAACCGCTAAAATCGGGTATTCATATCTTTTCCACGAAGATATGACTTGGCAGACTGATTGCATTTCAATATGCGAATCGAATTTGAACTAATTTTGGAATTTTAGCCATAAACTCGATGAGGTAATTATCTCTGTTGCCGCTTCCCAGTCTGTACCTCATTATTGCAACTTTGCAGAAATCAAAGGCTATTAAAAACTGACAAGCACAGTTGATAAAAAAAGACTCGTGCTATTTTATCGCTAAATTATTGAAAGCAATCTAACGAGATCGAGAGTAAATCTCACGAGACAGATATTTTATCTATTTTTAGCACTTTCCAACAAAATTGGAAAGTGCTTATGCATTCGGTTTGTCTGTCCGTCTGTCCGCACTTTATCTCCCGTAAATATACTCCGACTGTCATGAAATTTTTGGACGTTAATGACGTTACTCGAGCACGAATCCTATTGAAAATGAAGTCTCTGCCGTGATTAATTTATTTACAGGGACAGCAAAAGTTTTCTATTACATTACGTCCTATGGGGGAAAATCGTTTCAAATGAATTTTCAAGATGTTACAACCTGTCAAACATCTTCAAGTTTATATGCATCTAAAAAGTGCACTAAAATATGCATTTTGTAAAGTATACTGGGAGAATAGTTATTATACATTTACAGGGACACACAAAAGAATTCCAATGCATAATAATAAAGGAGGGGGGAATGGTTTGCAAAATATTTTAATTATGGTAAATGATTTCATATATAATCAAATTGATATACGTTGCAGAGGATTAATATGAGTTATTTCATGCATAATACGTAGTGCATAGCATTTACACACAAAACACACAAAATATTTCAAATAGTATATTTTATCCGAAGTCCTATATGTTATGGAAAATGGCTGTTATATGAATAAAATGCATTTTTAATTATGGTATACGCTTTTAAGTTTCACTTAAACTTTATCAAAATACTTTCGTGTATTAAAGGTACTATGTATTTTACAGGGCTAAACAAAAGTATTCAAGTATGTTTCCATCTATTAGTATAAATTGCTGATTGGAAAAATTCAACCAGTTAGGCGCTTTCTTGCTAAACTAAATTTTACCATTATATAGTCTGTATATTAATCGTCAGATCAAATACAGGGCTTTTCAAAAGTATTGGAATACATATTTGGATATGAACAATGATACGTTATTTCCCTGGATAATGAAGTTTTGTTAAAGATTTTATGAAGTATTGGAAAGTGCTTCTTAATCTATGCCTAACGCATGATTCTTCTTACTTGTTAAAATATGAATACACTGTTTGGAATAAAAGTCAGCTACATCTGAAAAAAGTACCTTGTTATTTTAAAGGCTAGCAAAAATTTTTGGCACATTATTTAAGCTTCTATGATCAAATAAAACGTCAAAACACTTTAGTTTTTATAAATCATGTTGAATATTCATTGGATGGGATGAGAATAAAAAGTTAAATGGTAGAGTCATATTTTAACCCATATCTTCACAAAAAAATCATTCCACTGACTGTGTTTAGTAAAGTACAATAAGCAGATTCAAACACATTTAAGGTATTTTCTTAAAATTAAAAAACATCGTTTTAGCTATGAAAAGTAGTAATAAATTGAAAATATTTATTTACTATGACCTAAATAAACAACAAACACTAGAACGTCTGGAAATTTTATAAAAATATAATAAAAAACATTTTAAAACGAGAAATTTTATTTAAAACAATTTCGTTTACTAATTTAACCAAATTTTCTCTTGTGACAATTTAACGAAAATTTACGAAAGAAAATTCTTGTTTTAATTGTCATTTTATCATTTGACTAATATTGAACTACACCATTGGACATTCTAGTGTTAATTTGTATTGCATGTCCATACATTATAGTTATGTTCTTATAATCAATTCTTGAGATATATACAATTTATTCGATAGTCGTTTAGCATCATACAATACGAAAGCAGTAAATTTCTATAAGTTTATCATAATTTTTTTCTAACATTTTTTTTTAGATTGAGTTCATTTTATACTCTAAAAGTATGGTTTTTCCAATCATTATTGTCGAAAATCGGCCTAATCCAAAATTGGCTTTAAATTGTAAAACATATTAAAGCTCTACTTAAGAACCCTCTTTATTTTAAATTTACCATTAAAAACCTGGATTTAGACAGGAAAAACAGCAATTAGCTTTATTACATACTATATTCAATATATATAAATATAACACATATCTTTTCAATAACGTGGAAAAATCGCTTTGAAACATTAAAAAAATAACGCAAAAAATTGCATAAAAGCTAAATTAAAAAATCGAATTAAGAAATTGAATTAAGAAATCGAAAATCGGTTTTCGTGTGCAAAACTTCATATATAAGGTTACCTTCCCTCCAAAGTCGCTCAACGAGCAACGATCTCTTCAAAACATCGTCCATACACTCTCAAATTTCTTTCTTTATTATTATAGATTATACTACGCTAGATTTCTTAGTAGTTGTGCTTTCAGTGTAAATAAATTAATGAAAAAGAATACTTTTCCAATCTGCACTTCTACATTTTTCACATTTTATGGAAACCACTATCTGCTTTTAGTAATTAAAATAAAGCTAATGATGTTTAGCTGCGTGCACTTCCTTTCGTCGCCTAGCCAACACAATTACATTTTATAAATTTTATATATTTTGCATTGTATAAATTTTACTGGCTGCATTTGCTTTTGACTAGAATAATTCTGAGATAATCTGCTGCTCACAAGAAACGGACCCTTCAGCATTGGAGCGCAATTTCTTCATATACAGAGGTTGGACAAAAATATGGAAACACCTTAAAAAAACACGTTTCCTTGCCTAGTATTGTGTACGGTACCCGTTGTTATTGAAAACAGCTTGCAGTCTTCTCGGAATGGATAAATAGAGTTTCTGTATGTTTGCCTAGGGAATATTGTACCATTATTCCTGCAAAACGTTGGCAAGTTCATATAACGATGTTGGCGGTGGATAGCGAGAACGCACTTTCCGCTCCAATGTAGACCACAAAGGTTCGATAATATTCAAGTCTGATGACATTGGTGGCCTGGGGTGATGCATAAATTCATCCTCGTGCTCAAAAAACCAGTCCTGGACAATGTGAGCTGTGTGAACGGGGACGTTGTCGTCTTGGAAGATACCATCATCATTGGGGAACAAAGCTTGTACCACTGGATGGACTTGATCGGCCAAAATGTTCACATAAGTCTGAGCAGTAATACGCCCTTACAGAATTATCGTGGGGCCAGAAGAGAACCACGTTAGGGCTGCCCAAACCATCACCAAACCACTGCCAGGTTTCACTCTTGGCAACAAGCAGTCTGTATTATAGGCTTGAGTTGGCGTTCTCCAGACGTAAACTCGGCCAAAAGTGGGGAACAATGTGAAAGAAGACTCATTAGACCATATTACACACTTCCACTGCTCTATAGTGCAGGCTTCATGACTTAAACACCACTTTTTTCTGTTACAGGCATTAGCATTACTGATGGATGGCTTTTCAATTGCAACACGGCCAGCAATTCCCTATTTATGAAGCTCCCTTCTAATTGTTTTGGTACTCACAAGAATGGTAACACCACATTCATTTCAGCAGTAACTTTTGCAGCTGCGGACTGCTTATTTTTGGCGATAATCCTCCTTAATGATCGTCTGTCACGATCACTCAGCACGCACTTTCGCCCGCGCTGTAAATTAGCGGATGATGTTTTTTCCGCATTTCAAATATGCGGAATAAATCTTCGACACAGTACCTCTGTAAACACTAAAAACCTCGGCTACCTTGCTTACGGAAGCACCCACCATACGCTCGCCAACAATTTGTCCAACTTCGAAGTCTGTTAACTCTGACATAATGCAATGATAATCTCACATAACAGTGCTCCAACAACGACTGAACGGTGCAGCGATTTTACGTAGTTGTATACATGGCGTCAGTAGGCGAAAACTCCAGTGCCATCATCACAGTTCATTATAATCAATCTTTCTTTTCAAACATGCATTTCAAAAGGTGTTTCCATATTTTTGTCCAACCCCTGTAATTTTCTTAGGTATTTTATTTTACCAACGCATTTCTGTAGTTCTCTTCATAATTATCGCCAAGTGCGCCCATATACAAAATTATTTAGTATAACCGGAAGCCAATCAGTCATTATGTAACATCTGACTCTAATTTTTTCCTCCGATTTCCGTTCTAGGCGGTTTGATAATGTAAGATACAAGAAGACCTACCTTTCGACGAATACGCTGAAAACAAACAATCATGTTATTAGATTCATAAAACATCTTAAAAAATAAAAACTCCCGCTTTATATCTCCAACAAAGAGGAAAAGTGCATTTGGTTTTTCTTCTCGTCTCTCTTAATTCTAACTTCCATAGTTCCAATAGTATTTTCATGTATCTTATAAATGTTTTGTAGGGTTATCAAATACTGTTTTGTACTGTATATGAAGTATCTCGAACTTCGTAATTCATTTACAGGGACCATCAAATGAATTATATTACATAATGTTACCTGGAGAAAAATTGTTTGAAGAGTATTTTAATGAGATTACGTTATTTAAATTGCATTGAAACTGATATAAAGCAATGAATTTCATTATCATCATATTACTATAGAATAGAGCATTCATGGCATTCGTTTTTCCTTTACAGGGATACACAAAAGAAATCTGTTACAGTACTTTCTTAGAGTAATAATTGCGAAAAGTGTGTTTTAAAATTCGGTAGGAGCTTTTAATTTAACTAAAGTTTTGCATGTTATTCTTTGGATATAAATTCTGAACCTCATATACAGCGCTGCAAAAAAGAATTCACGTATCATTCTCCGTATTAGCGGAGATTGATGAAGGGCAATTTTCAACTGATGTATATTTCTTAACTGAACTAAATTTTGGCATGCATGTAGTTAATGAATACAGATATATGTATCACATACAAGGGTGCTGAAAGGATTCGGATAACTTTCCGATTATAGACGGAAAGAGCTGAAATTGAGTTTTCAAATGTGCTATGTCTTTCCATGTCGTTGAATTAGAAATATTATTTAACTTAATAAAGGTATAGTTTTGTTACATTATTCTGAATGTGTCGGAAAGATTTTCATAATCCATGCGTGGTGCATAATTTTTTTTCTGATTTTTTTATTAAATAGAAATTGTATGATCATTCGCGCGGAACAAATTATAATTTCCTTAAGTATAAAATGCCTT
This sequence comes from Maratus speculifer, assembly GCA_964019185.1. Taxonomy (NCBI): domain Eukaryota; kingdom Metazoa; phylum Arthropoda; class Arachnida; order Araneae; family Salticidae; genus Maratus; species Maratus speculifer. The sequence continues at coordinate 345,411,472 of OZ025292.1, forward strand.
TATCTTAAGTGTTGAATTCCCAGTATCATATGTGAGTGACAGACGTTTATTATTTTTTTTCTACTAAAAGGATATTTTATTTTCGTACCAATATTGTAGCAAAGGCGAGTTAGTAAAACTCTCAATTATATTTTTGGCAACACTAGCCATATGACATTTGTCAAACTCATTGAGATGTTTCTTTTAAAATTGTAATAGTCTGAGTTTATGTGATCTCCTGCAACATAAAGAGATTCAAAAATGTTTAGACCGTAAGTATTGTTTGCTATAATATGTGATAATTGAATAAAGAAGCTATATTACGATTGTATTTTTTAGCCAAAATAATTTATAGCATGTTTAGTATAACGCTGGAAATATGCCGTGTCATTTGTAGGTGACTTTATATTTTTTTGTCATAATGAAATGCATATAAACTAGGAGGGAGAGTATGAAAATAAGTTTCTCCTGGCAACTATGAACAGGTGTGTGTATGAAAGACAAAACATATAATGAAACATTAAAGATAAGACGCAACTTTATTTTTCTAAATAAATGCGAAGTGAGTTGAGCCATTTACCATACTCCTTTATAAGCTTCAAAGAGACCTACAGGAAAAAATTAGGGCATTGCACTTTATATTACGCGAAAGAAGCGTTGAACCACATGTTTGATTTTGCTTCCAAAGCTGTAATTAAGCATTGCTTAGTGGTCATGCTCATTGGTTTAGGTCTTAGTCTGTCCAACACTCGATGATGCCTCTCACTGAAATGGTAGCGCTATCTTCGCACCTTTAGTTTAGATATCAATTCTGATCCATAGACTTCCACAAAAGGGTTTCAACAAGTGTTGGACTGACCGAAACCTGGACGGGGTTGCACAGCCACTATAGACGAAAGCAATGCTTCACTAAGGCTTCGGAAGCAATTCTAAAATTACACAATTAGTTCAAGGCTTCTTTCGTATGCAGAGTCCTAATTTTTTCCTAGAAGACTTTTTGAAGCTATAAAAAGTATGGCAAATCTCTCAACTCACTTGGACCATATGTAAAAAAGAAAGTTACGTGTTATATTTGATGTTTCATTATGTGTTTTGTCTTTCATACACACCTCTGTCCACAGTCACCAGGGTAAACTTATTTTTAAACTCTCCCTCGTACTTTAATTATAAAGAAAAGAAAAATCTTTGTTAACTTGGACATGGAAATTGAAGAATTAATATTAAACTTATTAAATATTTAATTTTGAGGTAATAATTAATTATAACGATATATTATATTAAAATACATCATCACTACAAAATTTTTTACCGTGTTAAAAAGGGATATTTAAGAAACATATTATTTCGAATTTATGAAAATCTCTGTCGAATGACATTCGCCTTCCAGTGTTATATTTTCGCTAAAATAAACAATACTTTCCTGGAAGTAACATCGTATTTTAAAATTTGCATTTTTGACATAGTATCTACAGAATTTCAAAGGAAGGAAAGAAGACAGATTTATTTGCATACATGTGTGTATTCTCAAGCGATGAATTTCGTCGAAAAATGCGTTTTGAAAAGCTTTAAAGGATTCTGAAAGAAGAGCTAGAAAAAGAAATCTTACAACTGTTATAACTGACAGCAGAATCTTTACTGTGAAACTGATTTTCGAATTTTAAATATGCATTATCTTTTGACTTATTGCATTCCCAGTACTGTAAGCTATACCGGATTTGTGGAATCTTCAAGTAAGTATAGTAATAATTTTCCATGAAATGTTTCTTCAGTATGTTGATTTTGTAAATAAATTCGATAATCAAATTCATATGGCTGAGAATATTTTTTTTACTTACACGTCATACGATGCATAGGGTAAATCTTGCAATCGAAAAAATTTTAAAATGAAAATTTGCTAAAATTTCCTTGTGGTCAAACTGTCACTGGGGTAACGCTTAGCATTTTGCAAAATCAAATGTAACTAATAAACGTGCTATTAGATGACTTCAATGATTAATTTTTTTAAGTTATAATTACACTACTATATTATATAATTTGTTTCTGTATTTTTATGTAATTCATACAATTTCTAGGTATGTTCTATGTTTAGGTAGAATATTTCTGAACTTCATGGTTGTAAATACTTTATTTGACAATCGTGATTTACTGAATCATTACTAATACCATTAAATTTTGAATCATTATACTTTACTCATCGTAACCACATAGCTACCTCCCAATTTCTGCCACGAAACAGAACACGTTTTTGTTTTCATTACCGGTAATATAATTTGTAACCTTTCCTATCTCTTTATTTATTTAATGAAACATAATTTTTTTGAACAAATCATGTTACGTTTCATATAATTTTTGGTGGTTCAAATGTAATGTGTTATAGCAACAAGATAACAAAAATTTTTATAATTTATTACCTTTTATTGTAGAATTGTTTTGTGATTCCATCATTCTGTATTTATATTAAACTAAAAATATATCTACTTATTCTATTTTTTCCTTTTTTAATTCGCTATGAACTTAGGAAACACTATAAAAATTTTGACACAACTAAAGTTTCAGATGTTAAATTTCGTGCTGCAATGAGTTCCTAAGAAATCATTCGTATAATCAAATAATAGAAATCGATCGTAATAAAATTTCCCTTTTTTAATTATAATATTTCATTCTTACAAAAATTTTAACTACAGATTTTTTTAATACTTCGTGAAAAGTTATTCTACTTTTAATTACTCTTCTAAATCTGCTATGATAATTAATTTTAATTCTATTTTTTTAAGTTTATATGAAGGTCAAATGCGTGGTTTAAGACGGTCTTGAATTTATGTGGCGGTAACATTCTTCCACTCAAACTTTTAATTTTAATGGACGATATTTCCTTATTCCCCGTTTTTGAAAGGCTTATTGATTTGTTTTCTTTTGCGTACGTCAAAATATTTAATTACTAAAAAAAAAGAAAAACCTTTGAAGAAAAAATTAACTTTAAAGATTGCTGTGGGAGCTTCCCTAAGAATTTAAATAATTCACAGAATTTAATCCCTCTCCCACCTCCACAGAAATTACTATTTACATCTTGCAAAATTTCAATTTACTGTAAAACTTCATAACGGAAACTCCTGAATAGCACACACCTTTATTAAACAATTGATTCCATTTTTCTACTCTCAACATCTATATTACTGTACATTTTTGCTGCATATAGTGAACATCTCTGAATAGAGAATTAATTCCCCTCTACTGATGTGCCTGTTAATAAGATATTTTACTGTACAAACTTGCTCTATACTTTCTATGAACTATATTTCATAGAACTGCACAATTTTTGCAAACATAGAATATGAACTTATTTTATTAAAAATTATGCTCACATATTTTGCGAAATCTAGATATGTTCTTATTTTATGCAAAATACGTTTTTTTTTTTTTTTTTTTTTTTTTTTTCCTTTTTAACATGAAATATATGCACTTATTGGTATGCATAAAAAGGCAGATAATTTGCACAAAAAGTGTATACTTTTGAAATATTAAAAAATATTCACTTTTCACGCACAAGTTGTGTACAATCCATCAATTTTTGCCAAAAAGGGGCAATTTGTTTTTGATTGGGCTACTAATTTATTTTATTCTTTCAATCTGAGGCATTTGATTTTTGTTTTCACTGCCTTTATTTAGATTAAAGCTATTAATCGATAATCCATGATCCTTTGCGAGCACGTGCCCTTGCCGCATTACATAAAAATCATTTTATTGGACAAATTGGGAACTCTTTATTCCCCCCCCCCCTCTATCTCTTGATGGTTGTTTATTCGCGAAGTGGGCCAGCTCAAAATTTCGTTGGTCGTCTTGAAGTTTATTCTTAGATGAGTTCACGCTATCCTGGTAGAAAACGAGATTACGCTGCCTTAGACGAGATTTATACTTTTTTGAAATGCTGAAAGAGTTCATTTCACCTGGGTAGAGTTTTTTTTGTCAACTATTGATGTGCATCTCTGTTTAAGCTAAATTTTCATCTTTATGTTAAGACATAATAAGGCTCATAAGTGAGTCCAAACTTCTTTCACCTACTTAACATCTAATAAAATTTATGATGTTCAACATGGTTTGTTTATTTTTATGGGAAAATTCTAATATTGTGTCCACTACATACAACGACTCTCGAATGCAAATCAATAACTGTGCCAACTCGCTATTTACTCGGAAATGGTGCGAGATTTCAACACGTTTGCTCATATTTGGGGAAATTAAATAAGAAGTACGACAAGATAAATGTTTGTGATTAAAGTTATCTCATGTATATAATTTATAGAATTCTAAATTGAGCAAAAGAAAGTACGTGATTATAAGAAAAATAAAGTAAAGTCGGGATGTTTGAAGCTGATGAAGTGTACTTTAACATAGACCTTTAACTGATTTTTAAATTTAAATGCACGTTTCTCAAAACTATATTTAACTAGCAAGTACTGTGAAAAATGGTTTTAAACACATGGACAATTCTTTTAAACATATAAGCACTACTATGAACTCTGTTAATATGATCACTTTATTAATGTTATATGATCATGCATGAGTGCGCTTTTTTTCTGTATTTCAATTTTCATAATGTATAATTAAAATTTTTAATGTAAAATTGCAACGCGTTCAAATTTCAAGGTAATCTTTGATATTTCCCTCTTGGCTCTGTAAGTTTAAATTACAAATAAAATAAATCTTTCATATTTTTTTATAGTAATGTCCTTCTTTTAGGGGATTTTGTTCCATAGTTGTATCAGAGAACTGTATTCAAGCACATTTGAATTCATAATGCTTACATGCATTACAGACCAAAAGGTAGCATCACAGAATTACTTAAAACTCGATTCGAAAATTAAAACTCAATCGGTCTGCCAACTCATATCTTGGTGGAAAATACCTGAAAACCCGTTTGTAGTGATTGACACGAAGATTTAACATTGTGTTTTCCTGCTCCCACTCCTCCATGTTCTTTAGTTGGTCCACTGAGCTGAAGCTGTTCCAGGTAGAATAAAAAACGCTATTTGGGTGAATTTTTAAAAATTATTTTTTTAATGTCACGTCTTGTATGAATTCTTTTAAGTGGCTTCTTCACGTTTATGGAAAATACCTGTGTACATTGAAATAAATAAAATTGTTTTTTAAGATGTGAATTAGTTTCTTACCTTGGTATAAAAAAAAAAATTATACATAGTTCTATATTGAAGTTGCATTTTAAGACGACACAAGATCTTTTCTGTTTAAGTTAAAAAACATTAATCTTTTAAATGTATCCTCTATCACACGGAGTACTTTTCTGATTTTTCACAATTTAATATTTTAATGCATATAGACTTTAAATGTATGATATATGAAAATAATATTCAGGAAATTTATGTCATACTAAAAATCATTTCTAAAGAGAGAATATTCAGAAAACCTAGCTGTTATTAAAAGAAAGCCATTTCACTTGGCTTGCATTTCGAGAGATATTGGTTTTCAATAGCAGACAAAGGTCTATCTTTGCTACATATTCTTTTTATGCACTAAAAATATCAAATTTCAAGAGTAAAGCGTTTTACTCAGATAGTGTTCCTTTTTGAGACTTTATATATTGAGCATTTGACAAACGTATAAATTTTAGCTCATTGAATAGCTTATGTGTCTAGCATTTTACTAGTATCGATAAATTAATAGAAAAATATTTTTAAAGACTCGAATGTTTACCTCAATTATTTATGTATATTCTCTATGTCTAATTTAATAATAATGATAAAGGTGGTTTATTTTTAAATTTATAATATTTTTTAAATATTTCTTTTTTTTTCAATGTAATTGGTGTATGCCATTCTGAACAGCTTTTTGCACTCTGAATTTTTAAATATATTTACTGGAGTTTAATTAATAAACGTTGTGTCATATTTACTATAGCCTTTAACCTCATGAAATTGGTGAACGTGGTGATTATCATTTATTTATAAAAGAACAAAAGCAATTCATATTCATCATTGGAACGAGTATTAAATTTTAAAAAGGCATTTCAGTATCATCCTGCAATTTAAAATATAACGAAACTAATATTCTTTATTGACCTTAAAAAAAGCGGTTCATGCATAAAATGGTAAGCAACTATCAATTGTGCATAAAGATATGATTTATATATATATATATATATATATAATGCGGTCTGACGGCTAAATCAGCTTTAATTGTATAAGTCTATTTCAAGCAGAATTAAATAGAAATATTTTACAAAAAAACCACAGTTAGGTGTTTTCCAAGGGAAAGACTGTTTTAGAAGAACTTTTTTACAGATTCATGCAAATATATTCAGATATACTATGCTTTATTAATGTGAATTACCGTTCGTAGGATTTTCTATCTCAGCGGTGGCCAATGGCAAATTTCTAAACCGTTAGTCATAGACATATAGTTCCAATTGCAAAAATGCTTTTAAAAAGGTAAAGAATTGTTTTTTAAGCGATTTAGGTAAAAAAAAAATTTTATTAAAAAATTAAGAAAATTAAATTATTATACAATCCCCCAGTCCTATAAGTGATATTTAGTAAAAAAATTTCATCCCTCTAACAAGGAACACAAAAAAGATCCCATTCATCTAACACTAAAATTGACTGAATTATGAAACTTTGAATTTCATGACTTAAACCAATTTTTTGTAACTGAAAACGGATGAGTTGTGCTAAGCTTTAAGGGAACGTACACTAAGTGCTTAAAGTATTGTAAAGGTCGTCCATTTCCAACGCTGTCTAATGGGTAATTCCTAAGCCGTATGTCACAGACATATAGTTCTTACTACAAAAATGTTTTAAATAAGGTAAAGAAGTATTTTTAAAGTGATATAATTGAAGTTGCAGCGACCACATAAGTTTTTCGGTAGCGTTAACAATTAAAGAACCGAGTTTCAAAATTCTCTTTATCGAGAAAATCAAGTTTTAGGAAATCGCGAAAAACCTTTAAATGCGTCCGTTTTATAAATTTGGAGATTATAGTGTTACATTAGTGCATATTGATTTAAACTGATAGAGAAAAAAAAGCGATAAGGTGAGTTTTAAAATTAACATCCTCAATTGTATGTTTATTTTGTTCATCATATGTTTCATCTGTTTGTATGTATCATATATTTTATTTTGTTAGGAAATGAAGCTTTTTCTTTTCATTATTTAATTTTAAAAAGGTTTTTTTTTATTTTGATAAGCTTTTACTTTACTTATGACTTTCTTATGTATGTTTTCCTAGTTCAAAATTTGTACTCAAATTTTAACTCACTTCCAAATATCTGATCGAGGTCCAATTCGGAAACTTATTTAAATCCAACGACAATGTAATACACTGTCAGAAAAATTCGTCAATATACACTAAGTTATCGTTATTTTTTCACAAATAATTTCTGTTCTCCCAGAAAACGTATTTGTTCTGTGAGTTCATTCCGAGCGTCGAAAAATGAGGAAAAGTTTCCGTTTCTATCCAGCACGCATGCGCATTGGGTCTGTTAGTAATAAGTTCGAATTTATTTTTAAAATGAAAAACAAAAATATTCTATTGATTAAAATGTCTAATTTAGTTTTAAAAGACAAAAATGTTTTCGAATTTAAAAATAAATAACAATTACTTTCTTTATTCGTTCAAAAATTCTCACAAATAGAACATCCATGTTTTTTCTCTAACATTCTACGTAATATATTTAAAATTCACATTTTTATACTATATTAATACTAAACGTAAAAAAAACCCAGCCACAGTTTCATTAAAGATGAAATCTTTCCGAGATTAACTGCATAATTAAAAGCTTTTTAACGAAATACACCAACCCACACCATATGAAATGAAGAGTTATATTTTAACGCACAATCATCATGAGCAGCCGTAGCGCCGTGGATGAGCGTTGGTCTGGTAATCCTGGGGTCCTTGGTTCGATCCCCGCCTCTTCCGCATTGATTTTTTCCAAACTTTTTTCAAGTGACGGATATTTTTCCTCTTTTGACAGAGAAAAAAATAAACAGAAAATCGTCAATATACAGACAATTTCTGGCAGCAGTGCTGCCAGTGCATTTTCTGTGAAAAGACGGAAGTTTTTTTGAGAGTGTACTAATACGGTTTTATGTGCGTACCATTTATTTATTTTGTAGGAGTACACCAAACTCTATTAGGTTAAGTAAGCTAATAGAGTTTTAAATCCGTATCATTTTGTAACAAATATTGCTTTTCATAATGTAATTTAACAAAATTTCTGTTATTTTTTAAAATTATATTTGTAGCACAAATTGTATATTTTGCTTTAATATGTAAACATGAACATAAATTTAAAAATTTTAATCTCAATGTTAATGTTAAATTTTATATCTGACATTTATTTTTATTTCCAGTAAATTTGTGACTGACCCCTATTTTGCAGCAAAAAACATACTCCAACTTTAAGCAGCTATTACTCGGTCAGTTTTCATCGCAGAGGAATGGGACTTTTTTTTGTCTAACTTGTTAGAGTAGTACTAAAGATTTACTAAGTATCACTTATAGGACCGGGGGATCGTATAAAAATTTAATTTTCGTAATTTTTAACTAATTTTTTTTTTACCTAAATCGCTTAAAAAACATTTATTTACCTTAGTTAAAGCATTTTTGCAACCGGAACTATATGTCTATAACTAACGGTTTAGAAATTAGCCATTGGCCACCGTTGAGAGTGGGCACCTTGTATATTCTATTATATGCGAGAATGATTCAATAATTACTGTCCGACGTGTGTATAAAATATTTTTATTGCGGTTGTTGATGTGAAATATCAAATACTAATATCTCAGATGCCAAAGCCGTCAATTTTAGAACCGTAGCAGATGTATTAAAATATTTTTGGAGGAAGGGGTCGAAAACTGGTTTGGAGTGTATGGGGCTAGATTTGCGACAGTGATTACTATCGTTTGGACTCATTGTTGTAGTCATGTTTCATCCACTGTCACAAATCTAGCCCCATACGCTGCAAACCAGCCTTTTAAAACTTCAATCCTCACCCCAAAAATATGTTAATATAGCACCTACATTTCTGAGATTGAGGCATCTAAGACATTTGGTTTCGTTTATTCCACATTAAAATATTCTAACAAATATTTCATATGTTCTTGAAACAGTAATTTTTGAAGACTTGCATATATTAATAATAAAGTTATTATTATAAAATATCGATATCTATAATCAGAATAAATCATTTTAACTTACAGTTATCGATAAAGCAGCAATTCCCAAACCTTTATCGATTCGAGACCCACTTTTATGTAAAAAAAAGTATCGTTACCTACCTAATATGAAGATGTATCTAATATCAAGAGTAATTATTGTATACTTGTATAAGCTATTGGCTATATTATTCTGCGACACAGGCAAGTTATCATACGAGGGATGCAAATCAACAAATTCCAGAATCTGTAATCCCAATATGTAAATGAAATAATAATTAAAACATCACACATATTAAACAGAAAATGAAAAGTACTTTCAATTGTAATCAAAACACAATTTTACAATCTGAGAGATTTCTGCCAACGGCTTTTTACCTATGAGGACAGCCATGGGGTTAAAATCGGTTAATTTTAATCTTAAGCTACTCACCACCCACAGTTTATTTCTGTATTTGTTTTTCACAAATAGAAAAAGCATGTTCAAGCAACTATGTTGAGACTTACTAAACCACCTCTTATTCAGAATCTTTTTATCAATACTTACATGTATTGCAACCAAAGAACTTTATCATGTTAAAAAATATACCTTTACACGCCAATGTTCCATTTTTGGAACATGCCAATTTCTTATCTAAAAAAACAACATAAATCCATCTTTTGTTTAAAAAACTTGTGTTTTAAACAAAAGATGGTAACAAAAGAAGTAAAAATAAAATGATTATTTTTACTTGATCAAACTTAGTTATAAAAATATTTGTTAAATTTTGAATTTTATATGAATTTGTGAATTTTGCCCAACGAAAAGTCTAAAAGAAGGCTTAAATTACGATTTTCCCCCTTAGATATGATTTATTGTATCAATAAAATACCGATGCCAAAAAATTAATCCATATTTTCTCTACAAATACTAATTTTTACAGAGGAATACGCATAAATATATATTTTTTGCAGAATTTTGAAGTTGATGTTCCATTTTTGGAACATTGGCGTGTAAAAGGTTAATGAATAATTCTTTTTCTTCTGTTAGCTCATAAAATTTAAATTAATCAGTTCTAATGATTTATTTTAATAATAGAGAAAAATACATAAATTTTATGAATTTTATACTTATCTATTTATATTTATTTACTTTATTCATTTTTTAAAATGGATTTTATCTTCTTCAGTCCTGAGAAAAGTTTTATCTGAAACTACAATATCTAGTTTCAAATTATTATGTAACATCTTCAAAAATATAGAAGTCTATATATCGATTCTTATGATATGCACGCATTTATTACAAATGCCTTGAGGTAATTTTAACATTTCTGGAAAAATTTAAATTAATTTAAAGGGTGTTCCTTAGTGTTTCCAACTGGCGACATCAGAACTGAGGAGGTTAAAAACTATATCATGAAGGATTTTATATTAACAATTAAAACAATAAAATGTTAATATAAAATTTTAGTTAATCAATCATCGACATGACCGAATTTTATATCAAAATTTTCTTTCGAATATTAAAAATTGATTAAGTAAGGAAGCATTTTATAGAGATACTTCTTATCTGTTCGATATCGACCGGTGAGCTTTTCTAAAACAACTCTTTAAAAGAGGAACAGAACTTTCCCCATCTATAGTACCTAATTTACTAAAGGAGAAAAATGTTGAGCACAATGCAAGTAAAATATGATTAGAATTTATTTCATATTTACTTATTTTTATAAAATTTGGGGAAAAATCTGTATTATGAAATTACAAGTATTTAACAATATTGTATTCAAGTTTTCTTTATGATGGCTATGATAACAGCTTCAAAATGACATATAAAAAACTGTTATTAATTTACAGACATTTGAAAAAAAAGAGAAAGAGAAAGGGGGAAAGTCATATATTATAGTCATCATATACGGCGTCATATATTTTCAGCACCAAAACAGTCCAATAGAAAAAACAGAAGCATAATTTTATAAAAGTAATAAAACAATCATAACTGTACGGAATCGATAAATATATTATTTATGCTGTTTCTTACAGTGTAGCCTTCTGCTGGCATTGGATTTGACGATTAAATGTCCACTTTCTGTTTGTAATAGATTTTTCATCCAAAACTTAGTAGGTCTATTGCTGATTTGCTGATATCAAACTCTTTATGTTTCAAAGGTTGTTTGCTTTTGCAAACACCTTGTGTAATGTAACTTTACATCTGAAAGTGATAATTTTTTTTTTCGAATTTTGATAGCTTCCTCTATTTGTCAATATTTTATTTTTTCTTTATATTTTTGCTGAGTGAAATTCAATGATTCTTTCTTCATCCAGTTCATATCTCCGTTTTAAAAAAATGTATGACTTGTAAGACCGTTAAAATACAAGGGCAAAAAATCTCCTTTTCTATGCCAGTACCAATTTCATCAGCAATATTGCAGAGTAAAAAATCACTGTATTTTTTTTTTTTTTCATATTGTATCATTTCCTCCTTCATCTATAATTTCTGCCATTTCTGGTGAAATAACAATAGTATCAGTTTCACTCCAAACATCTTTATCTGAATCTTCTTCGAACATTCTTTGAAGCGATTTCAAACGATTTAGTCATGTCTATGAGAACAGAAAGAAAAAATCATTCCAAACAGTCGGACGACATGAGTGAATAAGAGGACTACGTCTTTTCTGATGACGATACGCGAACGCAGTACCTGTTTTCTCTTTCTTCCCCTCCAAAACAAAAGCAACTGATTCCTGAATTTTTCTCATCTACTTTGACCATCTTTAAAAATGGATTTACTCTACAACTTACGTTTTTCGACAATTCGAAAGTTTTCGCTTAAAAATGCTTCAAGTTTCGAACTCGTTATAAAATGTAGAAAAACTAGTGAACGAAAATATTTTTTAAATAAACTATTAACTACATTCCCTACTTAAAAATTACTGTTAATTAAAATGTCATATGGTAACTAATTTTTTATACGTATTTATATTGAACATTTCGGTAATGTAATACAAACAGTTAAGGGTTAAAAAACGTAATATTTTTGTGAGATGTCGTTAGAAAATATTACTTTTTAATAAAATTTATAATTACTGATTTTCTTAATTTCAACACTATTACAGTATTTAATATTAGTGTTGTCATATTCTGTTCAAAATATCTGCATTTTCTGTAGAATTTAAAAAAGTTTTTGAACTTTAGAAATTCATGAACTGTCATATCATAGTTTAGTATTTTGCAACTACAGGAACTTAAATTAATTAATTTTATATGCTTAACATGCTGTACCTTTTTTTATAATAATATCTTAAAGTATTAAGTAAAAATAATGAAAGAAAATCTTGCCTTAATTAGTTTCAGCAAAAGGCTTTTTGTTTTGGAAAAACTAATTCTAATTTTTTTTATCTAGTGCAGCCATCTAACATGGACAAAGTTTGCATTTTTTTGGATTGTTCCTGAGCAGGGAGAGAAATCATTGGATAGATGAATTTAAAAATAGGATAAAATAATTCTGATTTTGAATAAATCTAAATTATCAGGTTTTGAAAATATACACAGAATTAAAACGAATGAACACAATTAGATTAAATCAAGGCACGGATTTTAAAGGAAACAAGTTTAAATTCACAGAAGAAAAGAAATGAATTTTAATAAACTACCTATACCTTCTTCCCAACAATCACACAAAGACTGACATTAAGAGCATCAAATTCATAATACACAATATTTATTTCATAGAATATCAAATCTTGACGAATAGCTTGATATTAATTTACAGAGTATAGACTTGTCGAAATTCAAAAGGCTATGATTGAGAATGATTTCATTTTTCAATACATAGAATGCTATAATAATTTGAATTCTTTTGACTTTAAAAAGGGTTAAACTTAAAGAACTTCCACAGTAACATGACTTTAAATAAAACTGGCTCATTATCTTTAGAAACCAGGATTTACCTTAATTATACACACCGTCAGAATGAATTTTTTTATTTGACTCACTACTTTGTATAAAGATTTAACAGTATTTTTTAGCTTTTAAAAGCTTTAAATCATTCATTAGACTTAACAATATCACAGAATTAGAATAAAATATATCATTTCTTTAGCAAACAAAAAATATTTTCTTCTCAAACACAACCAGCGAGAATTTTTGTTACGTAATCCAGCAGACGAAAAACTGCCCGTCTTCTTTGTTAAGGAGATTTACTTTTTTACCTGGTCCAATCATATTAGCCAAATTCGTGGCACACAATGAATATTACAATATTTTAATGTATGTACTAGATATAGCATGTTGTGAGTTAATGTTAAAATTAGAAATGTTGGAACTAGGATATTGATCGGAAGACCTTAGCAATTAAAGTAACAGAACGGTACGCTTTCATACCAGGTTCGATTTCAAGCCCTGGCTATATTTTCCCTCGCATTGGATTCGTTGAATAAGTTAAATTTAAAACAGTGTTCTTTATATACATGAAACTATTTACCATTTTCTTTTATACGAGATATTATATACTTTTTATAATATTAAAAAGGATTATTACTACAACAATAAACATTTTCATTCAGAGGAGATCGCACATATTTACCCAAAGATGATTAATAATCTATAATGTTCTTAACAGCAACCAAGAACAAAAAATGTCAGCCTAAAACAAAATTTGATAAAAATAAACTACAAAAAATAAAAGTGCATAAATCATTTTAATTAAATACATTTTCAATGACAGCCAGTTCGTAATTTGAATAAAGCGAAGATTATTAATTGGAAAAATTGCAGACATTTAGAACAATAAAATTCTCCAGTCTGAAACAATTGAATTCATTAAAGTTACACATATAAAAAAACGGTTTATTTAAAATGAGAAATTGAAGAAAACAGCAACCAGAAAAAAAATGTCAACCTAAAACAGTATTTAATGAAGAAAACTATGAAAAATAAAAATGCATAAAATCATTTTAATTTCAAACATTTTCAATTACAATCTGTGCTAATTATTTTTAATTACATATTTATTTACAATAGTGATGAATAAAGCTAGTATTTTTCTGTTATCTTATTTATTCATTAATGTTAATTTGCTATTGAATGAAATGTAGCAAATTTTTACTAGTAGCTACCTATGAAGAATTAGAAATAATGTAACTAAATGATGCATAATACATTTCGAATTTCCATTATACATCTCTAGATGATTTTCATTATTATTTGATAATTATTGTGTTAAATAGATAAAGTAAATTAGTATGGAATAGAAATTTACATTTTTTTAAATTGAAGTAATTTTTTGCAATGCTTTTTCGTTATGAGAACCCAACAGGGAAATTGTGAAACATGAAGAATTATTGCTGAAAGCTGTTATATTTAGTTTGCTTTTTAAATTTAGAGAATACTATTTAAGTATTTATTTGCTTAAGTTATACTTAAATATGAAAATAGTTAGATTTTTCTAAAGAAGAATTATTTATATTAGCAAAATAATTTAAATAATTACTCTTCAGTTTTCAATTTACGTGATACATAAGAGAAAATGAAACACCAGGCTTTAAAAATTCAAAATATGAAAAATAATTTAATAAATGAATGAATTGCTAATAACAAACATCACAATTTTTGAAATGGTAATAATTAGCCGAAAGTTAAATAAAGAGTTACAGTATGAAGGGGTTGTATCCAAATATAGTACGTGTCATATTATGTGTTCTATATTAACATTGGTCAATGGATAAATGGATACAGTCCCTCATCTTTTTGCTTCATTTTGTGAATAACGGATTTTGAGCTTATTTTATTGTCGAACACTTTCAGAATTTTCAAGCTATGTTTTCGAGACTTTTACAGAAGTTCATCTTTAAATTTAGCTAACTTAATATGCAAATGAAATTTTGATAGCGTAAACGCATGCGCAATTTAGTAAAGCTGTTCATTTTTTAAACAATTTTTATTATTTTTTTTCAGGGTATATATTTCAGGGTATTGTGTGTCATGTTTTCAAAAAAGAATATTATTTTACATTGAGAACTCTGCAAATTATAAACAAAGAAAAAAAAGAGGCTGATTTTATAAAAACCTTAATTTCTCTACCTGTATTCATGCTATTCGCATAAAAATACATACAGTTTATTATAATAAACAATTTAATCATAATCGTTTGAATGATTTTTGCTACATTAGTTTTTCCAGTGTTATTCAAAAGATATTTGTTCTTTTTCAATTTCTTGGCAGTTCCACGTGGAATTTCGAGAAACAAAATCTTCACGGAAATGTATGACCTGCACTATTATTTTTACACACTTAGAGTTTCAGGATAATTTCTCAAGAATTTTACTAGATATTTAACAAAATGTCTAAAATCGCCTTTGGTCGTATAATATATATATATATATATATATACAGGGTGTATCTAAACTACTGGGCAAAACTTTAGGGGGTGATAGTACACATCAAGACAAATAATATTAAATGGGAAACTAAAGGTCCCAAACGTCTTCCGAAGGAGATAGGCGCCATTAAAGTTTAGGGTCCAAAATTTGAAATGATTATAAAAAATAGAAAAATTGGTCAATTCGTTTGCGGTTTTCACGAAAAGTATTCTTTATGTCAGTATTGTCTTGAAAATAAATTATACAGATAAATTTCAAAAAATGTCGATATAGGGCGCTTTAGACTTTGGAGTAACGTACAACTATTTTTTACAGTTATTTTTTGCATCTCATTAATTTTTTTAGAAGATTAGACATAAACTTAAATTTTGAGCTGAATATCTGAATCGTTGAGAGTGGGTAAGTAGCGCAAACTGAACTGTGTTCAATGAGGGTGGGGAGGTTCAAATTTCAAATGATTATAAAAAACGGAAAAATTGGTCGATTCGTTTGAGGTTTTTTCTAAAACCTTTCTTTATGTTAATATTTCCTTGAAAATAAATTTTAAAGATAAATTTCAAGGAATTCCGTTAGAGGGCGCCTTAAACTTTAGAATAACCAACAACTATTTTTAATCGTCTTTTTTTTAATCTAAATAAATGTTTTAAAAGCTTAAACTTAAATTTTGAGCTCAAAATCTGAATCGTTGTGAGTAATTAAGTAGCGAAAAATTGAACTGTGTTCGTAGGATGGGCAGGGTAACATTTCAACTCCTGAACACAGTTCAGTTTGCGCTTTTTAACCCCACCCAGCGATTCAGAATTTGAGCACAAAATTTAAGTCTAAACTTTTGCAAGCCTTTAATTAGATACAAAAAATAACAGTTAAAGATTGTTGTTGGTTACTCTAAAGTTTAAGGCGCCCTCTGACGGAATTTTTTGAAATTTATCTTTAAAATTTATTTTCAAGGAAATACTGACATAAAGAATGGTTTTAGAGAAAACCGCAAACAAATCGACCCATTTTTCCGTTTTGTATAATCATTTGAAATTTGAACCTTCCCACCCCCTTTGGACACAGTTTAGTTAGCGCTACTTAACCACTCTCAACGATTCAGATTTTCAGCACAAAATTTAAGTTTATGTCTAAGTATTAAAAAAATTTAATGAGATGCAAAAAATAACGGTAAAAAATAGTTATACGTTACTCCAAAGTCTAAAGCGATCTCTATCGACATTTTTTGAAATTTATGTTTATAATTTATTTTCAAGACAATACTGACACAAAGAATAGTTTTAGTGAAGACCGCAAATCAATTGACCAATTATTCTGTTTTTTATAATCATTTGAAATTTGAACCTACCCACTCCCATTGAACAGAGTTCCGTTCGCGCTACTTAACCACAGATTTTGAGTTCAACATTTAAGTTTATGTTTAAGCTTCTAAAAAAAATTTAATGAGATGTAAAAAATACCGGTAAAAATAGTTGTTCGTTACTCCAAAGTCTAAAGCGCCCTCTATCGGCATTTTTTTTAATTTATCTTTATAATTTATTTTCAAGACAATACTGACATAAAGACTAGTTTTCGTGAAAACCGCAAACGAATCGACCAATTTTTCCGTTTTTTATAATTATTTCAAATTTTGGACCCTAAACTTTGATGGCGCCTATCTCCTTCAGAAGACGTTTGGGACCGTTAGTTTCCCATTTAATATTATTTGTATTGATGCGTACTATCACCCCTTAAAGTTTTGCCCAGTAGTTTAGATACACCCTGCATATACATATATATATATGATTTAAGTTATATCCTTTTGTTTCATGTTTGTTGGTTTAGTTTTGTGGGGTTTCAGGATTGTTCATAAGATATGTTGATTTTATTTTGTTGAGTTTAATAAAGTATATTTTATTTTTGATTCAGTTCAGTAATTTTGTATATTACAGTATAGCAGTATTTTGTATATTTTGTATATTACAGTACATATATACATATATATATACACTATATTGCCATTGATTATGGGACACTTGCGATTTTAGACATTTTACTAAATATCTAGAAAAATACATTAGGAATCATCTCGAAACTCTTAGTGTACAAATATAATAGTATACGTCATACATCTCCGTGAAGATTTTTTACCGAAACTCCATAGGGGACCGTCAACAAATTAAAAAAGAATGAATATCTTTTGAATAACCCTGTCAAAACTAATGTAGCAAAAGCGCTCAAACTCTAGATTATGATTGAATGCCTTATTGTAATACACTGTGTTCATTTTTATGCAAATAGCATGCATACTCGCAGAGTAATTAAGGTTTTTATAAAAATGGCCCCAAATTTTTCTAAGTTTTTCCCTTATAATTTTCAGAGTTCTTAATATAAAATAATATTTTTTTCATAAAATATGACAAACAACATTGCACACAGTACACTGTAATCAGAATTAAAAAATAGTGAAAATTGTATACAAAATGAGTTGGTTTACTAAATAATTTTTTACTGCGCATGCGTCAACGATATCAAAATTTCATTTGCATATTATGTTAGCTAAATGTATGGAGCAACTTTTGTGAAAGTCATAAAATCATAACTTGAAAATTCTGAAAATAATCGTCAATTGAATAAGTTGAAAATCCGTTATTCTCAAAATGAAGCAAAAACAAGAGGGGTTGTATCCATATATTCATTGATTAGTGTCAATATAGAATACACAATACGGGATGTTACGACTATTTTTGGATAAAATCCCTCATTCTTTAGCTTCATTTTGGAAACAACGGATTTTGTCCTTTTTCTATAGACGATTACTTTCAGAATTTTCAAGCTATAATTTTGAGACTTTTACAAAAGTTGCTCTATACATTTAGCTAACATAATATGCAAATGAAATTTTGATATCTTTGACGCATGCGCAGTAAAAAATTATTTAGTAAACCTATTCATTTTTCATACAATTTTTATTATTTTTTAATTCTGATTACAGGGTACTGTGTGCAATGTTGTTTGTCATATTTTCTAATAAAAATATTATTTTATATTAAGAACTCTGAAAATTATAAGGTAAAAACGTAGAAAAATTTGGGGCCATTTTTATAAACACCTTAATTACTCTGCGAGTATGCATGCTATTTGCATAAAAATGAACACAGTGTATTACAATAAGGCATTCAATCATAATCTAGAGTTTGAGCGCTTTTGCTACATTAGTTTTGACAGGGTTATTCAAAAGATATTCATTCTTTTTTAATTTGTTGACGGTCCCCTATGGAGTTTCGGTAAAAAATCTTCACGGAGATGTATGACGTATACTATTATATTTATACACTAAGAGTTTCGAGATGATTCCCAATGTATTTTTCTAGATATTTAGTAAAATGTCTAAAATCGCTAGTGTCTCATAATCAATGGCAATATAGTGTATATATATATATATAATCAATAATTTGTAATAAAATATAAATAAAAATTAATAGTAAAATAATTTTTTAACGTGATTATTTGCTTTATAAATGGCTAAACACAACGATTTTCTAACAACTCTAAAACAAAATAAATTTTCCAGTGTCTAAATTTATAAAAATCCTGTAGATGTTCAATCGAACTCACTGAACATCTATTCTTTTATCCCGATGACGTTGCGTAATCTCATCACTTTTTTTTTTTTTTTTTTTTTTTTTTTTTAAGTTGAGACAAGTTTTGTTATTTTCACTATAAATTAATGTTATATATGTTAATATGATTAACTAAAGTTAGTTGCATAAGAAACATTTAATCTCTTATAATATTATGATTAATGGGTTAAAATATGAAAGCAAAATAATATATAACAACAATGTGAAGATTGATTATCAAAAAAATTAAATCTATAGAAATACACAAAATAAGTATTTATTAATATAAAATTTATCTTAAATGAAATGAAATGTTTTCTTCCAGGGATATTATTATTTTTTATTAATAATTAAAAGGCTTCAATTTATATTTTTACTTATAAAAATATAGATTTAGAAACATCTTCCAATAAATAAATAAATAAATAAATATCAACAAATATACAAAGAATTACAAACTCGTCGATACTTACTTTAGTATAGTATCTATAAAACGTAACATCAAAATTTGATGCAATTTTTAAAAATCCTATTTTTGCCAAAATTAGTCTTCATATTCCAGTGGGAAAATACGATAAAAGAGAAAGAATGCTCTACTTAAAGCAAGTGTTTTAAACTTTAGCGATAAAAGTTTTTATTACTGTTTTTGGGTTTCATTTTTTTTACCTTACTGTTAGAGGTTAAAATAAAAAAGTTGTTACATAAGATTTTATTATGATAAAAACAATTTTTTTCTTAAATTTTGGCAGGTTTTAACATAAAATTTGATGTGTAGTTTGTATTAGATAGCAATTTGAATTCTAAAATTAATTCTTTATCTATTTATTTCCAAATATTTCACAAACTAAATATGTATTTATATTTGACAATTATAAATATATATAAAAAATTAAGAAGTCAAAAAACGTGTAAAAATTGAAGGCTTTTGAGAATTTTTGTTACGATTGTTATCGTCTTTTTTTAATTTTGTGAATTTTTTTATAGTCTTAAAACGAAATTCATATTGAAAATTTTTCACGGGAGTAGATTAAAATTTATTCTCTGCAGTTTGTGAATATACAGAAAATTTGTTATTCGACATTTAATGTTTATACGCTATCCGAAGTGTTTTTTTTTCTTTTTGAGACTTGTAAAAGGAACTCGGTTTAATTTAATTTAATTTATTTTTTATTTTAATTTATTATTTTTATGTAAATTTTCTCTGCGTGAGTTTTTGCAATTTCGTAAGGATTCTTGCGATTTTTAGAGTGATTTCAAGATTCACCAGATTTTATTATGAAACTTTTAGTGTTTTTACGCGTTTCATGACATAGGAAATCAAATTTCGTGGAATTTATTAGAAGTTCATATTATAATATCGATTTATAATAATTTTCCATAAATAAATGATTTTTTTTACTTAAAAATATGATCAGAAAAATTTTGGTTACATTCCGTGTAGTTGACTAAAACCCTAAATTTTAAACCGATTTTTTCGGGGGGGGGGGGGCGTACGAATTAAAATTTAACACATAAATTTAATATTGGCATCGTTAAAAAATTATTATATGTAATACAACAATAAATATTGTATACATAGTAGATATTATAGTAATATATATGATATGACGCTTTAAATTTTTGCTAAAATGGAACGCACATCGTCAAAAATAATATGGGCGTATAAGTTTACAGTTCCTTAAAAATCATAATTTTACATGATTTTTTTCAATAGTTGCTCTTTACTTTCAAGACTATACTTTTTGAAGATCTGAAAAGACGATATTTTTCACAAAGATTTGTAACTTCTTTGGGGTTTTTTATTCAAACACAAATCCTAAGTAATTTAATCGAAAACAGCAAACAGAAAATGTACTTGAAAATTACCTGAAATAAAATTTATCGAATGTTAATTCATCGTGTTTATTTTATACCTGGGTTGCTTTTACAATTTTACTCGTGTTATTTTTTCAACGTTTACTCTAATGTTTTAAAAGTTTTTTTCACAAAATTTGCTTACGTATTCTTAATGAATTTTTTTTCATAAGTATATGAAAATATAATAAAAACTATTTAAACTACACCTGTTTCAGGGACTGTATTGAGCATTGATATAGGAAATTTTAATATGGTGCTAAAAGTAGATGTTACAATTTAGAAAAAAGTTCTTGTAAAATTTTTAATTTGTTGACAACGATAGTTTAAAAAAAGTTTGAAATTGCACGTCAAGCATAGCAAATGAGGTGCGTTCGTAAGATAACGAAGTTTTAAAAATGTCACTCTCCTATATCAATCTCATAAAATTGTAAATAATTAAATACAATTAAAATGCCCATCATTAATGTTCTTCCTATACCTTTATGCAATCGAATACATTTGTGTGGCCTTGTAAATCAATAACAAATGTTCTTTGAACCACAGCTTTTGCAGAATGTGTATTATAATATGTACTTGATAGATGCATACCAATTTTATTCTGTTCGAAAGAGTGTAACACCATTGAAATAGATTTGAAAGATTTTTCCCCATTGGCCGTAATGTAACGGAATACTTTTAATTGTCCCTGTAATTGATCTACGCATCCTATTTTTATAAAATTTGAAATGTGTCGACAAAATTTTGTAATAATTATATATTTTAAATTTCAAAGGATTTGGTTGGGTAGTTTTTGCGTTGTTATATGCGGACGGCCGGACTGAACGACATCTATAGGTGCTAAGTATTTACATAATTGCGAACGCACCTAAAAATATGTTTATATTCTGAAAGACAACGACATTTAAAGTATAAGAACAAGTTCGGTGGGATTTTATAGTAAATGGTCTAAGAATAAATGTAGGTGAATCTTTTCTGTTTATGCTGACAGTTCACAAACTAGTAAATATATGTATATATATATATATATATAGAGAGAGAGAGAGAGAGAGAGAGACAAACTTCAATTACGTTTTTAATTTCCTGTTTTATATTTTCATTAGACATGCATGTATTTACACAAAGAAATGAGTAATAAAATCTCCAACCGAAACATTACATAGACAAAACATAATTAAGCATATTAATATTCTTTATCAATATTTTCACTTTTTCTAGAAATACTTCCTTATAAAGGTACTAAATAAAAATAAGAACATATTTTATGATAAATTAGAATCTCTAAATTATTACAGCTATAAAAGTTCATTATATTTATTATCTAAATAAGGAAAATTACTTACTTTCAAGAAATTCATTAAATTAATCTATTGTGCGTAAACATTAGACAAAAATAAATATCTAGAATTTTCATGTAGCGATCTACATTATATTGCGTAAGATAAGATTTATTTGATGTTAATTATTCCTTTTTTATGTTATATTTATCTAAGTCATATAAATATTACTACAAAAGAATATGTAATAATAACGCAAAGCCAAACGTTTACGTAATAATGTTTCATATGAGAATTTTAATGTCTCTCAAAACCATTACACTATGAATGTTATTAAAGGAAAATAATAAAAGACTTTAAGGTAAATATATGCCTGCCATTTATAACTATAAATGTCCGCTGCATTCATTAAGGGAGTAAAGAAAAATTATTTACTCATAACAAAAGTTGACAGCTAAATTAAATAAGAAATATCGTGAAAGCGATGTTCTTGCATAAGGCTTTACTTAATTATTGTCGAATGTTTAATAAAATAAAGAAGTAAAGCCATTTTTTATTAATTAGTAAGGCAGATCTAATTCTTAATTGCATTTCGCCACAGTAGTTGCAAAAACAATAAATTTCCGCTGCCTCTTTTTTTCTGTTTTCTTTTTTGTCTATCTATATTACAAGTACAAACATAATCTGTGCGTAACTCTGACGTCATTTTGCAAATGGCAGCAGTAGACGATCAAATTTAACTTTTGTTTACGTTATTATTATTTTATAATTGTCTAAATGTTCCACTTTTTCAATTTCAATACTGACAAATAAAGAAAACAAAAGTATTTTCAAATGCAATTTCTTTGAAATTATATCGCAATTTGTTTGAGAACCGCATAACAATTTATTTAATTTTTATTGATTTTAAATTACCTTACAAACATTATTTTTTAAAATCGATTTCTGTCTTAAATAGTTTACCATTTGTTTCCAGTTTACATGCTATAATGAAATTTAAACTTTATTAATCCATAGACAAAAATAAATTAATAATAATAAACACAAATTTAAAACAAGTCAATAAACCACGCTTTTAAGACTGGAGTCATTAGAATGAAAGAATCTAGCTGCCTATAGTGACTTCTTGACCTTTTAATTCCTGGCACGAGGCCAATAAGATGAAATCATTTTTTATAAATTTCAAAATTTCATTTTTAATACATAGTGACTATTTCTCATATGAAAATTATTGTTGTTTTTGATAGTGAAAAATCTGAAAAAATATATATTTAATGTATAAAAATGTGATGGATTTTCAATTAACAAATCATATACATACGATTTTCACATGCATTAACCTAGGAAACTTGTTGGAATTTTCGCTTTTTTAAATATATTCACTTTCTTTTGAAATATCTGACAAGAACAACCAAAACTTATAGACCAGAAGGCGGCAGCACAGGCAACCATCTCACCAAGTTCACGGATGAAAATCTAGGATTACTTAAATCTCAATTCAAATATTAAAAAGCAATCGGTCTGCCAAGTCACATCTTGGTGGAAAACACCTAAAAACCCGATTTGAGCGCCTGACTCACAGGTTTACTGTCATGTTTCCCTGCTTCCAAATCCTCCATGTTTTCATACTTTTCGGTGCAGGAAAGCGCAATTGTAAACCTACGAGTCAACGAGCAAAATCTGATTTTTAGCTGTTTTCCGCGAAGGTTTGACTTGGCTGACCGATTGCGTTTTAATATGCGAATCCAGATTTAACTAATCCTAGACTTTCATCCGTGAATTCGATGAGGGGATTGGGTGTGCTGACGCCACCAGGTCTATCACAAAGCATGGATTAAGACACGATTTTTAATACGATATTGGAATTTTTAGAAATTACATAAGCATTTCCTTTTCATTTTAATGGCAGCACTTTTCACGCAATTTTTCTTTAGAATCTAAACTTTGTATTTTATGAGAATTTAAAACAACGGCAATAATTATTTGATGATCGGTTTTCCCTAAAATGCAAATAGTAAAATACTTTTCGACACATATTATATAGAACATTTTGTTTTATTGTGTTACTTTTGTTTCTTTTTCTAATTTTTATTTGTTTAAGCAGTTTTATATTCGTAAACGGACATATATTCCACCGGAATACATTAATTTTAGATTTAGGTTGGTAGGATTTATTTTTATCTTCGAATTGAATTTTCATTGAATAAAATTACGAAAAATTTCAACGAGACGATATAAATAAGCATATTAATGTTTACATTTAGTTTTTAATGTAAAGGTTGCCTTGGTTTATCCCTTATTTTTGGAACACTCTATTTTTATTCACCGAGATAAGTGAATAAAAGTCATGTTGTTGTAGTATTTTGATCAGTCAATTAGTTGAGCAAAACTTTCATTCGGTTTATTTATCTGCACTCTCCGTGTCATATGTTTGGTGTTGACAAGAACTCGTAGTGTATTTCTTCGTTATGCACGGACCACATTTTAGGAAAAATTAATAAAAAAATATAGATTTAAGTTCATATTATTCCACTTCTTCCGGTTTTATTGACGTTCATATCACTAACGTGGGACAGTCACAACAGTTACATAGATTTTCAGCTTTAAAGATACAGATTATATAACATAGTGTATAACCTTATGAAGGGTTGTAACAATAATTTTATTACATAAACTGTATTATTTTATAAAGTATATTTATATTTTATGTTAAACTTTTAAAAGTGATATTTCCCCAGTAGCCAAAAATTATTGGACCAATATTGGCTAGATCTAGGATTGCGCCAATGTGCCAATATTGCTTAAAATATTGGCACATTGGCGCAATACTGGCATAAAATATTGCCCCAATATTGGGGTGTTTACATTTTGCCCTTATTTAGCTAATATTTGCAGCCAATATTATGCCAATATTGGGGTTTCATTGGAAATATTGGCATTTAAACACCAATTTTGGTTAAATATTGGGATTTCATTGGAAATATTTCCAATGTAATGCCAACATTTATATAATATTGGCGTTTTATTGGCAGTATTTCCAATGAAACCCAAATATCGGCATAATATTGGCTGCATAAATCAGGGCAAAATGTAAACATCCCAATATTGGAGCAATATTGACGTTTTATTGACAATATTTACAATAAATGAAATATTTCCGTAACGTTGGATCAATATTGGTTTGCTACTAGGGTTTCATATCGTTATATAAGTATAATTACAATTTATTAACTAAATTTAGTTTTATTATTTAAACATCAAGTTTTTTTCCACGTTCTATGAATAATCATTTTTTCATATTGTAAGATTTTCTTACTAGACGTTAGCACTTTTAATTGTTTTATTGTTTATTTTTTTTATTTAAACTTCTCCAATTCTAAGATTTCCATTTTTAATTTGAATATTTTGCAAGGCATTTTTTTTTTAAATTTATTACGTAAATTGAGATTTCGGTTTTTTTTTTTTTTTTCACATCTTTTTCAGATCTGAAAAATCATGATTTTTTCCATTCAATTTTTATGAGGAATTGGATTTTTCATTTGAATAATTTAATATCTTATACTATTAATTCGTCCATTCTCTGGCTTTGTTTAATGGAAGGTTACCCAACTCTTATATCATTTCACCTTATAGCTTGTTCACGAGTTAAATCGTACATTCTTTGCTCAATATGCGTAATTTAGGCTTAAAAATTCTACTACAGATCCACATACGTTTCAATAATTCCAGTTTCTTCCATTTCAATTTATATTTCCTTTAAAATATTATTTCCTGTTTTTCTGTAATGTTATTGTACAGTATTATTACTGTACAGTACAATAATATTACACTACTGTAATATTATTGTATATACAGTATCAGATTACATGTCAATTTATGTTTTTCATATCCCCATCTGTGCATGATGTATCTGCGTTGTCTTAAACACTTGGAATAGAATTAAAAAAAATAAACACAGAATGCCGACTAACACCAATAACTTTTTAAAATTAATTGTATTGAACTTTATTATATATACAAATCATTATCACAAGATCATTATTTACAATTAAATAACTCAGTTCACGTATAGATCTCTACAGTGACACTTCATTATGTTTCATCTCTTTCTTCATATAACCTAATCCAACAATCTGTTGTTTTATTACCGATTTCTGCGAACTCGCAACAATTGTTGTTCGTTTCAACTTTCTTCACTTCCGTTCGTAATGCTGCCGCTAACCACGGCTTTGATTTAGCTATGTAACTAGACTACTATTGACATAAGAGTTGCGATTTAGAGAGAAAAATATGCCCGCCTAATTGTTGAAAGGGAATACTCCTTTTCAGAATCGGCCATGCTGACGAGTCGTCCGTCCTCGGATGACATCTTGGTCCATCGATAGAAGCAACAGAAGCACCTAAAAAAAAAGCACCCAAAGTTAAAAAAACACACAATCAGTTCATTGTGAAGCTTCAAAATGTTGATCACAGCAGCTTGTAAAAAGAAAAGTTCTTTTGGCATCTAAGGGTTAAAAATTTTAAAAAGCAAATTCGCCGTGTTTAATCTTCTTTTTTATTATCTTATTTTAAATCTTATGTCGTTTCGTGTTTTACGCCTTTTTTTAATTACTTTTTCTTGTTTTCTTTCATTACTTTTCATAGTCACTATTATACAAGGATTTCTTACTTCTTCGGAACTCAGCATAATCTTCAGAATCAAAGGATTTGTCAGGAACGAACCACATTCGTCAAATCGGTTAAATTGTCATCTTCGGAATTATTAGTTTCAATTTCGGTATCAGTCGGTAGCGTCAGTCGGTATTTATGTCAATTTTGTTTCTGTTCTCTTCTAAATAGATCTTCTATAATCACAATCAGGCTTCTTTTTAGTAAACTCCTGCTTTGGTTTTTTTTAACTTCATAAAAATTTATTTTGTATTCATCTTCAAATTCATTGTGCGATTTAGAAATACACTTAAATTTGTTAGAAATATTACTTCTTCGACTTCTTGTTGAATATTTTCACAAGATTTTTTTTTTCAAAAAATTTCTTCATTTATTACATCAAAATTCTGATTGTTTTCATCTCAAGAAGAATGCAAGAATTATCTTTATTTTCTAATTTCGTGGAATTTGAAGCATTAACGAGATTTTTAGAGGCATTATTCATCTTAATTTGCTTCTTAAATTTAGTCAATTTTTGTCGCAAATTTTCAAAACCTTCCTGGGAATTATTTAATTTTCTTGATTTCTTCTTTTCGACATTTTTATTTTATAACATCCATTTTCGGATTCTTCAAACTGTTTTCCAGATATTTTGAATAATTATTTGCTTTTATCAGGCGTAATCGGTATTATTGTGAGCGCTTAGATTCTTCTTCTAATTGAGTTTTTATACCGTGAAAACATCACTCCAACTTTCTATACAATCTATTGATATTTTTATTTTTCTGCTAATTCATGGTCTAATTTAGCTTCTCATAAAGTTATCGCGATTTTTTACTTCGTTTTTTCCGACAAAAATGCTTCTTTTAATTCGATTACATCTAATGCTATAAAATTGCATTTTCTTACATCATCTTTAACTAGAGTAGTTAAATTTTCATTTTGTAGACGTAATTCTTTAATTTCTGAGTTACAATATTCAGACTGATTATAAGTAAATATTTGTTTTGATTTAAAATTTGTGCGTTGCTATTGTACGTAGAAGAATAAGAGTTATCAAGGTAGAAGAATAAGGGTTAAATTTAGAAACTGCAGGTAATTCCCTACTATTTAGAAATTTACTAAGGAATTGTTCTCACACTTATTTATCTTAATATTTTTACCAGAAATAACTACTAAACCTTGCCGCATTATATCAGCATCAATAATTAAATAAAAAACTATAGATTGATAATCAATAACAAAAATACATGTTTAAAATGTGGAATCATCAATTTCGATTTCAGCCTCATATTAACCAATTGGTCTGAATGTTTTTTATTTAATCGTGTTAAAAGCATATCCGTTAGTTTTAAAATTACATAATCTTTAATTTTATGAAAGTTGTTTTTCTTTAAGATTATTTTTTTCGCTTCCTGTATCAATTAATGAAATGAAATTTAATGAATGAATTTTACATCAATTTTACATATTTGTATCACCGACATCTCCAATAATAAACGTATGTAATGTCTTAATACTTGACAACTTTTGAGTTTTCAAAAAAGCTTCTAATTCCTTAAAATCAACCAATTTTTTTGATATATTTGAATAAGAAAAATAAACTCACTTATTAGTAATCCAATTTCAGAATACATAATATGCTGGAAAATTTTCACTTAGAGTAATTTATTTGTAGCACTGTTTCACTTACTTAAAAAATACTCTTTGTCGGTGAAGTTTGATCCCAATTCTGACGCCGCTTTTGTAGGAATATAATTAAAACACAAACACAGAATTCCGACTAACACTAATATAACTTCTTAAAATTAACTATATTTAAATTCAAATTCTATTATTCTATTACCGATTCCTGCGAACTCACAATAATTGCAAATCATTACACTTTCTTCACTTCCGTTCTTAGCGTTGGGACTAATCCCAATTGGATTCAGCTTGGATTCAGAAAAAAATATACACACCCTTATGCCTTTCCACAATAATCTACATATATATATAATAAGAGATGTCTGTCTGTCTGCCTGCCTGCCTGCCTCATCGCGGATAACGCCGAAATTTAACGCCGAAACACCCAGGTCTCTAAAATTTTTCTCGTGTGTGGATGCTAACATCAAAAAGTGCACTTCGCAGCCGGATTCTTAAATTTCAATTTAGATTTTTTTAATTAAAAGATACTCAATAAAATGATATTAGCAACTTTCAACCAATCCACGGGAAGAAAGCAGCCAAGTTAGAAGCTATTTGCAGCTCACCACCAATCCGTGGAAACGATGCAATCAGCCAATAACCCACATAGCACACATTTATCTATAAATCATCTTTAAGCTGTAAATACAAGATGGCCAAAACATCTATAGGTTATCTAAAAATATCTACGATACTCTCTTTTTACGTCTATTAGAAATAACATGTGTGATCTCTCTGAGTTCCTCCAGACGTTGATTATATCCAGATAGTCTACAAGACTACATCTATAAGACCTCCAAGCATAGACCACGTGCTTGTACTTCCGGATTTCCCCGCTCGCTTGCGGTTGAAGTAAGGAGTATTTTTTCCATAAGAGATGCATAATGCGTGTTATTCGCAAATCCATTGGATGCGGTCTTGAGTATTTCCTAAGGACATGGAGTAAAGGATTTCCTTTAGATGTTAAAAGAGTGAAAGCCACAGATCGTCTGTTGCAGGTCACAGACGTCTGATAGAAATCTAAATTGGAAATGTCAGATCGACGTCTGTTTATTTACTGATATGCACATCTAAATAACATTATGGAGGTTATAGACGTATTCATACTATAAGTCGACGTCTTATAGATAACGTGTGTTGTATGGGAAGAGCAGGCGGTAAATATGGGATTTAACAGCTGCATTTCACGGCTTAATGATAGCAACATATTGCAAACATTTTTGTTAATTTTTCCCGTTTTCATGATTTTGCTTTTCTTGATTGATTTACAATTGATCTTTAAAATTCATCCATGGAACTACCCCAAAAAAGTTGTAAATTAAGTCTCAGATGTGCTCAGATGTGCAGCGCACGTCACGCACGTCCTCAGAAGATTGTGCAGGGAGTAGGTCTCATTGACCAAAGGAATTTTAAAATAATTCAATTATTTCATTATTTTTGTGGTTCAAAACAGCTAAAATCAACTACTATATTTCTTTATCCTACCAAAACATGGTTTACGTAACAGAAATACATACCTGTGTTCATTCAGATAAAATTTAAAATATTCTAAAATTTAAAATATTCTTCAGATAAAATTTTATTTTATTTTTCCATTATAGTAGGGTTTTTGAATAGAGTTTTTAAATATTCGCATTTTGTTTGAAAACATCTATGGTCCTGAGCAACGCCGGGCGGATTAGCTAATATATATATACAAACGCTTCAAGTTTTAGTAAATTAAGATCGACTAACATATATCACATGGTTATGAAATGCAATGCACGCTTATGTTTTATGTGGGGCTTGTTGAGCTCAAGCCATATGGTAGGCCTCCCCACCTAACTGAATCTGCACGCTTATGTTAAAATCTTTTTTTCATTTAAACCATTTGAAATGTTTCTAGACGATTGCTTGATATTGTATCACATGTAAATGACACTGAGTGTTTGGGATTTTATTTGAATTTGCATAAGATAAAATAAAAATGTCTAAGATATTCGCTCCCAATTATAATAATCTTACACATGAACTTTGTAAGCTTAATATAAGGTATATGTTATTTTAGGCTAAAATAGTAGTATAATATTTATTTTTAAGATCAACATGTCTAATTATTTTAGTATTTCATAATCCTCTAATTGCAGCAAATTATTATTTTTTTTTTATCTTACTTTTTTTTCTTCTTTTCCCTTTTTTTGTTATTTTTTCAATCTATTTTATTACATAATTTGCATAAACATTTACTTTGAAAGATTAATATTATACATTAATTTACAAATTTACTTACAGCATATTTCTTCATTTAAATTGCATTTATAGAATTGATAATATTTTTTCTTTACAATGTATACTTAAAGCATATATATCTTTTAATGAATAAAATTCTCTATCTTAATTCTTTAAAAGAATCTCTCGCCTTTTCACCAACTTGTCGACATGAATGTGCAACAATTTGCGTTACATAAGTCGAATGTAAATAATTCATAAGCTAATTTTACGTAAGTTTCTGATTGCATGACATAATTTCCTTTAAAGCTGTGTAAATACATGGATTGAGTTTTGATAATTAGAACCGTTTGTTCAGTAAGGTCATTTGCTTTTTATAATGTCAAAAATAATGTCACGCAAATGTTTCTTATTGTTTGATTATAATTCAGGTCATATAATCAGGCGTCTGGTTTTCAGTTAATAAAATATTTTACTGTAGACTATAATGATTATGTGATATTACTTCTATAAATTTCTCATACTTACTGTTTTTAATAAATCTTGAGATCTTTTAATGCTCAACCTTGTCTTTAATAAATGTTATTTAAGTGAACAACTTTTCAAATGATAATATAAATGATTTCTGATTCGTTGGATATGCCTGTCTTCTTTTCTCTCAATAACATAGTAAAACTAAGTTCTGATTTTTTTTTTTTATAAAAATTATCTTATCTTTAAAATATTTATTTATATAGTGTGACAGTACATCTGGATTTTTGCTTAAGAAAATAAGAAATATTATAAATGAAAAATATTATTGATGAGTTCGCTATTCTATCTAGCTAGAACATTTTATATGAACAAATTAAGAATTTTAAAAGTTTACTGAAACATGTTTAATATATTGTTAATCCTGTAATATATATATATATATATATATATATATATATATATATATATACAGGGTGTCCAGTAAATGACTGACCCATTTTGAATGTAAATAACAACAAAAAAAAAAGGTTTGAGATAAAAAGGCGCGGCTTGCTGTATTGTTATTAGAATATCAATAAATTTTAAAACATGCACTTTGTTAATGTAATATAATAATATTTAAAATAATATCTCAGTCTCAAGACTGAGGAGGTTAAGTAAAATACAGAATGTTCAATCATAAATATTATTTTAAATCTCTTTCCAACCAACATACCCTATTTCTGAAGTTGAATCGAGAGTCGATTCAACATATAGATTTCGATTCGACAACATTTAGATTCAGATTCAGTCGAAAAGCTCATACCTATGAAAATTAGAGCCATGTCTCTATTCAAACAACCTGTTGCCGACAGCGCGATATTTTGGCCGAAATTCGAACTACATTAACAAAGTACATTTTTAAAAATTTATTGATTTTCTATTAACAATACATCAAACCGCGCATTTTTATCTCAAACAGTTTTTTTTTTTGTTATTTAGATTCAAAATGGGTCAATCATTTACTGGATACCCTGTATATATATAACCTATCTAAAATCTAGACTGAGGCTCACAGAAACGCAGATTCAGTATTTCTTTATAATTAATGAATATTCAAGTATAAGTCGGAATCGATACGCGAAATTATGAAAGTTGTAAATTGAAGCTCACTGGCACATCGTTGTGAGTTATGTTTCGTTGTTGATACAAAGACAACCTGGGCAAGTTCTAATTTATTCTGAAAATTCCCCACTACCGATTTCAGCATACTGCCCTAATTACACTGGTCGGCTTTAAAATCAATTCCTGTAAAAATTATATTTTTTTCCTTACAGATTTAACACTAGAATGACGGCGAGGGGCCAATTTGGCCCCTAATAAGTAAATATATTTCGGTTCGAATCTTAAATTTCTTTGTAAAATATGTTTAACCTCTTCGCTATTTGGCGATTATTACAGTATTTTTAATTATTACTGAATTATTTCTTCTCTCGTTTGACGTTAGAGCGAGATTTTTGTTTTATTTTCATTAGCTCGAATCTTAAAATTCGAAACATATCATTCTTATATCGAAATTTCATTTATATTTGAGTATCATTAATAAAATGGGACAAAACTGATATATCCATTTGGGTACTCAGATACTGGAAAGGTTAAAACCAACAAAGGCAACAATGGTAAATTAAACAACTTAAACAGTTTTAAAAAATTCTGGTGTAAATATTTCTTTATAAAACTTGTATAAAACTTCCCAAAACTTCTAATGTTAAACATACTTAATCCATATATGACAATGTAAATGTTCCATCACGTACCAATTCTTTTTCTTGGGGGGGGGGGGGTCGTCTTTAAATTTAAAATAGCGTTCCCCATCTAAAACATTAGCGGTAAAATCTTATTATTCTATTATTTTTGGATAAAAATACGCTTTGTTTTTATGCCTATCTTCTAGAGATAGGTTTCTATCTTCTTCTGATTTATTACTATTATTCTTATTACTCTTTTGCTCCCCCGATGACCTGAATTCTCACATACGCAATCTCGAATGACCCTCCGTATTCTACCCAAAAAGCTAATTTGCATAGCATCTCTTTTGAGATGAGCATGCAGAGTGCTTTGTTTAAGTCAATTTAGATCATAGCTGTCAACTCTCTTTTCTTATAAAATAAGTTTAATGAAAGAATTTGTGCTATTTATTTGGCAGATTAATCGACAATTTGAAAAGGTAAAATTTACTGTAAAATTTTTGTGGCACAAAAAATCATAAGATGGTGGCAACTATGATATATATTACCACGCAGTTAATTCAATGCATGAAAAAAACGAGATTGTGTATCACTTGTAATAACTGAAAATCTGGTGTTTTTGTGAAAACAGCTCAAATGTATTTTGTTACATATGTGGCGGGGTGTCATTTAAATACCAAAGAAAGTCATTGTGCATTACTACTGTTTATTTGGCACGAACAGTGTTCCACACCAGACATTAATTGAAAAGCAAAATTGTAATTATTAACTCTTCATATAAAACTTGGACTTATTAAGTATTTTTTTAAGCTTTGAATACAGGCGGTTAAGGATTTAAATACTTGATACACGAATTTACACGAGTGAGCGAGACCAAAATAAAATGAGGTACTTTTGTTTAACTTCAAATAAAAAAAACTACTCCATAATCCTATTTTCAAAGATAAACTGAATGCTTTCGAGAAAATAGCACTGGTTTCTCTTGAAAATTTATGTAATATTTTTTTTTCAGGAAATAGAATGTGTCGAAAATATGAATAAAAAGTTTTTAATTTACTATCTTCATTTAAAACATTGAAACTTAATATAACTCTTTAAACTAAACTCTCTAAAAATCTCCAAAACTCTTTAAAATAAAAATTTTTGCTCTCTCCCTTAGATACCTGCCATAATAATATAAAAGCATTTTCTGATGAACATGGAGGAAAAGTCCATAAAGTTTAGAAACAGGGTGTAGCTGAAATGGAAAAGAGTTACACTGGGAAATGGTACAAATATGTTGGTAAATTGCTCCATACATAAGACACCAAAAGCGATACAAATATAACAATATCAACGGAATTACATTTTTCATGAGATTTTATGCATTTTTTAACTGAGGTAAGAAAAGAAATTCATTTTCATGTTTTTATTGTTTTGCAGCATTGTTGATGAATATATTATTTTTTCATTTGATACTGTAATTTATAATCTCTATTAAAAACGTTGCGTAATAGAGCAATTTTGATGGGATGTTCGTAACCAGGAAGGTTAAATTAATAAAGTTCACGCATTTTTTTCTAAGATTTTTTTTCTGACCAGTGTTATTTATTAGATTTCATTGTACGTAAATATACATAGCTATAGTCAAAACATTTTCTTTTTGTAGACGAAATTTTTTAAGTTTAGCAAATGTATGAAAAAAGAACATGCGGATAGAGCAGACATGGGAGAAAAATACTGGAGTTGTTGTTATTGAAGAATTTTGCAGCTATGGTACTTTTTTATTAGAAATTAATCCTTAATATAATACTAATAAATAATTTATCTTATTAATGTCTAAACTATTTGTTTCAGTATTTCAATCTCCTTTTGAAAAGTTAAAAAGAATGCAAAACTAAAATTTAATCATAGAGGAAAGCCAGAATAATAAAAATTAATGTTCAGTAATAAGTTGAGTACATATATATATATATATATTAAATTTAAATAAAGTAAATTTAAAAAATATTCATGGTGAAATTCTCATTATGCTTTCTTTTACTATGCAATGTGAAAAATTATTCTATTCAATGTAAACTTCTTGCCTTTTATAAACGAATAAATTTGAAATATCGTTGACGTAATAATGTAGTTGTAACACATTTACACTAATATTGAAAAATAGTAAGTGTGAATTGATTGAACATATCGATTTTAAGTTAAATTGCAATAAGATTTATCTTACAAAAGGTTGAGGGAGTACAAAAAATGTACTCCCCCACTTTTAATTTTTTTATTAACAAAAATATTTCATAACTCTATATTTCAGAACTATGTTTATCGTATTTTATATCACAAAAAAACAAATAAAAATAGTACACTAAATTCCATCACCATTTAAAAATGTGCACTGTATATTTAGAGTAGACTGTATATTTAAAAAGATATTTTAAAGCAACAGTCACTATATACAAAAAATGTCATACGACGGATGTTTTTTGTATCTCATATTTCTGATTAAAGGGGGAAAAAATCAAGACTTTCGATATTTTGCAGTCTAGGTTTTTCGTATAGTATCCACAGGATTTCAAATAACCTAAAAAGACATATTTATTTAAATAATATTCACCAATGACAATGCACATTAAAATATATATTCAAAAGCATTAAAAAGATTCTAATTTTTTATTTATTTATTTATTTATTTATTTATTTATTTATTTATTTATTTATTTTTTGAAATAAGAAAGTTATAACAGTGGTAACTGACAGTTACGAAATAGATTTTTCAAATAAAAAACTATATTGAAATATATTATTATATTATATTGAAATACTATTTTGAAATTTATATGTCAAAAAGAAACAATATGTGTGTTTCAAAGAAAATGAATATTTATGCCACGGCCACTATGACAAGATCCACCTGCGATATCCAATTTATTCCGAATTATTCATTTTTTCCAATTTATTAAAATGTATCTAGTTTATCCAATTCATTCCGAATTATCCATTTTTCCAATTTATTAAAAATTATCCAGTTTATCCAATTTATTCAGAATTATCCAACTTATCCAATTTATCCAAAAAATCCAATTTGACCAATTTATTTAGAAATAACAAGAGCTCTGTTTTTTTAATGTTTTGGTGGTGTTTTAGTAAATCACTTGTATCTGATATATAAAAAAATATAATTCACTTTCAGAAATTTCCTGGGATTAATTAAAATGAATGGAGATTGCGTGCCTCTTTTTCCTATTCATTTTAATCAACTTGTATTAAAAGCCTTGATAACAAAATCAGATAAGTTTTCAAAATTTAAAAAAAAAAAAAAAAACATGGAAAAAAAAATAAAAGATGGGAATGTTACAGCTAACGGTATGTTGGCTGTTGCCGAGAATTGGAATGGAATTTTAAGAAATTTACTATTCTGTTATGATAAGAAAAAGGATTCTGTAGTATTTCTTTTTATTAAGAAACCTTTTGCAATATCTATTTGAATCCAATCATTTAAATATCTTTAATGCAAACTGCTAATTACGGTATTAAATAATAAAATGTTAAAATTCTTTCAGTTGTAAAACTTGCCACCATGAAAACAGAAAAATGTTGATATTACACATGTACAACAAAATAACAATTTATGGTACCTACTCGTATAAATAACTGTGTTAATAATTATTAAAATATTAGTTGAGGAATACTGTAAAGATCTAATAACATGATAAAGTCTAACTGTCTGTCATGTCATTTCGGTCATTAAAATGATCTAGTCTGTTAGATTGACATATACATGTACATGATGTATAAAAAGCCACCTATGTACCTTTGCATATGGTTTCTCTTGAGGTATTTGAGAATTCACACGCTATTGTAATTTTTCTGAAATTCCTTTAAATATTATTATACAACAGCATCTAGATTTTCTTGGTGTAGATACAATAAAAAACCCACCAATTTTTTAAATGTTCAAAATTTTTTTGAATTTATTTTATTAAATTAACGTTTTTAGTTTTACCTATATTTTGTTTATAAACTAAAAATAATGTTCAAAATTTTAAATGTTACAAAAGCAATAAATTATATATGCGAATATTTTTTAACGCTATATTTTTAAATAAAAACTTATAAATAGAAAAAATAAAAAAGTTTGTGTTTAAAATAAGAAAAGAAACCAGCCCTCTTAATGAAAATACTCCTAGCATATGAAGAGCGTTCGTTATTAGAAAAGTTAGAGTCCACTTAATTTCTAGCTAAGTAAAATAAAACAAGCATCTCCTAACATTAAAATACATTTTCCTGTGCAATACATGATTATTCTATTTGAGAAAAAAGTAAAATCTTAAAGTATGACTGTTATGCTCCTGTTGTTTTATTCTTTTCTGATAATTTGTTGTGAGATTTGAGATTAACATGTGATCTATAAGTGAGATGTAAACTATAAATGACATGTGCGAATACTTTTGCATATGTCACTAGGAATGGAATTTCTTCCGTTTGCTTTTCACCTTTCTTAGCAATAGTATTTATAAACATTCTAATGTGGCACGAAAATCTTGGAAAATCTAATTATTAAAAAATAATTTTTATAAGATTTTTATTAAAGCAGTTTTGCGCTTATGCTACATTAGATTTCTAACTTATTTGTGCATCCCCACTAAAAAAATCTGTAGAAAATCTACAGCTTTTTGGACCAAAATCTGTGGGAAATCCGAAGGTATTTGGCCCATTTTGCAGATATTTTTAAGAATATCTTTAAAAATTTTGCAGATATTTTAAAGATGAAGCTAGTCTGCAGATTTTCTTTAAATTTCTGTAGAAAGTGGCAATTTCTTCAGATAATCTTAAGATTATTTTTAGTGGGGATGAACTCAGTATTACAGCCATGTTGCTCTAAAATTCTTATTATTAATTAATATATTGTTACGAATTTTGTAAATAGTTAGTGTTTGTACTGTAAAATAATGTAAATAATCTTATTAAGCTCCATTCCTTTACTAATATTAGTTTTTGTTACTTTGTCTCTGTTATCAAGCAAACTTGTCCATTATTTTCAGTGTATGTCTATGGCAGATTGGCGAAATAATGAAGATATCGCCAAGTTGGCGTCACTTTTGGCGACTAATTTTGGTCGCCAAATTTGGCGATATATCGCCAAGTTGGCGACAAACTTGGCGATTGTTGGCGATGATAACCCTTCCCTATTTATGGTAACCCCCCTTAGGTCTACTGATACATTGTTTGTTGTTCCGTGGTTTTCCAGGTTTTTCTAGAAATTTCTAGCACATGCTACGAGACTATATATAAGGAGAGCGATACGAGCTGTTGTTGTTATTATTTACCAGTCAGTCATTGAGTGAGCTACTAGAGATTGTCCAAGCAAGTTTGCTTGATGTATTGAGTTTTATCTACGTTGTTTTGAATGTGATATAGTGTTGAGACATTGTATAAAGAGTCTCTGCGACCTATATTTGTACTTGTTCGATAGATTTAAACAGTTATTTTGGAATATCTTGTAATATTTGTGAGTTTCGAAGACTCTGTTGTTCTGAAGATCTGTAAATAAATTATTTTCTACTTTTCTAAGAGAAAAGAGTTTGAAGTTGTCTAACCATAAGATTGAAAGAACCCTATATACGCTGCAACATTTGGTGTCAGGAGTCGGGATCTTATGGCGAAAACAAGAACAATGGATGGTCAACTGAAAGAACTGTTAGAAGCTATTAATGGAATAAAGGCAGAATTGACGAAAGGCCAAGAAGAGTTGGCGGAAAAAATGAATAAAGGCCAAGAAGAGTTGGCGGAAAAAATGAAGAGCCGCCATCAAAAATCGAGTGAAACCCTTCAAGAGTTTGCCTCGGAAATTGAACGGCTTGCAAATTTAGCATTCATTGACTGTCCAACAAATGTACGGGAAATGCTCTCACTGCAATATTTTGTAGACGGAATAAAAGATCCAGAAGTGCAGAGAGCGGTACGAATGGCAGATGTACAGGATTTAAAGGCTGCACTACTATATGCCTTAAAGTTGGAAGCAGCTACACAAGCCAGCCGAAGAGATCGTCATTCAGTCCGAGGGGCAACGGTGAACAAAAGCTCAGACACTGAGATCGACTTCTTGAAAGAAATTAGGAAATTAAATCAAGAGATTGAAGCTTTAAAATATGGAAGAACAAGCGCAAGAAGACAGAATCTCACGTGCTGGGGATGCGGTGATACAGGACATCTCCGAAGAAACTGCCCCAAAATCCACGAACGTGAGATGAGTTCAAGACCCGAAAATAAAAAGCCCCACCTGAAGATCCTTCAAATATCGAAAATGAATGGCGGCGATAATGAATTATATGTGATAGGCTTTATTAACGGAATTCAGTGCCGTATGATTCTCGATACAGGAGCCAATGTTACAATAATAAGAGAAGATTTGGCTCGAAAATTGAAATGTAAACTCATCTGGACTCCACCATGCGTTACCCTGCAAACTGTGACGGGCGACAAGATAGGCATATATGGAAAGGCAAATTTAAACATCAACTTTGGAGGAACGAAATATTATCATACGACATATGTGGCTGACATAACAGATCCTTGCTTAATCGGGCTAGATTTTCTGAAGAAATTTGGCTTCAAACTTGATTTCAAAGATAACAAAATGCTCTCAAAATTTGAAGAAATAAGTCTTTTTGGATTAAATAACGAAATTGAATGTAAACAAACAGTAATAGCCAAAGAAGACATCAATCTAGATCCAAGAACAGAATTTATAGTTCCAGCTGTAATTAAAAATGAAACTAATTACCGATTTGGCCATATAGATTATCCAGAAGACAATAGTACACAAGCAAGAGTATTGGTGGCTTCTTCTGTAGTAGACCTCTCGAAAAAGACCATTCCAGTCAGAATTGCTAACATCAGTGATAAGACGAGGACTATCAAGAAAGGAGAGGTGATAGCATCATGTGCTCCTGTGACGTGCATAAGTCAAAATTCCAGTCACTCTGAGAAATCTTCAGATAATTTAGTCAAGGATTTGTTACAAAATACGGACTTAGATCCAAATCAGAGAGATGCTGCTGAAAGTTTAATTAGAGAATTCCAAAGTTTATTTTCCCAAACATCTGAAGACTTTGGACGAACTAAAATGGCACAACACCGAATTGACACGGGAGATCACTCTCCTATTAAACAGCACCCTAGACGATTACCTTTTGCCAAGCAAGAAGAGGTGCAGAATTTAATTAAAGATATGGAAGAAAATGACGTCATCGAACCATCAACAAGTCCATGGGCGTCTCCCATTGTATTAGTAAGAAAGAAGGATGGTTCTACAAGATTTTGTGTAGACTACCGCCGACTGAATGACGTCACCAAAAAGGATAGTTACCCTCTGCCAAGGATTGACGACACTCTTGACACACTTGCGGGCAACACTTGGTTCTCGACTCTGGATCTGAAGAGTGGTTACTGGCAGGTAGAGATCCATCCGGACGACCGCGAGAAGACTGCCTTTACAACGGGACAAGGATTATGGCAGTTCAAAGTAATGCCTTTTGGTCTATGTAACGCACCTGCAACTTTCGAACGGCTTATGGAAACGGTTCTCCGGGGACTGTCATATGAAGCATGTCTTGTTTATTTAGATGATATCATAATCATAGGAAAATCCTTTCATGAACATCTGAACCACCTCAGGCGAGTGCTACAAAAATTAAAGGAAGCTAATTTGAAGTTAAGCCCTTCGAAGTGCAGTTTGTTTCGCAATGAAGTCGCCTACCTTGGACACATCATTTCGGCGGAAGGAGTTAGGACTGATCCGCAGAAGATATCGGCCGTGAAAAATTGGAATCGTCCAGCAGATGTTCACCAGCTTCGAAGTTTTCTAGGATTATGCACCTATTACAGAAAATTCGTCAAAGGCTTCTCGATGATTGCAAGACCACTTCATAAATTAACAGAAGCCAATCAAAAATTTATGTGGAAACAGGAATGTGACGCTGCTTTCGAAAAGCTTAAGGAGGCCTTGACATCCACTCCAATTCTGTCGTATCCTCAAATCGATAAACAGTTTATACTTGATACGGATGCAAGCAACGAAAGCATTGGCGCTGTACTGTCCCAGGAAATCGACGGCCAGGAGCGTGTTATCACCTATTTCAGCAAGTGCTTGTCAAAGGCCGAGCGAAACTACTGCGTAACAAGAAAAGAGCTTCTTGCTGTAGTAAAAGCCATAGACCACTTTCATCACTATATTTACGGTCGAAAGTTCCTGATCCGAACTGATCATGCTTCTCTAACTTGGCTATTGAATTTTAAGAACCCTGAAGGCCGAATAGCCAGGTGGATACAAAAGCTTCAAGAGTACGATATGGAGATACGCCATCGAAAAGGCTCATCACATGGAAATGCAGATGCTCTCTCAAGAAGACCCTGCTCAGAGAATTGTAGATACTGCGACCGGGCTGAGAAGAAATTTAATGTCAAAGGTCCTATAGTAAGACAAGTTACAACTGGGTCTACATCATCGCAAGATCCGTGGAGTGACGAGAGCCTACATAAAGATCAAGTTGCTGATCCTGAAATTAAGCCAATTCTAGAGCTGAAAGAGGAGTCCAACAGGAAGCCCAGCTGGCAAGACATGGCCCATTACCATCCTACGACTAAACGTTATTGGGCTCTCTGGGATTCCTTACATTTGAAGAACGGCATCTTGTACCGAAAATG
Source organism: Maratus speculifer (assembly GCA_964019185.1). NCBI lineage: Eukaryota > Metazoa > Arthropoda > Arachnida > Araneae > Salticidae > Maratus > Maratus speculifer. Next base: position 345,453,128 of record OZ025292.1, read on the forward strand.
GGAGTCTGACGATGGAAAGACATGTAGATGGCAACTACTACTCCCTAAGTCGAGAATTTCTATGGTCCTTCAAGAACTGCATGGTAGTCCCACAGGAGGTCATTTTGGTGTAATGAAGACCCTGCAAAAGGTTCGAGAGCGTTTCTACTGGAATAATGTTCGCAGTGATGTGGAGAAGTGGTGTCGAACTTGTGACACCTGTGTAGCACGTAAAGGTCCAAAGAGGCGCACCCGTGGACGATTGCGACGTTATAATGTAGGAGCTCCTTTCGAACGAATTGCTCTAGATATCCTGGGTCCTCTTCCTAGAACATCTGATGGCAACAAGTACATCCTCGTTGTCATGGATTACTTCACCAAGTGGCCTGAAGCCTACGCCATTTCTAATCAAGAGGCGGTAACCGTAGCAGACATACTAGTTCAACACTGGGTTTCCAGATACGGAGTTCCTCTTCAAATCCATTCCGATCAAGGAAGAAACTTTGATTCGGCTGTGTTTAAGGAAATGTGCGGAATACTCGGCATGGACAAAACTCGAACTACACCTCTACATCCTCAATCGGACGGCATGGTGGAGCGGTTCAATCGGACGGCATGGTGGAGCGGTTCAATCGTACCATCCTAAATAGCCTCTCTCTCCTGGTGTCTAGAGACCAACAGGACTGGGACAAGAAATTGCCTCTTTTCCTGCTTGCCTACAGGAGTGCCACTCATGAGGCCACTGGTTACTCCCCTTCTCAAATGCTCTTTGGTCGTGATCTTCGTCTGCCTGCTGATCTTTTGTTTGGCCGTCCTCCTGATGCTCCTTCATCGCCTGAGGAATATGTCGATGAACTCCAGGCACGGATTGAGAAGATTCATTGTCTAGCGAGGAACCGAATTGGACTGGCATCAGAAAAGATGAAGACACGGTACGACACAAAGGCAACTGGACATGAGTTCAACGAAGGTGACAAAGTTTGGTTGTGGAATCCGATACGTCGTAAGGGACTGTCGCCAAAACTACAAAGAAACTGGGACGGTCCTTACACAGTTGTCAACAGGCTGAATGACGTCGTCGTACGCATACGAAAATCGCCACACACCAAACCCAAGGTCGTACATTATAACCGGCTAGCCCCTTATTTTGGCCAAAGTGATTAAAAATTCAAAACTGGAATTTCAGACCATGGTCATGAAAGTCGCTTTTTGTAAATATGTAAATAGTAATTAGTTCTTATTTATGTAAATCTTATTATTATTTATTTATTTATTTATTTATTTATTTATTTGTTTATTTGTTTATTTATTTATTTTAAGTGTTTTCCTCTAACTCAAGGATTGCACTGCCCGGGACGTGCAGTCTTTGAGGAGGGGGTAGTGTTACGAATTTTGTAAATAGTTAGTGTTTGTACTGTAAAATAATGTAAATAATCTTATTAAGCTCCATTCCTTTACTAATATTAGTTTTTGTTACATTGTCTCTGTTATCAAGCAAACTTGTCCATTATTTTCAGTGTATGTCTATGGCAGATTGGCGAAATAATGAAGATATCGCCAAGTTGGCGTCACTTTTGGCGACTAATTTTGGTCGCCAAATTTGGCGATATATCGCCAAGTTGGCGACAAACTTGGCGATTGTTGGCGATGATAACCCTTCCCTATTTATGGTAACCCCCCTTAGGTCTACTGATACATTGTTTGTTGTTCCGTGGTTTTCCAGGTTTTTCTAGAAATTTCTAGCACATGCTACGAGACTATATATAAGGAGAGCGATACGAGCTGTTGTTGTTATTATTTACCAGTCAGTCATTGAGTGAGCTACTAGAGATTGTCCAAGCAAGTTTGCTTGATGTATTGAGTTTTATCTACGTTGTTTTGAATGTGATATAGTGTTGAGACATTGTATAAAGAGTCTCTGCGACCTATATTTGTACTTGTTCGATAGATTTAAACAGTTATTTTGGAATATCTTGTAATATTTGTGAGTTTCGAAGACTCTGTTGTTCTGAAGATCTGTAAATAAATTATTTTCTACTTTTCTAAGAGAAAAGAGTTTGAAGTTGTCTAACCATAAGATTGAAAGAACCCTATATACGCTGCAACAATATTAATTTTCTTTCCATTGCTTGTTTTCCCATGATAAATTAATTTCATACTTCGTTATTGATAGTTAATTGGTGCATTAGGGATTTTGTTGATTAAAAAAATTTTTAAATTTCAGTTAGAAAAAATTAAGTGTTCATATTATAAAAAAAAAGAAAAAAAGTATATTGATTAATCTATACAGACTTGCAGAAATAGGATGCTACAATGATCTTGTACAGATATTTTAAAATGAGTTTTTGCCATAAGCGTTTTAATGTTTATAAGTTGCTTATGTATCTGGGAAACTTTCTTCTATGTCACACATTCGCTTTCCCTGGCTTAGAATCTTTCTTTTATTTGCACCCATCAACTAATGACAAGTATCATATTTCCAATATTTTTCATAAATTTTAATATTTTAAATTTCTGACAATTAAACCCATATTATAATATGAACAAATCTCGTATGCATCCATGTGTCTGTGTGCGTGCGTATGTGTAAGTTTGACCTAAAAAACAGCTTCAACTATTTCGACTAAATTTTGTATCCTAATATTTTGGAGTAAAAAAAGACCATCGGATTAGATGTGAATTTAAACGTGCAATAGCAAGGAAGAAAGGCAGTCCCTGCTGTAAAACCTGAAGACCTTCGGATGAGTCTTCAACATCTACGAGACAAATGAAAGCAAAAAGTATATGAAACGTGGAAAATATAGATGAAAAACATAAATGATTGTCAATAGGGGGGGGGAGGTAGAAAAAATGTATTAATAAGCTAGGAAAAGAAAAGAAACGATTTGTCGGAAGATTGTTATAACTGTTTGGTAAATTTGTGAAAGCGTGCAATTCAAAGTCCCGTCATCCCAAAAATTCAGAAGAGCGCCGGCGCTAGACATTGGAGGAATAAAGCTAATTTTAAACGAACGGTTTTTAAAATGGCGATATCGATTGCCTCTTTTGAGGGAATAGAAATATTTTGGTGTCTTGAGACGAGAGTTTAAGAACCATTGCGGTAAAAGTTTTAAAAATCTGGACGTTTCTTCAGCCACGCTGGCATCAATGATCACATGTATCATTTAGTGATCACAAAAAACTGTCTAATAGCTTGCAACATTAATGCTTTAGTTCCTGTAAAATACATATGATATGCGTTTTGTAATTTTTTAATAAACGTAAAAGGTAAAGTTCAAAATAATATTTATCTAACAAATTTGTTTTAAATCTATTTGAGCTGCAAAGTATATATTCATTCATTAAAAAATTGTATGCATCAAAAAGTTAAAGAATGAGGATAGTAGAATACACATAATTTTTGTACAAAATTCTAAACTTTAATAATATAAATCAGTGTCGTGCATAAAAAAAGAGTGAGATTCAAAGTTTCAGACTTTAGTAAGACAACAAGAATATCAAAGCGTGAAAGAAACATGTAAAAGTCGAGTTTTATAGGGCTATATTAAATGACATAAACTCTTCTCAATCTTTAATGATTTCTTTTGGAAAAAGTTTTATTTACTTTTTCGCTAAAAACGAAGTTGAATATCAGATTTTACTGTTTAAAAAATAAATTTTTGAGACAAAAAGAATACAAATGCAGTTTTATTGGAAAATCAATGAGCTAAACTTATGTTGGTGTGATTGCATTCTGGAAGACAGTCATTAAATTTATTTTTAATTCATTTAAATATCTTTCCATATTCTTTTTACAGTAAATTGCGTCTAGAATAAAGTATTGGTTTTTTCTTTAGAATATAGCAGCAAATTGAAGATAGAATTATAGCTAAAAAATAAACAAATAAAATAAGTATATATCATAAAACATTAAACTAAGAAAAGTTATTTTTATGTTACCAAACATTCATTTTGTTTATCATTCCATCATAAGATTGCAGTTAAAATTATTAAGAATGCCTGGAATTAAAAAGTGGAATTCATGTGCTATTTTATCATTTTGAAAAATCTTTAATTTCAACATTTACGTGAATTATTAAAAAATATATTGAATAACATCCAAATAAAATATAAAGAAATAAAAAAAACCATCAAATATGAAAAAGTATTTTTTATGTTTTAGAGCAGTTAACTATTGGATAAACTTTTGCGTGATGTTACAGCTTTATTAAGAATTTTTATATTTTTAAACAGTTAATTAAATTTATCGCAGTGCTCCTTTAAAATTGCGATTAAATAACACTGAGTTAAACGCCAGTGTTAAAATTTAAATTTAAATTCTTTTCATTTTTGCGTTTTCAGATTGCTTCAAATGAAACGATTTTGTGCGTGATTAAAAAATGTTGAGTGAAAAATGCAAACAAACAGACAAAAGCCCCACAAAGAATACAAACAGTTATTTTATGTTTCCAAATAGTTAATTGGTTTTGGATAAAATTTTCCATGATGTTACAGTTTTAGGTTATTTAGCATGTTTTTATAAAAAATGAACAAAAATGCTTTTAAACTTTTGCATCCTTTTAAACCTTTTTGAACTTTTTAAAAATATGTATAAAGTATGTTTGTGATTAAAAAACTGTTTAATAAAGTCTAAAATGTTAAAATCCAGTTAATTTTTTCTTTTTAGTTTTTTTAATTAATTAATTACAGCTCCGTGATGGCTACGTAAATGTCTTTTATTTTGTTGTAGTATCGAAGGTCTGTGAAGATATCTATAGAATAGAATGAAATTTCATATACATATTTTGGCGATTTTCAGCAGATCTTAGTTGAGTTTGTGTGTCTTCTGCCGGAACGAGTATCTGTGATAGCAATTTTTGTGTGATTGTCTTAATTAGTTTTTGCTTTTAGTAAATCTCATGATCAGCAAGTAACTGACATAAGACAGGACGAAAAATCCCAAGTAGAGCACATTTGCTAGTAGCACAGGATAACCTGGAGAAGTCTGACAAAAAAACATCACTATTCTCATAGAGTAGAACACAAAATAATCATTAGGAGGTCCTCAGGACCAGAAAATATCCTCATTAGGGAGCTCCCCGAGCCCTCCTTCTGATTTCTTTTAGTAATTTCTGGGGGAGGATTTAAGAAGTGAAATAGCTGAAATATGAAACAATTTTTAAAAATTCAAAGGTAATATTGTTTCACATAATAAAGAAATTTTCAATATTTTTGTTTTATAAATAAATAAGTATAATGTCCTTAAAAAGTCTAAAAATAATAATTAGACTCAGACATTACATTTATAAATCAGGGACACGGAATCAAATAAAAGTGATGGGCGATATCGCATGTAAATAATTTGCTTTTATTTTCTTTTGATAGGCTATCGAATACATAATTAGTTACAAATACTAGCCACCACTTTAGTCATTACATTGCAAGAATGTTGTACCATAATCGTTTATATGATACTGATGCATTTTTTTGTGTTATAAAAGTCAGCAAATAGAAATCATGTATTTCTTTTTGTTTTTCGCATGGCGAGAATTACATAAGTTTTATTTTAAATCCAAATGCATAAATCTTCTGTTTTGTGCTTTGGAATATGACCGAAACAGCAGCCTTCGGTTTATATTTTCGTATTTGTAATTTTGTAAAATAATCAATGCCTCGAATAATTATAAAAAGAATATTAAAAATCTGATACTCAGGAATATCAAGACCGGATTTCTGGTTGTATTAATTTAGATATGCATTAAATAGACAATTGAAATAATGCAACAGATACACGTTTGCATTATAACATAAAAAATCTGCAAGTTTACTGTGAATAGTTTAGGAAATTGGGATGCTTACAGCTTATATATAACTGTAAAAAAGTCATGTAATTAACCTGGGTAAGCGATAAAATTTTAGCAAACATACAGATTATTTCAATAGCTTAACAAACCTTGTTTTATGTATTTACATCTTTTTCATTACAGACTACAGATAAAATTTTAGTAAACATAATGATTCCGGAATATTTTACGAAAACGTATGTTTCCACTTTTTTCAGAGTAGAATACAAAAGATTATTCACTTGGGACATTCATCTTCCAAGCCATAATTAAAAAGCTAATTATTATTTAAAGTTTTCCTTTTTAATTAGAAAAGAGAACAGTAAATATTTATACGAAATATGGCGTATTTTATATTTTTATTCTCTGATAGTTTTACAAAGGACTTTTCTAATTCTTAAAACATAATGCATAAGATATTTTATACTGTCAAGATACAAATGTCAAACTATTATAAGATTTTAAATTAATTTAAATGAACATCTTCATTAAATCTGTTTCACATCTTAACTTTCGTACAGATGAAAACTTAAAAAAATACTTTATAATGTCATCTGCTATCTGCCCATTAACGATTTAGGATATTTTCTGAAATATCTCCTCAAAACATGAAGAGAACTTTTCCTGTCTTTTGGTAAAAAACTTGTAACAAATTAGTTTAGGACAAACGGTTCGTTAAAGTTTGCTTCAAAATATACACAGGTGACTTAATAAAAGTGTCTAGTAACCATTAAGAAATATTTTTTAAGTATAATGCTGATAAAATATGAGAAAAAAATTTAATATTTTTGAAGGTTTAAAAGAAAATCAGTTTGTGAAAAAGTTACATGCTATTTTTATTTAGCTTTTTATATCAGTTGCGTTCTATGCACTTTCTTGAGCTTTCTTTCTTTGGCATTTAAAAAAATTTTCCTTCCGTCTCTAACAAAATTGTAATATTAATAATTATTATTTATGTGTTTGTTAACGGTTTCATTAACGATTATCATTAACCTATAATGATTTGTGATATTTTCCGAAATATCTCTTAAAAATAATTATCGAAAAAAAAATGTTACATATTTTAGTTATATATATAGTTTATATATATTATATATATAGTTTAGAGCAAACAGTTCATTAAATTTTTCTTCCAATTATGTGCAAGTGACTTGTAAAAGTATCGAGTAACAGAAACGAAACATTCTTAAGTAGAATATCGATGAACAATTACAAGGGACTTTTAATATTTGCTTTTTGTAGCTTTAAAAGGAAATCAGTTCGTGACAAAGTTATTTGACATTTTTTATTTAGCTTTTTATTTAAGTTGTCTTCTAATGTAATTTTTGATGCACTTTCTTGAGCAAAAAGCATTAAAAAATTCTTCCTCAGTCTCTTACAAAGCAATAATACTAAAAATAATAATGAATATTTATGTGTTTATTAGTTTAGGGCAAGCGGTTCGTTAAAGTTTGCTTCAAAATATGCAAAAGTGGCTTGTAAAATTGTGGAGTAGACGAAAAGAAATAGTCTTAAGTAACACGTCGATAAAATATGACAAGAAAATTTTAATATTTGCTTTTTGTAACTTAAAAAAAAATCAGTTCGTGAAAAATTTATATGGTATTTTTATTTTAGTTCTCTTCTAATTTCTTTTTCAATGCACTTCCTTAAAAAAATTATTTTGAAAAAAAAAATAAATATTCTCCCTCCATTTCTTACAAAATAATAATAATAATAATAATAATAATAATAATATTTATTTGTGTGTTTATCTAATTTAATCAACTAATTGCCCTTTTTTATTTATATTTCATTTTCTTTATTATTACATTTTTTCTTTATTTGAATTCTGCATAGACATTTTCTTACTTTTGTTGAAACACAAAATAATTAATAAAATTAAATGATTTTTTGAAATAACTGGAAGAATCAAACTAATGATGAATGAACATTGATACATTATGAAAATATGTTTACTTACAATATATAAAGTATTTCGACATCGTAGCTGCTTTGCAACGTTTTAAAATAAATACAAATTTCAAGATGATTCAAACGATTTTATTTCACTGCAAATAAAGCTGAATAATAACACATCCTTGATAGGATACCATTTTTAGCCTAAAAGAAGAGGAAACCTGTACACTTTACAATGCACTAAAAAGTAGCCTTTAACCGTTTCCTTCACCTCGGTTTTTATTTGGTGTATACATAGAAACATTATAACTTTTTTATGTGTCATGTATTTTACTATTATGATTTTTGCTCCTGATCAGGAATAATTTAAAGAAAAGAGAAAAACTTGTTTTGTTCATGTCAGATGGCTTCACTAGACATTAATTTTATTTTCAAAAGTAAAAACAATTTTGATCAAACTATTAAGGTAAGATTTACATTAACTATTTTTACTGAATACTAGAAAATATTATTATAAAAAATGTTGCAGAGTGTTAAGCAAATAAAATCAATTAATTCAAGCTCATTTGATTGTAAAATATAACAATACAATATTTTAAAACCCTAATTGTGTACATATGACATACGTCATAAAAAATTAAGTTTTAGCTGAAAATTTGAAATTTAATTTTGTCTACTATTTTCCCCATTATTTGACAGATTCATTGATTTAAAATGTATTTTCACCCAAAAAATATGCAGTAAACTATTATATCTGCAACAAAAGAATTTAATATTTCTAGTGATGCCCTTTAGCTACTATTTCAGCGTGTAGCCACTTATTCCATAAAGGGCTCAGATTTTAGGTGAAAGTTGTTGTTACTTTTTCTCATATATTGCAGCATAACACATATTATAGTGGCAATAAAAATTTTTTGACAATTAAGCAAAATTCTTAATGTTCGATTTCAAATTTTAAATAGAAGAGGCTGGAGAGACTTTCTAACACACGTTGGTTATGTGGTGTGATGACCCTTGCAGCTTAACATGATTTAGAATTCTCCATTTTATTTTTCAAAATTCAGATTGTACTTTGAAAAGACCGATTTTTATAATTATTTTCTTTATAAAAATAGACTCTTCCGGTTTAAATAATTGACGTAAAAAGCTTTGAATTATTGAACAATCCTTTTCTTTGACTATATTAGAACAAAATATTCCTGTAAATTGTAAAGGCTTCGATTTACAAGCATAAAGCCAAAATATCTATTTCCTAAAAAAGTCAAGAGCGATTTACATATGTGAATATACCAAAACGAAGAATCGATTCAAAAAGACCGAGAAATACTTTAGCCAGGTCTGATAATTTTTTTAAATGTGACAAATAAAAAATAAACATTACTAATTAATATATCAGTAAGAACCATCTGTAACAAACTTCATATTTTTTAACGACGGTCAAAATTCTTTTTGCTGGCGCTGTAGTTCATTTTTATTCTTAATTCTTAACTATTGAAAGATACGTACGTTTCGCTTCTGTGTGTATGGGAAGGTATCTCGTATAGTCTATTATTTACTCTTCTAGTCTATTTTTATTATGAAGGTATTTCTTATAGTTTATTGATGTAAATTAACAAGATATGAACTTATTCAACTTTCTTGCTATATTTACGGAAAACATTTTAGAATCAACATTCATGAATTTCACAATCCTTCTTTTTTTTTTGAAAAGCGGACATCTATTGGATCTACATTTTCTACTACATCTTTAGAATTCACACTTTTTGCAAGCATATATTTGATACAGGGTTATACATGAATTTTTCATAATTTGTGCAATAAATCACTTACTTTTCTGCACTTCATAATATTTCATAATTAAGTTTTTCATATCATTTGAAGTTTACTTTTCTTCAATTTCGAAACTGTTATTAAAGCAAAAATACAGTTAAACATGTTTCAGTCTCATAGCTTTGACTTGTACCAGAAATCAACAACTTCTCAAAGTATTTCATAATACCAATATGTTGAGCCGGTCAAATGAGTGTGCAGTTTTGCTTTGTTACTGAATATATATCATTTTCTTATTAACCTCATCAGTACTGAAGCCAATCTAGCCTATAACCATAAAATCCATATTAAAATAGCTGTAAAACAGCTCTAAAGGTACTTCAATCGATAAATGGCTACGCATGATAAGATTCTCATCGATTGATGGGATAAAGAAACATTTTCGACAAAGAAGCTTTTAAAATAATTTAAAAGGTGGAGTTTAATGTCTAATTCAGGGACGCCAATACTGAGCAGATTAAATTATTTTAAAACTTAAGATAAAAACATTTCATTAAATAAAACTATTACAATCTTTAACGAAATAACCTTTTTGTAAATTTTATTTAATTTCGAAAGCACACTTTAAAAAATATGCCTATTGAACAATAAAATCGAATCTTGTGGCAATCCATTTTTTATGTGTGTGTGTATTTGCATCCAGTATATTTAGTCATGTTGTTTTCTTTTTCTTTATTTTCTTTCGCTGGTTATTCTTTTTTCTTTTTCTAAATTGAAGTTTTAATATAATTACGCAAGAACCTAATTAAATTTCAAATAATACAGACAGAGACAATGAAATTTCATTTGTAGTAGGATGAGAAAGATGAATTACTTCAAGTATTAACATAAGAATTGCAAGCTAATAGATTCTGGTTTATACAACTACTAATCACTTTAATATTTTTTATTCAAAACAAATAATTTTTCTGTCTCTCAAAAAATTTAACTTTTTATATGAAATTAAGTTTTTCTTAATTTCAGTAATTTCCATATTTAGTTTGAAAAATTAAATTTAGTTTAATAGATTAAATTTTTTATAAACAAACAAGCGAACATTCATAATTAATAATTTATACATTTTATTTCAGGCTTTAGGTTTATGATTTTTCTGTCTAATCGCAAATACATTATACTATTTCGTTATCGGATTTGAATTTTTTTTATCATTTGTTAAAATAATGTAAACAGAAAGAGAAAGGATGGAGGTAAAAGCGATTGAAAATTGAGAATTGATAACTGGCTATTTGTAGGTAACAGAAAGAAACTTTCATCATCTCAAACTTCAATTTGATTCTCATTTTGAAAAATTGATGGTGTAAATATGTTTCATATACCACCTATTAATGCTACAATTGCATTAGAACAATTGTTTCTAAACTTTACTGCTATGCAAATCAACTTAAGTTTGAATTTTATTTTATCCATTCGCTTACTATAACCATTCAGTGAGGAAATTTACAAACAAACATTTGTTCTAAAGTTTTGGCTTAGTGATCATTCCAGGAATAATTATCTTTGTGTCGACCAATAGAATTTCAGGTGAGTTATACATACATTACTCAGATCATGGATGAATTGAATTGGAAATCAATCAGATGGCTTAAATTTTTTCCTACTATATGTGGCATAAATATGGAAAATAAAGACAAGGCATTGTTATGAACAAACACTTACTTCAACGAATCTACTCTTGTTGTTTGTCGTAGTTATTATTGGATGAAACGTCAAAGCTACGTAGACAAATCATAGACCTGTTAAATGTAAACCTATCATATAGTCCTAATTACAAAATGAAAAAAAAAAAAGAAAAGGAAAGAAAGGAAAGAAAACCATAAAAACAGGCTTTTTTTTTTTTTACTCAACAATATATTATCTATTGCATCCCTGAATACTACACTTTTTTGGTGTAGTATCTCCCTGATGAGATTTTGCGCTGTAAAATCTTATACAACAGCCAACCCTACTTACTAAAACTTTGTGATGACACAAAAAATGGCGGCTGCTATAGACAATTTTATTCAGCGTTTTTACAGTCCTTTTAACTTTCAAAAGTAATAATTTCTAAAAGAACCTCCAACTTATTTTTTTAAAGTTAACGAAATTAAAAAAAAAAACCTTTAGAAAAAAGTGTTGTCTAAATACTGGCGACCACACAAGAACAGAGCAATATTCCGCTTATACCAGCGGCCATCATTTTAACGGCGGCAGCGTAGATATTAATATTCAGGGAGCTGTGCATTATATTTAGTGACGTCATTTGCCCTTTGCTTATAATAAATTTTACTGCCAGTTATGACGTCAACTTCCCTTTCCTTATAGAGCATTTTGTATAATTTATACAATGAAAAAGACAAAATTTCCTGCAATACATACCGTTCATGTAATTCCAAATATTCTAATATGAAATTCATATGTTATACGACTGCAACTCTTTTTTTCAAGACGTATATCAGAACAGCGAAAAACAAACAGCAGACGTCTGCATATATGAAATGTTTATATAAGACAATATTTGTAAAAAGAGGGGGATTTCAAGAATATCTTTATGCAATGCTATGAGTTTCTGTTAGTTTATTACAATCAAAAGAAATTTGTACTTTTTAAGACAAATTGAACAGTTTCGATGTATAAAATATTTTATTGAAACACTAGACAAGTCATAACAAAGAGAGAAAATAGAAGTATGAAAGCAAAGTATTTATTGCTACTTTCTTTTTCATCCTCCATTTAATATTAAACGTATCTTCTGGGTAAAACATATAAAATCTCAATGCCCCAAAATAATTTTACTCTAGACACCTTCTTTCAATAAAAATATCTTTTGGAACATTTGTTAAAACAACTTATAACTTCGAATGAAAAACGAAAGATAAAGTCTTGTTATCGCTAAGTTCAAGTTAGAATAATAGTATTTTTTATTAACTTTTCAACGATTTCTTTTCAAATTAAACCTGAACCATTTTTTTTAAACTAACTGGATAGCAAGTGAGATTTGCAGATAAGAAATGCTATAACAGTGCATTGTGAGTGTCTTGTGTTCATGAAAACTTACAAGGAAGAAAAAAATAATAGGATAGTTCTTGTAGCCACAACAATGGTTTTGAGAAGTAAAAATGAAAACATCATACATCATTACATAGCTTTCTTTAAAACATGATCTTCAATCTTTATTATTGTTAAAATACAGGTAGTTTCTATTTAGTTGTTTATTAATTCTTTTAAAGAAATGAGACTAATTATGTTGCTTTAAATAATTCAATAAATTTTACATTGTACAGGGTGATTCTAAATTCATGGTACAAATTTTAAGGATTGCTATGGAGCACTGTAACATGCCATCGGTCATCATTTATCAGCGCATAGGCATTAATATTCAGGGAACGGTGCTTTATCTCGGTGCTTTCTGTTGCCTTTTCCTCATTATTATTGTTTCTGATTATTATCCTCATTATCTTGATTAAGACATTTGACTGCCAGTAGTGACGTGGCTTCTCTTTTCTTATACCGCATTTCGTATAATTTATACAATAAAAAAGACAAACTTTCTTATAAAATATAGCAGAAATAAATCCAATCATGGAATCACAAATATTCTAATATAAAATTCATACCCCCCCCCCCATTATACGAGGGCAACCCCCTCTTCGTTTATCAGAACGGGATATAACAAACAATAGATGCCTGCATATATGAAATGTTTATGCAAAACAATATTTCGAAAAAGGAAGGAGTTTCAAGAATAGCTTTTTGCAATGGTGTCAGTTTCTGTTACATGCATATATTTTATTACAATCAAAACAAATTTGTTCTTTTTTAGACAAACTGAGCAGTTCTGATGCATAAAATATTTTATTTAATCACTAGAAAAATCATGATAAAGAGAGAACATAGAAGTTTGAACGCAAAGCATTTATTGCTATTTTCTTTTTCATCTTTCATTTAATATTAAACGTATCTTCTGGGTAAAACATATAGAATCTCAGCGCCACAAAATAATTTTTCTCTGGAAACCTTCTTTCAATAAAAATATCTTTTAGAACATTTGTTAAAACAACTTATAACTTCGAATGAAAAACGAAAGATAAAGTCTCGTTATCGCTAAGTTCAAGTTAGAATAATAGCATTTTTTACTAACTTTTCAACGATCTCTTTTCAAATTAAACCTGAACTGGATAGCAAGTGAGGTTTGCAGATAAAAAATGCTATAATAATGCATTGTGGGTGTATTGTGTTCATGAAAACCCACAATGAAGAAAAAATAATAAGATAGTTCTTGTTGCCACAAGAATGGTTTTGAGAAGTAAAGATAAAATCATCATATATCATGCCACAACTTTCTTCAAAGCATTTTCTTTATCCTTTATACTTTTTAAAAGCAAGTAGTTTTCATTAATTATTTTAAAAATATTTTAATAAAATGGGACTTATATTGTTGCCTTTAAAGTATTGTCAATAAATGTTACATTATACAGGGTGATTCTAAATTTATGGTACAAACTTTAAGGATTGGTACAGGACACGGCAATAATATTTTATTGCGCAGTATTGTATGGGCGCAAGTGACGCGTCCAGGTACAAACACCAGGGGCCATAATTTTCAGGGTGTAATTCGGTGTTGTTTTTTTTTTCTAAATTTTTGATTCCCACCGGAAAGTTTATAAACTATTTTTTTTCTATATTAAAGACAGACATTTTAAAAAGAAGAAACTCTTCTTTAAAAATTTTTGGTTGAAATCGAAATTTTTGAATTAAAAATTTTTATATCTGTTTCTTTTCACGTACTTCCTGTATTTGATAAATTAGCTTTTTTTTTTTTAAATTTTTTTTATTTTATACAGGAAATTTTCAAAAAAGAGTTTATTCTTTGTGTAATTAGAAAATGTCTGGCTTGAGTATAAAAAGGGTATTATATGAATCTTCTGGTATAATGGGACATTTTGAAGTAAAAAAGGGCCAAATAACACCCCTGATGTTTATACGTCAACGCATTTCCTCAACGCGTCGCTTGCGTCCATACGTTCCTATACAATAAATGATTGTTACAGCGTCCTTTATCAAGCCTTAGAGTTTGTAACATGATTTAGAATGAGACTGTATATAGGGTGTTTTATAAATAATTAAATAAACTCTAGAAAATGTCAGAGATCAGAAGCAAACATTTTTTTACTAAAATACTTGAGTTAAGGGAGACAAGATTGGATGCAATACCATTGGGAATATGCGAAGACTCGTTTTTTCGGAGACTACCGAGCCGATTTCAATGAAATTTATAATCCATATTAACTGGGCATGCTCAAGATGTATAAAATGCATTTTTTTCTGAGACCAATAACTTTTTATTTTAAGAAAAAAGTAAATTTTTTAGAACTTTTATCTTATGAAACGAATTAAAATTTGTCAAAATGGTTTGCAACATAAGTCGTTATATTTATACGCTATCATCAAAAGCTGTTTTATCAAAATCACTTAAGTATTTTCGGAGTTAATGAAGTTTTTAGTTGAAAATTACATTTTTTATGAGAGCAAAAATGTTTGGATATTTGCAGCTGCTTGGAGTCCTTCAGATAACTAATACGATTTCTTGTTTCTGTTCCTCACCATCTTTCACTGTGAAAAGCCTGGTGTTGAAATTTTTCTTCTCTTTACTGGTGTACAAGATTTTTTTTTACTTTCATAGTTCGAAAAGTAACAGATTTCTTAATGTTTTTGTAGATGTAACAGGCTTAGCCTCAATCAGATGTAATGACGACTTTTTAGAATGAACTGAAGATTTTTATGACTGACTAATATGATATTCTCTTTTACAGCTTCTGAGAATTGTGTCCAACATTCTAATTTTGATGACTTATATCCTTTAGTACTCTAATAGACGTCACGAGTTTTTCTCTTTGAGGTGCTGGCTGGTATGTACTGTCAGAGGTGAATTACTTGGTGGAATAGAGGATTTCGTCTGGATGCCTTACAGATTTTGATTGTTGCTTTATTAACCCCTTAACACGCAGTGTTGCCGGTTCGGCAACACCTGAAGTTCCCCCTGTTTAGAGACACAACAACTCCGTGAATGTTTCAAAAACTACTCAAATGGCTATTTTAAATCTTTCTTATGAGTTCTAGATGGCAGCACCACAGAGATCAAACTCTACTGTTTTTAAATAATAGGTAAAATGTTTTACTGTAATACGCGCTTCACAACAATGCTCTTCTCCCTGCGCTTATCAATGCTTTACTTATGGGAGGTTACCACTTCGGCAACAGCTGTATAATTAAAATGGTTAGTGCAATCTTTACAAAACAATACCTGTGTACTCCTCTAGGCCTAAATAGATTGCCTAATTTTTTTTTCTTTAATTTCCAACTTTAAAGAGTAGTGCGCCGGAAAGGGTTAAACTAGAGTAATATGCTACGAGAAACAGAGTTCTGGATACCACGTGTTTATGATCATTAGGATAAGAAGGTTTTTGCATAATTTTCACTGCAAGGATTTACTTTTCACAGATCCAGTTTGGACAAGAATAGGAGTATGTATTGTTACACGAATGAGAGTATGCATTGTTATGTTTTGCGGAGCGTTGAGCATTTTCGCAAGTTTTACCATCGTGACAAACATCTACACACCGTACACAGATAAGAGAATCATGGCAGGTACTTGAATTGTGAGCATAACTATCACATTTAAAGCAACGGAGAGGGTTAAAAATATAAAGTCGGATCGGATAGCTTAGGTATTTATTTTTTTAAAAGGTTTTAACACATTTTGATGGTTTTTCAGTTTTTAGAGACCTAAATATTTTAGCTCTTTTCAGTAAGTTGGGTGCCAGAATTTTAATATAACATATTTTATGCAGTTTTTTAAATACATCGCTGAATTCCTGTTATTTCGCGCTTAAGACGGTACTTTGTCTGTGCTAAAAGTAATTAAACATTGAAATTGAACATAAAATTTTAGAGCATCTCAATCGTCCAGATTTCGATCACGTACATTTTTTTTTAAACCTTCGCAACGGCAAAAATATTTTTTTCAAAATAAAAGGCGTGAAGATTTCGGCTAAACTTAAGTGTTTTCTTACGGTTTTGCTCGCTTTCGGTACTTCAAAAATCAAATTACTCAGAAAACGCGACACCAAATGCCATATAACCTTCACTTCAATATTCTTTCATTTATAAATATAAATACAGATAAAATGAAATTAAAGATATAAATCATAGAAATTTGAGAGTCATTTAAGAATCATTTCACCACGAATTCGGGCAATCCCGGGTGGGTCTCAGTTAGTAATTAATAAATTATAAACTAATTTTTTTTTCTAATTTATTATAAAACATCGACAAATAAATAAAATAGGATTAGTAATACATAAAAGCAGTAAAAAATGTTTGTACTTGCAATATTTTAAATTTACAACTTTTTGCAAAAAAAATTGAACAATCTTTTATATTTGTGAAACCTAAAACCTTCTTCGTTCAGCAATGTAAATAGATGATTCAAACAGAAAAGGAAATTGAGCGTAATACAGATGTTTTAAATTTTAGCAATAAAACAACTTATTACAGTTTTAAAATTTTGTTTTCCTTTACATTCTTAGTTATTAAAATAAAAGTAGAAGTATAAAGTTTTATCTTAGTTTTATGTTATCCGAAACCCGGTGATGTATAATAGTAATTAGTATTCATTAATGTCATTTAAACCTTTGAGGGGTAAATACTTGCATTTGTGAAATGCTGATTTCCCAATTGGAAATTTTGAATTTTTTTATATGTAAATAAGGAAAAGCAATTTTTTCTCTTTTTTCTCAAACTTAAGAAAATAAAATTTAATTAAAAGTTTCTAATGCAAAAGTTAATTGAACTTAGATGGGATATAACATATCCAATTGCCTCTTAAGGGGCAAAAATATATAAAACATACTCTGATTTTATTTAAAATACATAATTTTCAGTTTAAATACAAATATTTAGAATATATAATTTTCATTTCAAATATGTTATTTAAACCACATGCTTTAATTTTTTATAATATTAAGAAGCAGTCCCTTGTATGGAAATCAATAAGAGAAAATTACATGTTAACTGCAGTTCCATCGACTGTCCAACAACACATTAAAAAATTAAAATGAAGTACAGGATTAAAATGACGTAATAAAATAAATAGAACTGCAGTTAATATGTATTTTTATTAACTTAAATTAATTTCAAAGGACTTTTATTTCTACATTCAATTCAAATAATTATTGGCTATAGCCCTTCAGAATGAAGTGAAGTATTTGTATAAATTAATAGCAATTATTCATAAAAATAATCCCCTCGTGATGACCTCGGAAACTTCAGGCCAAAAAAAAAAAAAACTTTAAAGTAAAAACACATATTTTTAACTTGTGACTTCTATTACTTTATTATTTTACACGCTTTTTAAATAAAACATAGAACTTTTTAAAGTGTATTTTAGCTTTATACTTTTTCCCATATTCATTAGAAGAATGCATTGTAATCGAAATTTTTTTCGACGTCAGGTTTTCGATGAATTTACACGCTTTAGGAGTCAAAGATTCCCCTAAAAATATTTATAAAAAGTGTTTGTCTGTGTGTCCTTGTGTCACCATTGCACTATCAAAAAGTGTATGATGTTATATATAGAATTCAACCAATTTTTGTGTAGATTTTTGGCTAGAAGCAGGTTTTCAATCAATTAAAAAATATTCTTCCGGAAGGGATCGTAGTAATAGTGATATCTGTACCATTTTTCTTGTTATACCGCACCAAAATTTTTGTGTATGTTTTTGGCTAGAAGAAGGTTTTAAATTAATTTTAAAATATTCTGCTGGAAGTGGTCGCAGTAATAGCGATATCTGTGCAGTTTTTCCTGTTATACCGCACTGAAAAGTGAAGAGAAATGAACCGAAATTTTTGTGCAGGTTTTTGGCTATAACAAGCAAATCCTTTCTGAAATTGAACAACAATTTCCCGGAAGGAGGCACTGTAATATCGATTTACATGCTATTTTCATTGTTGTGCCATCGAACACTGTGTACCGTGTTTAAAATTGAACCCTTTTTTTCTGATTTTGACCATGGCCAGCAGTTTCTTTTTTAATGTTAAAATAGCGATTTTTGCGCCATTTTCTTTCTTCTACAACCGAAAAATATATAAAGTTATGCATGCAACTGAACCGAATTTTTTGCGTATGTTTTTGGTTACAATCAGCAGATCTTCTTTAAATTTGGGAATATTCCTCGTGATATCAGACCTGTGATAGCAAATTTTGTGTAATTTTCTCGATTTTTCGTAGTTTTAATTTTCCATTGGGGTCTCGTGCAGCAACTTTCATTTTCCTAGACAGGATATTTGGAAACAACTGATAACAAGAGAATAAATAAAAACTATTGCTTTTAATAAATATCATGATACAGATTCATTTGTTTTTACTCCTATTAATTGTTGGAAGCAGAAGTTCAAAAATCATGAAGATCAAAATTGTTGTAGCATTGAACTGCTAATATCGAAATATCAACATGTGTAACTACTTTTGAAATATTAAGGTGTATGAGATAGAAGAAAGGTTTGAGAATGATACATTGAACTAGTTTCCTTTAGTTTTTAATTCGAAATTTTTCTTTCTTTTTCACATTTTGAGGAGATTTTTTTCAGATTTATAAAATTTCGTTTCTAATATTTTAATTCTTTATTTTAAATTTCAGAAAAGTTTATTATGAATTCATACAGCGATCTCTGATTTTTTTTTCGCGATTTTTTTTTCTTTTTGTTAAAATTTTCTCCCGTTTCCTGTTGAATTTTTGATGCTGGCAAAGTCTTTGACTTTCAGTTTAACATTGTAAATTTATTCCTCATCTATTTTTGAATTTTAAGTGAATTTAAATGTTACTTTTAACACGATTTTTTATTTTTATTTATTTATTTATTTATTTATTTGTCTTCGGCGGCAATATTTTGATATTTATAACAAAATTTCGGTTTCAATGTTTTAGATTTAAAAGGGTAAATTTTGTTTAATGTGGTTCTTAAATTTTTAACAAATTTATTAACATTCTCAAAGTGGCCTTTTGCTTTTAGAGGCGATTTTTTTGCCATTTATAAAAGTAATTCTGTCTCAAGTTTTTAGGCTTATATACTAAATTTTGTCCATAGTTATTTATTTTTATTTTATTTTTTTCGTATTCCGCCGTGATTTGTGACATTCATAAAATGAAAACAATTTCAAATATTTAGCCCAATGCAGTATTTTTTTTACATAATCTCTGATTTTTTAACGATTTTTAGCGTAATTTGTAGTGTTTTGTCATGCTTCAAAGTGGTTTTTTGGCTTTTGAAAAGAAATCAGTTCCGAATATTTAGAAAAAATTACTTACTAGTAAGTTTTTTATTGAATGATTTTTAATTTTTTAGCAATTTTTAAAGCGGTTTGTAACTTTTCTCATATTTCAAGACATTTTTTATAATAGTTTTTTTTTTACATTTCATTACCTCTTATAAAATATCATAGACATAAGATATCTGTAATAAGATACTTACAACTTAGGATGGACTTACCTATGATAGGATTTAATAGAATGAAAAAAAACTTTTATTAATATCGTTTTAAATTTTAATTCGATTTTCATAGAATTTGAAATGATCCGACGAAATTCTGCACCGATTATAAATATACACATTAAATTATAAACTAGTCGGTTAAATAGTTTTCGCGCTGACATATGTGAACAGATGGACGGACCAAATGAAGACTGTAAGTTCTGCGTATTTATATAATTACGAAAACATATAAAAACAAGTCGGAAGTTTACACGTCAAACGTAGCAAATGTGATGCATGCATACTTCAACGAAGTTATAAAAATTTTCAGATCTGGGTGTAGCAGTATACAGTACATCGGATAGAGTATTGCATAAGAAATCTTTTGTGTGTCCCTGTAAATACTATCTGCTTTTCATTCTACAGGTAGTAACTTGTAGTAAACATCAGTAACATATACCAATTTCATAAAATGTGAAACAATTTAATATAATTAAAATGCGCTCCAAACAATGTTTGCCACTATAATAATATTACGTAATGGAATACTTTTTTGCGGCCTTGTAAATTAAGTAACAAATATTCTTTGCACTTATACATAATGTATATTTTACCGTATACTTCATAAATGCACATTAATTTTATTAAGTTTGAAAAAATTAATATTACATAAATGCATTTGAATCTATTTTTCCCATATGTCGTAATGTAACGAAATACTTTTGATTGTTTCTGCATTTAAACTATACACCCGACTTTCATAAACTTTGAAATGACCCGACGAAATTCTGCTACAATCATATATTTTTAATTTCAAACGATTCGATTAGGTAGTTTTTAATTTGTTAAATGCTGACAGATAGACGGGTGAACAAAGTGAATGTCAGCAATAAATGTTACGTATTTATATAATTACGAACGCAGCTAAAAAAGCAATGGAATTTATAAAGTATTACTAGTATTAGAATTATGTTGAAATGACTAAAGTTTTTCTCGGCTGACTCATTTTTTGATAATTTATAAACTATAAACTAATTACTTCTTAATTCTTTGAAACTCAATAGCGGTTATTTTAAAGTTATTTACTCAGATATCGAATTTCTTTATTTTAGGTACTTAAAAATAATTTTTAAAAAATAGAAAACAAGAACACAATTTTTGACTAAAAGGTTCTTTTTGCTTATCCGCAATAAACAGAAAATTACTTATATCCCATAAATATTACAAAAAAAATAGATTTTTAGACATATCAAGCTATTTTAATTTTATAAAAATTATATTTTAGCAACAATGATTTAAAACTGCTCATATGATAAATACAACTTTGGAACGAAACATTCATTTATTAAAAAATTCGATTCATTTAGAATTCTGTGAGCTTTTTTTTAATTACTATTTGTGCAGGAAGATAAAACCAAGAAATAGAAATCTTTTAACCATTTAACTCATCAATATTTTTAGAAAGAAAAAAAACTACCAAATAATACCTATTTTTTTCATGTCTTTTACAGAATTTTTAATATTTTATCACCGGTTTTTCAAAAGAGAAATTTTTGCCTAATTGAACCAGAAAAATATTTGGAATAAATTATACAAGATTTACAACAAAAATTTACTCATGAGAATAATAAATCATGATTCGAATATGGATGTCCGTGCGTGGTACGGGTAAATCTTGATTGGCCAAATTATGTTGTCCGTATGCAGAAAGCGCAAATCAGAAAAACGGTTAAAGCAAATTGTATAAAGAACATGAAAATGACATTTCGGTTTGCTGCATGCATGTAGCACGGTATGCAAAGAGTTAATCATGTAATCATTTAAAATGGTACTACTCTGTTATCGCGTCGACCAATTTTGCCAAATAATACAAATCGCCCAACTAATAGCCAAATTATACATATTGAAGTAATTTTTCTTTTAAATAATAAAAAAATCAAATAATTAGTAGAATATTAATAAAAATACAAATAAAAAGGTGGAAATAAAAATCACTTAAGGACATTTTAAACACGTGAATCGTATTTAATGTCATTGAATGTGACATTCACGATCATCCATTATTGGCATTTAATCTTAAAAATTTGCGATTATTTTTTGGTCGACGGGAAAACCTAGTAGTACCTTTAAAATTAATATAAATTTCTATTTCCATTGTTTTTTAGTATGAGAATGAGGATGCAATAAAATTATGGTGTTGATTACTTACATTCAATTTTAATATGTGTATGACTTTTTATAACAGTTTGCCGCATATACTATAAAGAAATTAATCCGAATTAAAATAAATTTTTTCTTTATTTTTGTAGTAATAATTAGGACTAAAACTCCTAGGCATTGTGTTTCTTTTGACGTACTGTATGTAGTAAAAGAATTCTTTTGTGAATTTTTGCTTTATACACTTTTATTATACGTGCATGTATTTCTATTCAATAAATATTATTATAAAATACATGAAAGCATTAAAATCAGAAAAGATTTCTTAAACAGGGTATTTAAAAAAAAATAATTTGAAAATATCTTAAAATTCTAGCCCCATGATTTATACTAAGCAGGAAAATGAGATAAAATTAAGATAAATGGATATCTGTCACTTATAGCAATAAATGTTCTCTACATCTATTATCTTAATAAAGAAATATTATTTACTCATAACAAAAGTTGACAGCTTAATTAAACATGAAATATCGCAAAAACTATATACTTTGAATACAGCCTTATTTAATAAATCTACGAAGTGTAGTCAGGTTTATGTTCCACAGAATGCAGGAAAGAATACATTAATTATTAAATAAACAGGAAAATATTATACTTAACCATATTTCTCAACAGACAATGGCCAGAAGGATTATTTTATTACTTAGCTTCTTTAATTTAATTCTACACATTTATTTTAAATATTATTGCATTCGGAGGACATATTTTGGTAATAAATGAAAACCTTATATTAAAAGTTATGAGTCGTTATTTTTAGGCCGCACTGGGATTTAAGACATGAAATTACGTTTTTAAGGTTTTGTTCAACTGACGAAACCCTATTCGTCTCTGTCCTTCGTCTGTCTGTCACAGAGTCGTGCACCAAAAATTATATATGCCAGAGAATTCAAATCTTGTATACTTACAGTCGAATACCTCTTGTCACACATAAAATTTTGAAAAAGACCATTATTTTAATTAAAATACTTGTTTTTAAATATCATCAGTAAATTTTTTTCCTTCTAATTGTTGCACGCAAGTTTAAATAGATATAACAATTATAATGTATGGAACATAAATTAATGAATTAAATAAATCACGTGAAAAACGCGCATATTTGTTTTTATTTTATCATATTACATCATATTTATCATCTAATTTGACAAGCGAAGTTAAATATTTTTTTTTACTTATCAAATTCTTATTCATTTAAGTTACTAGCCGACTCTAGTGATTAGTTTGGTCTCCGTTAAATTTATGTTAAGCTTTGTAATATTTAACTTTTATTCATGATTTTATTTACTTGCGTATCTTCACTAAATCTGCTGATTTTGATAGGGAAATCAAAAAATATATGTGATCAGGGCAGCATTTAGGAGAAGAATTCAGTATTATGTTATGGTTGGGACGTTTGGCGTAGAAATCCGAAATAGAGCCGAAAAACCGTTTGGCAAACTCTCACAAGAATTCGGATTGAGAATGTGTCAACATTTATCGAAGGTATGTTGCATGATTCTAGGTCAATTATTACTAATGTTATAAGTGTTGATTAATACCCATCCTTATCTAAAGCTTTATGCAATTCTTGCTTCAAAAAGGGGGGATATGTTGTCAAAATATATAAACAGCTCAGAAAGCAAATCTGATGAACTTTTATTTCTGTTTATATAGATATTACTTCTTTTTCTACATAAAAATGCGGCACAAATATCATATACTCATCACATTGGCGCAATCTTTTTCTGACGCCAATTTGGTGGAAGCCTAAATATATGCGCCTAAATATATGCGCTGCCATTTATGCAAGAAATGATTAATTTTCTGTTGATAATTTTCGTTTGTTAATTTAACGATAAAGTGTTTTGAAGGAGATATTAAACGAAATCCTCTGTGCGAACTGCGATCACAGTTACCCACTTGTTTCTTTTTCTACACTATTTAAAGAATTTCAGTTTATATTTATGCACGTGCATAAGCTATTTTTTTCATACTCGTCCTTTGAAAATAATAGGGATATTTTTTATAATAAATAATTTAATTAAAATGCAAATGTAATATTTCAAAATATTTATCCGTAGAAATGTCATATTTCTATTTCCTTTTTCTTTTTGGTTTTTTTTAAATGATTAAAATTTTAAAAAAGCAAAATGTGTGATTAAATAGGTAGTGTAATTAATAATCATTAATATATGTAAAAAGTGTTATTAAACAGGTAGCGCAGTAATAAATAATATTTTCGTTCAATTTTTTATTCAAAATTTCAAGTTTATATTCATGTCTTCAAAATAAGATGTTAATGTGAGTATCTTCTCCAGAATATTATGTTACATTATGTTAGACTCATAAAATTTATGTAAAAAAGGCAAATATTTAAACAAATGATAAAATATGTGTATGCATATTGCTTCTCATTAAAGCTTACCTGACACTCTCTTTTCCTCACCATACAAGAAAATATGAAATATACAATTTAAAAAGTAAAAAAGTAAATAAGCAAAATAAATACAATAAATACAATAAAAATATATAGTAAAAAAACACGCTACACCTTCATTAGCAGATAAAAAGTGGCCGAACATTTAAAAAAAGTTGTAACATTTAAAAATTAGCATGCATTAGTGGCTTGAAGACTACATTTTGCTTCTGCTAGTTAGCATTCTGGTTCAAAATTATATTACGAATAAGGCATATTTATTTTTAAATATCACGTATTTTTGTAATACTCAGCTGCCTTTTAAATATAACGCACGTCCTCAGCCTGATTTATTTTCTGTGTTTATAGTAATGTTTCACTTTTTAAATTGTATATTTCACGTTTCAATATATATTGAGGGGAGGGGGTGATGGCTCTTCTTAAAAATATTATTTTGCTACATTATTTTCAATTTTTTTTCATGCAGTGTTTAAGCGCTATTCCTATAACTTTTTAGATATTTTTGTTGCTGATTAGTATATTTACTGCTTAAATCTGTATACGTATATAAGTTTCTGCCGTTTTCTTCCATATACTTTGACTTCCACATCCCAATACACACGACATCATAGAACAGAATATTCAATTTACTTTTTGCAAAGTAATTTCCATGAAATCGAGAGACCTTGCTTGATTTTGCTTTCTATACATTTTAAATTTAAATTAAAAGCACCATAATGTTGTATTTTGAGCAGGTTAAGATAGACATGTCGCAGCTGAAAATTCCCCTTCACCAATTTTCTCCAATAAACAGGGATGTACTCATAATTATTTCCAGTACCCTCTATATGATGTATGAAAATTACGAAGCAAGTAAAAATCAATAATTAATTTTTTAAAGCACATACTACAAATGTAAACTCACTTCAAACAATTATTTAAAAAAAGAAAGAAATCCGTAACCGAAAAAAATAAACTGTTCCTGTAAATAAACAATGATATAATCACGATATTTTACAATAAGCCACTTGTACCGTATCTCACTATATAAATTTATAATTTATAATTTATATAGATATATAATTTATAATTTATAATTTATATATATATATATATATATATATATATATATATATAACAAGACAAACAATATTAAATAGAAAACCAAGAGTCCCAAACGTTTGCTGAAGGAGATAGCCACTATTAAAATTTAGGGTTTAATATTATAAATAAACATAATAAAAAAGAATATTGCCCAGTTAAACTGATGGCATTGAGCTCACAGGCTACGCATACTAATTGTACATTACAGCCTTCTATTTTCGTTAATTCCGTTCGAAAAAAAATTAAGAAGGGGGAACAGCTCTCCCCTTTCTCCTTTTTTATACTTAATCATTGAACCTCCTAAACTATCAAGTACATGCTTTATCATATTAAAAAACCTATATCCAAAATTCAGAGCAAATCGGATAATTCTTAATAAAAACCCATTTAGCATTTATATAATTTAAGAGGAGTTATTCTCCTCTTTTATACTTAACCATTAAACTTCCAAAACTATTCAGAGATTTGAACGAAATCTGACAATTCTGATTGAAAAATCCATTTATACAAGTTAAGGGGAGGGGCATTAGAACCCCCGTTCCCCCTGTTTATACTTATTCAATGAACACCTAATAACAGCCACGGACTCGCCTCATCAGAATGATCCTATATCTAAATTTTGAACGAAAACTGTTAATTCTGCATGAAAATCCCGTTTATATCAATTAAGGGGAGGGGCATGAGCCCCCGTTCCCCCTGTTTATACTTATTCAATGAACACCTAATAACAGTCACGGAATCGCCTCATCAGAATGATTCTAATCTAAATTTTGAACGAAAACTCTTAATTCTGCATGAAAATCTCGTTTATATCAATTCAGGGGAGGGGCATGAGCCCCCCGTTCCCCCTCTTATACATATCGAATGAACTCCAAAAACTAATCAGGGAAGCGCCTTATCAGGATATACCAATACACAAAATTTCAAATGGATCCGAAATTTTTATCATGAGTTATCGCGTTACGCACGAACGAACGTACGAACGTACATACAGAACGGACGGGCACATAAGCTCTCAGGCTATGGTAGCCTGTGAGCTAAAAAACAGAAAAATTGATTGATTGTTTTGCGGTTTTCACTAAAACTATTCTTTATGTCAGTATTTTCATGAAAATAATTTATAAAGATAAATTAAAAAAAAAATTGATAGAGGGCGCTTTAGACTTTGGAGTAATGAACAACTATTTTTCGCCAGTATTTTTTGCATCTCATTAAATGTGTTCAGAAGCTTAGACTTAAATTTTGAGCTGAAAACAAGAATAGTTGGGAATGGTTAAGTAGCTCACACTGAACTGTGTTAAGAGAGGGTGAGAGGTTCAAATTTCTAATGATCATAAAAAATGAAAAAATTAGTGGATTCGTTTGCGATTTTCACTAAAACTACTCTTTAAATCCGTAATGTCTTGAAAATAAATTTAAAAAAAAATGCTGATAGAGGGTGCCTTAGACATTAGACATTACCGTACAACTATTTTCAACCGTTATTTTTTTTAAATCTCATTAGATGCTCTCATATGCTTAGACTTAAACTTATATTTTGAATTCAAAATCTGAATTGTTGGAGGTAATTAAGTTGCGTAAAACTGAACTGTGTTCGAGGGAGAGGGATGGGTTAAATATCAACTTCTGATCACAGTTCAGTTTGCTCTTCTTAACCCCTCCCAATGCTTCAGAAGTTGAACTCAAAATTTAAGTCTAAGATTTTTCAAGCATTTAATTATGTACACAAAATAATGGTTAAAAATAGTTGTTGGTTACTCTAAATTTTAAGGCGTCCTGTAATGGAATTTTTTGAAATTTATGTTTAATATCTATTTGCAGGGAAATACTGACATAAAGAACAGTTTTATCGGAAACCGCAAATGAATCGACCAATTTTTCCATTTTTTAAAATCATTTGAAATTTGAATCTTCCCCTTAACCATTGAGCACAATTCAGTTTGCGCTACTTAACCATTCCCATTGATTCAGATTTTGAGCTTAAAATTTAAGTTTATGGTAAGCTTCTAACAAACTTTAATGATATAAAAAATAATAACGGTAAAAACTAGTTGTTCGTTACTCCAAAATCTAAAGCTCCCTCTATCGGCATTTTTTGAAATTTATCTTTATAATTTATTTTCAATACAATGTTGAAATAAAGAATAGTTTTCGGGAAAACCGCAAATCAGTCGATTAATTTTTTTCCGTTTTTTATGATTATTTGAAATTTTGGACTCTAATGGCGTCTATCTCCTTCCGAAAATGTTTCGGATCCTTGGTTTCCTGTTTAATATTGTTTGTCTTGATGTATACTATCAGAGCTTTTTTTGTAAAAATAGTTTAGAATCACCCTGTATACATATATATATGTCTTAGACCGTAATTAAACGGAATTCTTTTGAGCGACTCTGTAAATGAACTATAAACGCTACATTTTCCATACCAAATTTACCATGACAAATCTCAATAACATGCATCTTTTGAATACATTCCAAGTATATTTACACGAATGTGTACTAGAGAAAATAATGGACTTATGTGTACCAATTCGCTTATGCATTAAATTGAAGGATTTTTTTTTATTGCATGACATAATTTGTATAAAGTCTGTCGAATTATATGAATGGGATTTTGGTAATTATAATAGTTTGGTTCTTTAATGACATTTGTTGCTTTACAGTTTCATTAATACGAGACAAAACGTCACGCAATATTTTACTGTTCCATTTGTAATTCAATTCACATAATTAAACAATTAGAGTTTTCTTAATATAATATTTTGCGTAGAATAACTCTTACAGAATATTATTTCAACAATTTCTATTATTTCTTGTTTGTTATAAATCATATATATATTTATAATATAATTTAAATCTTTCTTCTGTAGAAGGCTATTCTTATTAAAAATGTATTTGACATTTATTACAAAGGTAGAGAATAAATATATAGCTTATGTATTTTATGTAAATATGTGTATTTAATATTAGAATAAAACATATGTTTAATAGAATAATAAATGCATTTATTTATTAGATCCAAACTCAATATTTCGCAAGTCGGCTTCCTCTAAATAATACCTGTTTAATAAATTTCTAATATTTAATGTTAGTAATATATCGTATATATTTTTAGTCTATTAATATTTATTTTGTTTATGTAATAAGGATATGTTTATTGTTATTATATACGAAACGTAATACAAGTAATAGCTGTTATGAGCTTTTTAATATAATTTTAAACAAAAAAATTACTTTTAGAACAAGGCAAAACAAAAATTGTTCTTTGGAATAAAAAAAACTGTTTCTATTTATATAAACATAGCTTATTTGGCACTTTCCAATTGTTAATTCCGCTAACCCTGTACATAAATCTGTTTTTATAACTTATATTTATTCTGTGAATTCGAGTTGTTTATACCTGTATATATTTTTAAAATAGTCTGGCAGTTACTGGTATATAGTGTTATATTTAAATCTATCTGGACTTGAGAATATCTCTAGCAATTAGAATTTACAACTAGGAATTCCCTCAGAGGGATTAGTCGGAGCGATATTGACGAGAACATAGATTGTATATGTGTTTATTTATGTAATAAGAAGAGGAAGTAGGATGCTATCTTTAATTGGTCATATACTTCGATAAATTGAAATGGTGAAAATAAGCAAATTGATTCGTAGAATTATAAAATCTTATGTATAAATTCGTATGCACTGTGTTTAACAAAAAAAGGGAAAACAAACTGTTCTAGATATCTATGCATGGATATAAAGTATGCAATACGTTAAAAATAAGACAGAAAATAAAGCACTAAATTATCTTACATCGGAATTTTAATTCTTTGAAATAATGTCAAGAGCATAAACAGACACCCCTCACCAATTTGAGGGGTGTCTGTTAGTATAGCATTTATGGGAAAAGCATCACTTTTTACTGATCTGAACTTATAATCAAATTATATTATTAAAATCCTAAACTTAATCAAACCTAATACAGTTATACATTAGAGGTTGTCGACAACTTTTACTGAAGATTATTTTTGACTTAATCTTTTACAACTTCCACTAAAAAAAGGTCCCATTCTGAGGAAAGTTGTTTTTAAGAAACAAACGTTTCTATTAAACTAAAGACATTTTATTTTTACTATCTCAAAGAGTAACATTGTTTATAGGATTTTTTTATAAAAAAAAATTTCTTCAAGAAAGTGTGTTAACCTCTTGGGAACGAATGACACATATACGGGCCGAAAAAAAAAGACTTAAGAATCCTTGTTTATATCCGCCAGTAAAATATGACTTCCTTAATCGGAGCATTTTCTCGATTTAATAAATTGCAAATTTCTGTTTTTTAAAGCTGTTGGAAAGACATTAAAAATTTTGTAAAAGGGCCCAGTCGTGAGAGGGGTTAACAGAACTGTAAAACTGTTACAGTCATATATTTTTAGCTATAATAAGGGATTGCAGTAAAGGTTTTTTCTCATTTATTTCAATATTTTTTATTTTTAAATAAAGTTTTGAAAGACTTAAAAGCATTGATTATATTTTGGTGCTAAATTTGTTTTAGTGCGATTCCGAATTACAAAACAATTCTAAAACTTTACTAAAATAGTTATGTGTTGTTTTTGTCACGTGCTTCACAAATCATGACTATTACTAATATTTAGTAATAAGTATATATTTTTTAATTCTTTATTTAAAAAAATAAATAAATGATAAATTCTCAAGTTAATAAACCCCTCTCCGCCAAAAATATCAACACTCCATACATAGTAATCGACAGATTATTGCAAAGAAAAAGGAAAATAGCAATCGATTCTGAATTAAGCCTTCTTCAAATATGTACACAGAAAAAAGAGCAGTAGAAGCCAGTCCCTATGTTCATAATATAAAAAACTAGTTGGATGTGCCAATCCCAAAACTTTCTTCTATCTCATACATACATTTTAATATTTAAAAAAATAGTTACTCATTTTAATGCTTTAATAATTTTAATTCAATAGCATACCAACTTTGATTTTCACTTTAAATTTCTGCTTCAATCAATAAATCGGAGTAAAAACGAATTTCATTCTCTGCACGAGCCGATGGACAATAGAATGATAGGCAGATTTTTTTTTTTCAAATTCAGGAAGGACCTACTTGCCTTACCAAAAAATAATAATATACAAAAAATTTAGTTCAGTTCTAGAGATAACTTCATACACTTTTATGTGGTGCAATATTAAAAATGGCATAAAATTCGCTATTGCAGCGCTCCCTTCTGGCGTAATTTTTTCATATTCAGAGAGGACCAACTAGCCATAGCCATACACTAACATAAAAAAATTCGTTCAATTCGATGCATAACTTCATGAACTTTTGGTCGGTACAATATTGAAAATGGCACAAAAATCGCGATTGCAGCGACCCCCTTCAGGCGGAATATTTCAAAAATGAAGCAGGACCTGCTTGCCACAGCCAGAAACATTCACAAAAAATTTGGTTCATTTCTATGTATAACTTCATACACTTTTTGAAGGTAGAATGGCGACATACACACAGACACACACACACAGACGGACAGACATTTTGTAAAAACATGTATTTTGGAATCTCTGACCCATAAAACGTGTAAATCCGTCGAAAACCGGTAGTCGAAAAAAATTTCGATTACAATACTTTCTTCTATTGAAGATAGAAGAAAGTAAAAACCTTAAAATTTTCGAACAGATATATACTCGTAAATTCATATAGTATCTATATTTAGCATTTGTAAAATAAATAACAATGAGCGTAACATAGTTTAAACACTAAAAATTTTAACTGAAATGTATTTGTAGAAGTATCAAATATGCGAATTCAAAAGTTCACTTCTTCCGTGAAATAGACATGCAATTGTACTTTAAAGACTACTTTACATAGTTGTTTGATTATTAATGAAATGGTTATTAATGAATTTAACATCAGGAGTTAAAACAATTGCTTGTGCATGATTCCTAAACTTTTTCACTCAATGCCTTCTTCTTATGTTTCTGAAGATATTATTTAAAGTTGAATTTAAATGTGTCAAAAGTAATTCTTACCACTGAAACGTTCAAAGTTTGAGTACAAATTCAATATAGAAACTGTCTCTTAAACATATACTTTGATGCCATTTATTGCCAAAACTTTAAGCCAGACAGCGTCAACTTTCTTGCTGAAATTCATTTGCCACCCAAGAGTTCCGAAATGTTATCTTCATTTTGTTTAAGAGCAAAGTTTCTGTCATTGAGTAAGCCAAATTTTTTTAATTCGGAAAGTGTGGAGCTTGATATTTGATTTTACATGCTAATTTTTGTCATGCGAAAATTCTTGTATTTATAAACCGATTTAGATTACATTAATTGTATGCATATAACATATTGATGACACAACCGAATTCATTGGTCAGCTTCATCCGCCGTCTTGCTTCAAAATGGTGGTCATTTAAATATTTAAAACTAAAAAAATCCCTGTCGGCTGGGCCTATAGGCGGAGGTAGATTTCGAAGAGTGCTCATTTCAACAAATATATATATATATATATATATATATATATATGATTAGAGATAAACCCAGTTTAATAACTTCATTTGGCCGTTTATGAAAATTTTTTAATTTCATTTTTCTAGAAAAACTGGTTTTATCAGAATAATCTTAAGAAAAATTCAGCTCAAATGCCCATTTTGACAACTTATTTTGAAATAAATTCTGAATTTATTAAAAAATCGACCAAAAGAGTACATTATACAGTTCCCAAATAACAAAAAACTGTCAGTTGAATGCATTTGAGAAAAAAAATTGAATTTAAAAATGAGTCATAAAATAACCGATTTGTTGTTTGAATACATCCTTAATTCTTTAATCATGATTGCTTCGGGAAATTTTGTGCGAAATACTTACTTTGACAGCATTTTCAAAAATATATTCTATCTTTATCGAAAAACTGGCCAATGAGTCACAGTATATAGTTCCTAAATAAGAGGATCTGTAAATTGGATGCGTTTGAGAGCAAAAATGGATTTTAAAACGAGTCATAAAAAACGCAATTTGCTATGTGAAAACTTCCTTAAATTTTAAAATCGCGAAGACTTCGGGAAATTCTGTTCAAAATACCCTTTTTGGTAGCCTTTTTCAAAATATATTCTGTCTTTATCAAAAAATCGATCAATGCATCACATTATATAGTTCCTAAATAAGAGGATCTGTAAATTGGATGCGTTTGAGAACAAAAATGGATTTAAAAACGAGTCAGAAAAAAACGCAATTTCTTATTTGAATACTTCCTTAAATTTGCAGTCCCGATGACTTTGGGAAATTCTGTTCAAAATACCCTTTTTGGTAGCCTTTTTTTAAATATATTCTATCTTTTTCAGAAAATTGACCAATGCGTCACTTTAGGCAGTTTCTATATAAGAGGATCTACCATTTGGATGCGTTTAAAATCAAAAATTAATTTAAAAATAAGTCAGAATATAAGCAGTTTGGATTTGAGGTTTTTTTTCCAACTCCTATTATTGTTTAATTTCTTTTTGCTATACGAATATGTCCCATGAAAAACTAGTCAATATAAAAGTTGTTGATATTTTTGAGAAGATGTAAAATAAATTTAATCAGATCTGATATCTTAAAAA
The DNA here is from genome assembly GCA_964019185.1 of Maratus speculifer. NCBI lineage: Eukaryota > Metazoa > Arthropoda > Arachnida > Araneae > Salticidae > Maratus > Maratus speculifer. The sequence continues at coordinate 345,486,485 of OZ025292.1, forward strand.
TTGACGGAGTTATGGATTTTTCTCTTTTTTCACCGCCCTTTTTCTTTTCGTTTTTAATTTTTTACATTGGTAAATGTTGGTCCTATCAAAAACTTGTAAATACAAAAGTTTTAGATAATTTTAAGAACATTTATAAAAAATTTAGTTGGACTTGATATCTTGGAAATTGACGAAGTTATGAATTTTTTTCTCTCAAAACCCCTGTTTTTTTCGCCCGTTGAGCCCACTTCTAAATTTATCAAAAATCTGTCATGCATAAACTTTTGGCCCATTTTTAAGAAGTAATATAAACTTTAAACCGATTCGATATCTACTTTAATTAAGAAGTTATGGCGTTTTTTCGGTTTTTACAAAAACGCCCCCTATTCCAACCCCCTTGGTCCGATTTTGCCCATTAACGAACTTAGCCGAGATTTTAGCCCCTTTGATTTTATGTACCAGTTTGGTGGAGATTGGTGAAGAATTATAGAAGTTATCGTGTCTATAAAAAAGTGAGATATATATATATATATAGATAGATAGATAGATAGATATAAACTGGTGCAATTGAAATAGGTAGTATTTCATACGAAATCTACCTAAAAAAGAAAAAAAATAGAATCCCAAGTTTATTTTATGTTTAACTTTCCATCGGTCACAATAGGCCTGACAGGCACAGCATAATTATTTCCGCATAATTATTTTTTCTGCCACTATTGTGCCAGAGCTTCGTACTGCTAGATACTCGCATATTTTTCAGCGGTGTTTATAACATACTTTATTAATTTGAAGGCCATTCGCTTGGAATTGGGATCTAACCCTAGTGGCCTCTCGGGTTTATTGCGACCGAGCTCATCCGTTTTTTGAAAGCTCTTATTTTGTATTATTTATCCCTACAATTTTTTATTTCACTGATTTCATGAATACGAATGATAAAAGTTGTAGATATTTTGTGATAATATTGAATACATTTTCATATTTAATAATGGGAATGTTCAGGTTTTCTACATCCTCCGCAAAAATGTGTGTGTTATTTATAATACCCAATTATTTGCACGAGGGATATAGACCCGAGAAGATGTGCTCTCCATCAGAGTCTTTCTAAATAGTTCTAACCCATAATTACACAAGGTTACCCAAGGTTCGAAGAAATCCGGAAAACTAGAAACGGTTAAGCGGACGGGCGCGACTGGGTTCAAACCAAGCATCTCCCGTATACCGGCTTCGTTAGCATAGCCTCTCAGCCACTGGTGGGGCCGTCGGCAAAAACATAAACGTTTTCCTTGTATTTTCTCTACATAAAAACGTTCAGAAGTGATTACTTTCTCTAACACAGCCAAAAGTGAGGTTGAGACTCCATATCAAATGTGCACTATACATTCAATATAAACCGAAACATGAAGCGTTGCCCAATGGTTATTTTCTTTACAATGCCCAATGTAGGGCTAATGAGGGTAACACTCAAATCACTTATTTTTGTTATCAACTCAAAACACTGCGCAGAAGAGTGCATCTGGAAAGATTGGCCATGAAACGATAACAGGAAAGCTGCCTCGAAGAAGTTTGGAGGTAACTGGTATTCCAATCAGACTTCAAGTCCACTTGAAAAAGTATGATCTTACTCATGATCGGAAGAAATACTTCATCCTTTCTCTAAGAAAATAATGTAAATGTATCACATGTGCTGCAGAAACAAGTCGCAGAAGGATTTCGAACTAGAAATATTATAAAAGTCATTATGCAATCTGCCTGTTCCAAGCAATTATAATCTGCCAATGTACCGCTTCAACGGTTTAACGAACTTCCACTGTTCAATATTTTGACAGTGAATCCGTATAAGGCAGACTGTAGTCTATCTGTATTTTCAGTTTTGTTCATAATTGTAACTTTTTTATATGTGTGTATGTGTGTGTGAAAATAAACTGAAGACAATTTAATGCTGGGTTTAAAATTTCAGTTTTTTTTGTATTACTTAATTTTAGTGAAATAAACGAAGTTTTTTTCCATTTAAATTGAACTATTTTCTCTTTCTACATCCTAATGAATGTCACTGATCACTTTAAGAGCGTTAAAGTTGCCTCAATTAATTGCTAAAGACGAGTTTCTAATTGGTGCCTGTCAGGCACATTGCGACCGAACTTGGGATCCTTAAATTTTCAACCGACAGAAGGTTAAATCCTTACAAGGATTTCGAAGTATTTTTTATTTCGTCTTTAACTTAAAAAATGGTTGAGATATAGTGGTTTGAAATTCTAGGGTGGTTCATATTTTGAAACTAAACAACTTTTAAAGAAAATAAGGTAATCAGGTATTAATTTATGAGTATTGGTAAATGTTAGCTTTAAATTCGCGACACGGTTGGCGTCAATTGGCTAAAATATGCAAAATTTGGCTACCAAAACTAAGCAACTAGAAATGATTCCAACTTGGCTTTAACATACTGATTCGGCGCAATTCTCATTCAAATCCAGTATTGAAGAATTTTTTATCGGGTTTGTCGCATTTTAACTTTTAAAAATTTGAGTAAAATTTGTAAAATTTTAAAACGAAGAAACAAGAAATTTTTATTGAATCATCCAATCGAGTTCTACTAGTTTTTGCTTCGTGTGTTTGAGTAAAATAAGTTACATAAAAAAAGTAATAAGGAATATGAAAGATAACCTTTCCTCGCAGAACATACCAAAAGGACATTTTTATTTTCGTTATTTTTTTACTTTTGGCAAATGGAACCTTGCGCATATGGAATATAGTTATTATTATGTATATTTTTTCAAAATAAATTATGTAGCACTTATCCAGAGATTAAACCTTACTTAGAGCACAAAAAACATTTTTATTTTTGTGTTGAAGAAATAATTCTTAAATATCTATAGTGTTCACATAACAAATCTTGAATTACTGTTCGTTAACAAGAGTTATCGCATTTCTTTTAAGGTTTAGTTAAAAAATCATTCTCAATATCTTACCTCTAAAGAAAAATTTATTTCGGGTTGTTGTGTAGAAAATCCACTCGGTTGCAAAGAATATTCTTTTCGTATCGTGCAAATATAAGTAATGGATGTAATTAGTTTCATCTTTAAATAAGGTATGAAAGAAAATAATTACTCTTTGAGGATAATACACTTTAGCACGGAAAACTCAAATTATGGAAATGTATTTACATTATTTACCCTTTATTAAAAAATTATGTATTTGCTTAAAATGTTTATTGTTTCAGATATTTTACCGTTTTTTCATGGTTGTATCATGCATTTTTTCGTTTAAATTTGTAAATACTCTTAATTTTATGAGCCTTTAAAAATGTATAAATTGATTTTTTTTTAAGATTTTGATCTGCCTGTATGGAAAAAATGTTTTATAAAAACAAAGAAGAAGAAAAAAAGAAAAAAAATTCATTTCCAGAATTTTTAGTTAAGAAACAATTTTTGATAAAACAATTAACATAAACACAATTTAATGAACAGACCAACAAGTTTTATACACATAATCGAGGCAGTCACAAAATCCTTAATTATAAAATAAGCTATACTAAAAAGACATATATACAATCTAAACAGACAAATATTCAAGAAAGATTAAATAACGCCAAAAAGGTGTTTAAAGAAAAAGGATCACATGCATACGTTATTTATTAGCCCAGTTTTTAAATATATGAAACACTTCGCGCAAAAGTTTGCTCTTTTCCCTTCTGCTTATGTTCTTATCAGTTTTTTATTATATTTTGTTACACCATAGACCTCAATTTAATTTAAACAACGTGGACGCAGAGTTTTCCCAAATAACCTGAAATACGAATTAACGAAACCTAAGAATTTTAAGGAAAACACTGAAGCATAACAGCAATACAAATGATATGCAATGATCTTTTATCTGTGAAATTGTCATCTTTCTCTGCAAAGAACATTTTATCAAACGTAATTTCAACCACCAATAAACAGAGACACGAGTAAGAACTAAGAATTTCTGTGTCACATATAGAAAATGCACACATATTTAATAATGTAAAGTATGCAAAATCATATAAAGAAATCCGTAATCTCTATTTACTTTTATTTCTTATTTTATGCGTGCAAAGAAATCTTCAATTTGACAGTTTAGAATCACTCATACCTATTCATATAAACTTATGACGAAGATACATTCTTTAAAGAACGTTTTAATTACCAGAATGTGAAAAAATCGAAAAATTTACATTATTGAAGAAGGAATAAATACTGTAAACTAGTTTCCTGAAGCCGGGGTTCCAGGGGCAACATATAACACTCTAAGACTACATTAACCCCTTCGCGAAGGGAGTCTTTTACGAAATTATTAGGGATTTGTCACTGGTTTTAAAAAAGAGAAATTTCTTTCTTATTAAAACGAAAAAATGCTCTGATTAAATAACATAAATTTTGCAGCATAATTTTAATGGTGGATATAAACAAGGATTCTAAAACCTTTTTGCGGCACGTATACTTGTCGCTCGTCCCCAAAGGGTTAATGATCCACCACTCCGTTTTATTTTGAACCAGCAGTTAATCACAGCAGAAAAAAGGATTTTTATTTATTTATTTTATTATCAGGGACAATCTGGTATTTTGATAATGACGAAAAAAGAGAAATAAAAGACATTTCCTTTGCATGATTTCCTCTAAATCAACATAATTGCTGAAAAATTGGATTTGACTTTCTTACAGCATCAAAAGTGTGAAATTTACGAAAACTGAATAGCACTTTATGATACTTACACCGGATGCCATTTTCACATTGTTTCTAACCTTTACTCACACCCTAGCATTCTTCATACAAAGACAGAGCATAGTTTGGACGCGAATGGACGAGGCATCAGCCTTGGAATTTTTCTCTGTGAATTGTACACACGGAGAGAAAATAGATTTTCGTACATAGTATACTAGAATTTTCGCCCGAAATCATTCTTCCTGCATTTGTTTGGAAATCGTAGTCTGGACTTTGATGTCAATGCTAAACTATGGGAGCAAAAAGTGTTAACCACTCTCTGTAAAAGAATATGAGAAGGAAGAGATTTTCTCTCCAAACACAAAAGAGAAATGTCATACCCTGTTCAAATCGGGTATTTAATAATCTTAGATAGCTAAATTTATTAGAGAGTTCCAAAAACTCACTGAGTGAGTTTCACTTTTTTGCCTAGATATAACCACTGGCACTCACTCTGATTGGCTATAAAGCTTCGCTTTAACTGATTGGCTGTTGAGACCGATTCTATTTTATGCACATGCGCACACTTACATTTTTTCAGATCTTAGACACACTTTACATTCAGAGTTATCTTGGATGTGTTTTACGGTGTGAACAGGCGTTCAATTTCGGAAGGGTACTATCTCAAAATTGTTTGCCTAAAATTTCTTAAGTTTCCCATATGAACAAGGAGTCTCAAGAGTTTATGTTTGAGACGAGCAGTGAATGATTAAATTATTTTCTTACGAAGACGTACTGAGAAGCACAAGGTTTCCAAGAATAATTTCTCTGTACTGTAAGACAACGCAAACTACACTTTTGCTAATATTGTAAACCAAGTTTCTTAAATTTAAACATAAATTTATTAAATTCTAGAATAAATTTGTTAAACTCATTTATTATCACACATTTAATTTTTCTAATACAGGACATCAATTGGTATTTTGTGCTATGTTTCTAATAGAATGAGTGAAAAATCTTGAAATTTTTTTGCACAAGCTGTGAGCCACTACACCACAACATATAGCGGGTGTCCCAAAAATGACTGATGGATTTTAAAATTCAATAACTTGCAAATGGTGACAGCTATTAAAACATTTTTTGCAGGAGGGCTATGTATAATGTCAGGAGTTTTTTTACCGCAATTCTTGATTTTAGTTCGAATTTCAAACAACAGATGGCGCTGATGGCGGTTGGCGGCCAGTCGACGCCGAGACTTACTTCATTCAGTTTGACGCAAAAGAAGGAGATTAAGGCTAAGGAGTACGTCTTATTCTACAGTACAGTCTTGCTCTCAGGCACCAATTCTGGACTCATTCGATATGATTTCAATGGAATGCGTAGCTGCCATGGAAATAACAGATTGTTCGATAGTGGAATACAGCGTTCAGAAGTGGGCATACATTTCGCAAGCAGTTTTTGAGTTTGCAGAAGATTTTCGTTTAGGAAGTTTTATTTTCCCGGATTAAATTACTTTTTTATGGCACGATTTAAAGAATATTTTATGCATCATATTTTAAAACTAGATAAAGAGATTTTTTCAATTTGATGATTTTTGTTATATTCTTAAGAAATTTTAGATCTTTTAAGAAAATTTGTCAGTAGATTTTTATGAATGTTCAAAAAATTTTCAGGAAAACTGTTGATAGTACATTATTGTGTAAAATAACTACCAAAAACAAATATTATAAGTTGCCTTGTTTAGCCCTTTTCAATAGGATTAGTCTATCGTTGCATTAAAATAGAAAAAGATAAAATAAATGTGAGTTAATTAAAATTTATTTTCCCGGATTAAATTATTTTTTATGGCCTGATTTAAGGAATATTTTAGGCACCATATTTTAAAACTACACTGTTAAAAAGTTGAAACCTTTGCTGCATCGTCACTTCTCCACTTTTATAGAAAGAGATTACTTCACTGTATTATGGAGCATTCTCATTTGTCAAAATAGGGGATATTCTATAATAGCAGTGGAGTGACGATGCAGCAAAAGTTTCCAATTTTTAACAGTGTAGGTGAAGATATCTTGCTCTTACACTGTAAAAATCTGCTGCATTTTGTTGTATACGCACTCCGCTTGTATAGAAACGGTTACTTGATTGTATTATGAAGCATTGTTATTGGTCGGAAAAGAGATATTATATACAAGCGGCGGAGTGCATATGAAGCAAAATGCTGCAGATTTTTAACACTGTGGGGCCCGATTCTGAACTCATTCGATATGATTTCAATGGAATGCGTTGTTTCCATGGAAATAACAGTTTGTTCGATAGTGGATACAGCGTAAAGAAGTGGGCATAAATTTCGCAAGCAGTATTCGAGTTTGCAGAAGATTTTCGTTTAGGAAGTTTTATTTTCCCGTATTAAATTACTTTTTATGGCACGATTTAAAGAATATTTTATGCATCATATTTTAAAACTAGATAAAGAGATTTCTTTAATTTGATAATTTTTGTTATATTCTAAGAAATTTTAGATCGATTTAGATTGTTATATTCATGCTCAATTTTGAATATTGTATTTTTCTGTAGAAGAATTTGTTATTTCCATGACAACAACACATTCCTTTGAAATCATATCGAAAGAGTTCAGAATCGGGCCCTACAGTGTTAAAAATCTGCTGCATTTTGCTTCATACGCACTCCGCCGCTTGTATATAATATCTCTTTTCCGACCAATAACAATTCTTCATAATACAATCAAGTAACCGTTTCTATACAAGCGGTGTGCGTATACAACAAAATGCAGTAGATTTTTATAGTGTAAGAGCAAGATTGTAGCAAGATATCTTCACCTACACTGTTAAAAATTGGAAACTTTTGCTGCATCGTCACTCCACTGCTATTATAGAATATCTCTATTTTGACCAATGAGAATCCTCCATAATACAGTGAAATAATCTCTTTCTATAAAAGTGGAGGAGTGACGATGCCGCAAAGGTTTCAAATTTTTAACAGTGTAGTTTTAAAATACGATGCCTAAAATATTCCTTAAATCATGCCATAAAAAGTAATTTAATCCGGGAAAATAAATTTTAATTAACTCACATTTATTTTATTTTTTTCTATTTTAATGCAACGATAGACTAATCCTATTGAAAAGGGCTAAACAAGGCAACTTATAATATTTGTTTTTGGTAGTTATTTTACACAATAATGTACTATCAACAGTTTTCATGATTATTTTTTGAAAATTCCTAAAAATCTACTGACGAATTTCTTTAAATGATCTAAAATTTCTTAAGAATATAACAAAAATCATCAAATTGAAAAAATCTCTTTATCTAGTTTTAAAATATGATGAATAAAATATTCTTTAAATAGTGCCATAAAAAAGTAATTTAATCCGGAAAAATAAAACTTCCTAAACGAAAATCTTCTGCAAACTCAAATACTGCTTGCGAAATTTATGCCCACTTCTGAACGCAGTATTCCACTATCGAAAAATCTGTTATTTCCATGGCAGCAACGCATTCCATTGAAATCATATCTAATGTGTCCAGAATCGGTGCCTGAGAGCAAGACTGTACTGTAGAATGAGACGTACTCCATAGCCTTAATCTCCTTCTTTTGCGTCAAAGCTGAATGAAGTAAGTCTCGGCGTCGACTGGCCGCCAACCGCCATCAGCGCCATCTGTTGTTTGAAATTCGAACTAAAATCAAGAATTGCGGTAAAAAAACTCCTGACATTATACATAGCCCTCCTGCAAAAATTTTTTAAATAGCTGTCACCGTTTGCAAGTTATTGAATTTTAAAATCCATCAGTCATTTTTGGGACACCCGGTATATACCTCTTCATGTATTAATATCGTACTGTTATAAACACTACACTATTAAAAATCTTCAGCAAACTGTCCAGCCATTCGACTTACTTTGCAAATAACGATTACTTGCTGATAAACTGAAATTCTTCTGACTATATGCAAATTATGTTCAGGATAATATAAAATTTCTTTTAAGCAACTGGTATCTGTCAAAATAGGCAAAATATTGGAGACCTTGTTGCACTTTTATAACAGCGTATGGAAACATCTATCGCTCTTTACTACTTATTACAAAATAGGATAACGGTATATAATTTATTGAGAGAAATAAATATTGATACGAATATTAATAAAGGGATTCTAAGCTCACTAACACACTTATGTTTGTTTGTTAAGTGTATGTAGATTTCTTGTCTACACCAACTCATATAGGATGGATAACGGAATTTTAAGAAGTTATTAATCACTTAAATGATCAATATTTAAGAAAAAAAGAAACTTTCAAATAATGTCTATTTATCTTTCACAGAATTTTTAACCTTTTTCTATTTTGACTAATTGAATCAGAAAAATCCTCGGCATAATTAATGCAAAATTTTATTTAAAAATTTAATGGTGAGAATAATAAATCATTATTGGAATATAGATATTTATACGTGCTACAGGAAAATCATGACTGATAAAAACGCTTTGTCATTGCTGTATGAGATACAAGCAAATCCGAAAAACCGTTGATGTGATCCCAGACCTTCAACGATTCAAAAAACCTCGTGTACAAAAACCGAAACATTTTCCTTTGAAATGACTTACTTTCGATAATTCGGTAAGGGAAAAGTATCGATTTTCTAATGAGAAATCCTTTTATATGTTTAAAATTAAATATTGTGATAATTAATTCTACATATAATTATTTAATCAGATGCAAATAACTTAGTAGGATATTTCAAAAAAGTGAAATGGAACTTCAAGCTAGACTAATTTTTATTTATTTATTATTTTATTTTTCAATCCTACCTTCCACCAGAATGAAATCGAATTTCAATTATTCTAAAATTTGAGAAACATTCGCTCGAAGTAAACGGATCGTAGTTTATTTTATTTTTTCCACTTTTTACTGCCCCGGGCAAATGATCATTTAAAAATATAAAAGTAATTTTTGTACGTCCTTTTTTATGTAAAATATTCTCGATTGAAAAAATAAGTTGTTTTATTGTTTAAAATATAAAACATTTCCACAAAAGTAATGCTAATTATTACTCTACACATTTTTAACATCAGTAAAAAAAATTCGAACACAATAAACTAGTTTTTTTAATCTGAAAATGAAAAAAGAAAAGAAGAAAAAGGAGAAACAAAGTAATAATGTAATAAGTGTAAAAGAAATTAAACACAAAAAATAAGTATTTATTATGGAAGCTAAATTGCTTCAAATTTTATGATAAAATATTCTTGCACGAAAAAAATCTGATTATTCTGAATGTTTGAATTATATCTTTTATACGTATATTTTGTTGTTTTTTATTCCTTTATTTTTAAGCTTTGGATTAATTTATTTAATGTAACTACAAAATTTTACGGCATTTCTCATTATTTTTCTACCCTTTCTTAATTACGAAACAAACATTTTAACCTGTTTTAAAATTTGATCATAAGTGATGAAACACATACTTTAAGGCTTTCATTTATTTTATTCTCGCGGATAAAAAAAACATCTCTAGAAACGAATTGTAGCAAATTTTAATATTTTCTTTTCGCAATTTTTGATGTATTTATTTTGCTTTCCTTTAATTTGTTTTCTCATTCAATTTTTGCTTCTTAAAAACAAAAAGGGAAAAAAAGAATAATTTAAAATCCTTTAAGCTGCACAAAATTAGTTTCGGAAATAACAAGTTAAGTGGTAATTGCAATAACAGTTTTCATTTAATATTTTAGATATACATGTAATAAAAATTATAAATGTAATTTTTAATTCATTTTTATTTACATCATATAAACTATTTATAATGTGTTACACTTGCAATGAATTTTGCAGTGATGAAGTTTCAAATAGACGAATCCTACAAATGACACTGTCTCTGTTGCTATTAGTTGGTTCCTTTCACGTTTTATTACTTTTGTAAAAACCAAGTCGTTCGGAAATATTTCTAAAAAATCGATCTTTTTCTCTTTTCCTTGTTGAGACTTATCTTCGAGAAATCTTCGAGGAATGTTTACAACAATTGTGTCCACGCTTGTGTCCTTAAATAATAAAGAGAAGCTTTTTTCAAGGGAGTTGTGCATAATACATGATAATAATATATAAACAAGAAAGAAAAAACTTCCGTCAAGCATAGATTATGAAGCACTTTCCAACCAACAAATTTAGAATAATGTAACAAAAATTAAAATATTGCGTCTCAATTCATCATATGGAAATGTATGATGCACTTCAAAACCGAATTTCTGCTGTTCCCATCTACAATCGAAAAAATTTCCTTTTTTTAGCAGTCCTGTATATGATATAGAAATTTGTATCGATTAACAAAATGCATTTCAAAATTTAGTTCATTTAAGCGATACATATACTTCAGTTGAAAATTCCCCTTCAACCATTACCTCTAATATGGTGAGTGCTATGCGAATACTTTTGTGCAGCTTTGTATATGAGGTATAGAATTTATATAAAATGTAAATGCAGTAATATGCAGAAAACTAATTAAAGTTTAAAAGTGCATGCCGAATTAAAAAAAAAAAAAAAACTTAAATAAGCTTTATCAAGGGCATGAAAATTTGAGTATAATTACGAAAATTAGAGCGTAGACAGACGGAGAAAGAAACCGAATGCATAAGCACTTTTCTTTTTTGTTGGAAAGCGCTAAAAATTGCACTATAGCAATAAATCATCATACAAAAATCTCTAGCTGCGGAAATGGAAGTAGTTTACTAAGATGCATGTCTGTACATGATAATAATAAATCAGTCATGCTTGGTAAGTCAGTCTGCGCATTTTTTTATACTTATGACTTTCCAATGTTCTAATTGGATCAATAAAGAAAAAAGCTCTTGTTGGCTCAAAAAAAAAATTACAAGAGATCTTTTCTTTTTGGTTCTTCAATCATTATCCATTACGTTTTAAAACAATTTTTTTGTGCATTTAATTCTAGTTTTGCATAATGTTATTTATATATTGATAATCATTAAATAAAATATTATATTTATGTAGATGATTTTCCTGCTTATCATCTAATCATTATTAATTATTTCTGATTTTTCAAAATAATTTAAAGTCAATAAACCTCTTTTATGCATTAAGTGAATGTCTGTTTTTATCCTTTAAGAGATCTTAATTCACAACACTTATTTATGTTTCATAGTTTATCAAAAAAGATAAAGCATTAAGTCTTTTTATTTTTATGTTTCGTTTGGAAATCAGATTTGAATCCTTAAAATAAATTCACGTGTATAAAAGCTGCATATATGTGCATACATTATATAAAACATTTCATTGGAAATCAATAAGTAAAGTCATGCATTTTTAATTTTTTTTTGGGAAAATTGTCCTTATCGTTAAACTATATTTTATTTCACTAGTATTTTATTTTACATTCTACTTACAAATAGATGTATCAACGAAATAAAATTACGAATTTAATTTTGAGTATCTGAGTTGGAGTTTTTGAAGAGTTATATTATTGATTGATAAAAATCTTTTTTTGTTTACGCCTATGTATTTTATCGTTCAAATTTATTTTAATGATAAGCATTTTATATCTTTCGGGATATAATTTATGCAGGAAAAAATAGATCAAAGAATAAGATTATTTGCAGTATTAATATATATATATATATATATGTGTGTGTGTGTGTGTTCTTTTTTGTATATATATATATATATATATATATATATATATATATACAAAAAATCTTATTATTGATCAGTTTTATCCAGTTAATAATACCCGCAGTAATATAACCCAAAAATGCTGTAAGTTATTATCTTCCACTTCTGGCAAGTAACAAACCCATTATATAAATTCATTAGTTACTACCCAGCTGTAGAAATCATATTACAGCCATCATTAATTTATTGATTCAGTTCATTAGTAAAATTGGTTAACATTTCGTAAACCACCAAATTTAATTGTACCTTCCAGAAAAAAAATATTTATCAGCCACCAGATTTAGAAAACAAAAAGGCTCTGCCAAATGTTCGACTCTAAAACTAATTTAACCCACAAATATTTAGCCAATCAAAATCTCAATTTCCTAATAATAATAATAATAATAATAATAATAATAATAATAATAATAATAATAATAATAATAATAATAATAATAATAATAATAATAATAATTAATAATAAAATAAATAAATTTTGAGCAAGGATTATAGTACTTATATATCATCAGTCCTCTTTTTTCTGACTGGAGGTTTAACTGGCAATACTTATTTTTAAAATCTACAAGACATTATTAATTTATCACACATGTTATCAAAAAGTCTAACTGTTTTTCATAACATCAGAATATTTCCAAAGAAAATATCGTCGTCCAACAAAATGGTTGCCAATGCCACCAACTATAAGAAGAAAAAAGATTTCAACGATTACCTCAATCAAAATTATAAGAATTCACAGATGTGCTATCGAAGATATCTCTTAGAATGGTTTCCTATTTTCTAGATCTGATGCCTATTGACTTTTTTTCTGTAGATTCGCTAAAATACGATAGTTTCAAACATGACACCCAGTTTCATTGAAGAATTGAATTAGCGAGGACTTTAATAACTTATCTGTACTGTATTTAAAGTAGTTAAAATGAATTTCTGCAGTTACTGTATTACAACCAGAGGTAATAGAAGTTAATTCACCCATATTTTCGATTATTTGGGTTAGGCTAGGTTTTTTCCCTTGAAATCAACAATTAACACTTTATTTAGCCTGAATATTCATTAAAAAATTGAAGAACAGTTTATTTATTAATTAATTTACTTTAAGGGTGATAAGACACATTTTTAACGATATATCAAAAATCACGCCTTGGTGTTTAATGTTTCAAAGCTAAAATTCCGAAAGTCGCATTTTTTTTCAACGATGTTTCCTTTCCCCGATTTGATTGAGCATATATTTCATAGTTTTCTGAATTCCAATGCATTTCATTGATGGGGGATATAAAATGTAACTTTTTATGTGAAAGGCGTGGGAATAGCGAATGATTAGATGTTGGTATTTTAAAACGTGCATCTGATCCCTAAACATTTTAATAGCATATTTTTTTCAAAAGTGCGTTAATTAAAAATTAATTGTAATTTTACATTTTCTTTCATTATTATTTGCTAAATATGTAATAAATTTATAATTTTTGATGATAGTTTTATTTCATTATTTCTTTAAAACTGTAAGAAAAAGCATATTTCGTAATATATTCGCCTTCAAAAATAATATATTCGTCGATAAACATTTTTGTAGTTAAACTCTAAGTTATTAAATATACTACAAGAGCTCACACTAAAAATAATAATAGTTTATTTAGTATTCTTCTTACGTTGCCTAAAAAACTTAATATTTCGACAATTAACTATTTCGGGAAAATAAAGCAACAGCTCTTAGTCTAAAGTAACAATGAACATGCACGCAAGTTATAAATTGCATTTGTAAGCTTTAATGCTTAAAATTGTTTCACGCAATATTTCAATTGAGGTTTATAAGTAGGGGTTTGTCAAATTATTTCTAATAAAAAAAATTCTTATATGAACTAAACAAAATGTTTGTAATGTAAATTACCGCATAACATTATTTGGTATTAATAGATATTATATATTTTTACACTAAACTGACAAATGTTAGATTTTATTGATTCAATTTAAATTTTCATATTTATCAATTTTGAGAAACCTCATTGGGGAAATACCTCATGGGGCCTTTTTAAAACATGCAGGATTTTACTTTGATATATAATCTTTTTATCTTTATTATTTTTTTAGGATTCTGATCCTCTTTAACACATTAACAACATCTGGATGGGTGTCTATGCAGATTACACTTTCTACTGTTATACTTTCACTTCTATTCTATTCTTTTAGTATTTTAATTTTATAATTCTGTACGTCTGTCTACTTGAATATATCTGGATGGAGTACCGCATCGAGATATTTAGACTATATCTTTATTACATTTTAGTATTTTTAGTCTTTGTTTTGGCGCAGCATGTCCCTCAATAGATTTTGTGCTATTAAACCCAATGCAAACAACTAACCAACCAATTTAAATTTACTCATACTATTTTAATTTAATCCGCATCAGTTATAAAATTAAATTTTGTCCAATTTAAGTAGTATGTAAATGAATAAATATTGTCAATATTAACACCTTCGCGGATGATGTCAGTATTAACACCTTTAACACCTTCACGATGAACGTCTTTTATAGACTATTTATTCTTTTATTTACAATAGAACTTTTTATGTAATTTGATCCAGAAATGATTTGATGAAAGCAAGTGCGAGTAGTATTCACGCTCGATAGATTCCGTGCAAAATACGTACAAATAATTAACCCCTTGGTGACAAACGACCTGTGTATGTGCTACTTAAAATTCTAAGAATCTTTTATTATTAGTTATTTTTTGTCATAAAGTTTGCCATATTTGATTGGAGCATTTTTGCGATTAAACTACAGAAAATTTTCTGTTTTGAAAAAAAAGATTAAAGATTAAGCAAAATGCTCTCGTCTCGAAGACGTTCACTGTATTATTAAAAGAAAAATCTTGTTGAAAAAATAATAAAACTTTGTAAAAAGAAAAAAAAAACTATCGAACGTAGAGTTGGTTATATTAGAAAATTGGAATGGGTGTAACATAAAACTTCAAAGAGATATGAAGCCTAAATAATATGAAATATTGCTATTCTGTGTAACTCTTTTTTTATTTAATCTTATTCTTATCTATTAATAAGAATTTTAACTGAGAATAAAAAATAATGCATATTTATATTTATTTTGGTATTTCATAAAACTAAACTCATTGTAGTAATAATACTTTCTTTTTATAATGTAGAACCGTTGTTCAAAGTTTAAACTTGTAGGAGGTACTGTGCCAAAGGAGCTTGCGTCGAAAAGAATTCACGAATTCGAAAATCTGCTTTCATATGTTACGCGCTTTTCTAGATATGTTTTAATCAACTTTTAAAGACACAAGAGTTGTAATGAGAGACCCACTGAATGAAAACAAGTCGTCAATCCTAGTATTTAGTCAGGATTCGCATGCATAAGGAATTTAAAAAATAGTACAAAAAACTTCGTAAGGTAATGTCCGCTATTTCCTGAAGTACGGTATGTTTTGTATTAAATAAGACAAATAAAAAAAATGGTACTAAAATGGCTATTTTTTATGCATACAAACCTTGATTTACGTGATTAATTTTAGTTAAATTAGTTTCTTTGCAACAATTTGAAGTTTATTGATTTAGTAATGCTATAGGTATTGCATTATACTAATACATTATAAGCTTTAAATTAATAAATACATTATTATTAAAATATTAATGTATTATTAAAAAATTTATTATTAAATATATTATTATATGTATTATTAAAAAATTTATTATTAAATATATTATTATATGTATTATTAAATAATAATGTATTATTAAAATAATACATTATAGGCTTTAAAAGCCGATGGGATGCAGAATATGCCATATCCCGTCATTATTTATGTTTAAATCGTCTGTGTCTTTAAAGATTAATAAATCGGATAATAATCAACGACTTTTTTCAAAAGTCATTATCAACAATGTTTTATATTTCTGCTAAGGTAGGTAGTTCCAATGCTCCTCAACACCATTTCTCAATTCCTACAAATCGAAGTTTGTGTGAAAAGGAAAATGTGTTTTTCTCAAAAACTATGCGAGCTAGAGTAATCACTAACATTTTCCTGCAAGGTTTAAAGTATTATCTGGTACTTCTACTTTTTTTCATAATTTTAGCTTCAGTAGATTCGAAATCAGACTGGGGGAGGGGGGAGGAGATATCTTTGCACTACATTTTCAATGATATCTCTGAAAATATAATGCCGAAAATTAAAAGAAATGCATTTTTGAGATCAGCTTAATGAAAACTTTCACAAGATACCCCACACGATATACAAAGAAAATATTTTATTTTCGAGTTTCATAATTAGCCACCACACCCTCCTAAATATAATAAATCCTAAATTTACTAAATAAGTGTTTAGTTATCTGTAAATATGTGATCCAATAGCTTTATTACTTCCCCCAATTTGAGCTTTCCACATTTTATAATTTACGAGTAAAATGGCTGTGACAGATAGACAGATACGCGAGTCTCATATAATAGTTCCGTTTTCATTTTAAGTACGGAACCCTAAAAAGAAAGATTTTCAATTAAATATCATTTGTAGGAATAATCAAAGTTTCTGAGAATTTCAAACATGATATATGCGTGGAAAAATAGTGAAAGAATAAAATGATAAATACCACTTTGACAGGTTTAAAACTTCGAAAGTGTTTTTTTCCTTTTTCCTTTTAACTTCTTGATTACTGGCTAAGACTGGCAACTAAATTTATACTTATTTGTCCGACAATTTAAAAAAGTAATTCTCTGTGATAAATTTCTTGTTAATCCTAGTATAAGAACAGCTTATTGAAAAAAGGTGGAGCGATTACATTTACAGAATTTTGTTTAAAATTTTTATCACTAATCTTGAACAGTGAGTATTTGTTGAAAGGTAATAATGACAGGGTTATCACAATAGCGCCACATTTTGGCCAACTTCGCAAAATATCATTAATGTTTAGTCAACACGGTGAACTGTAGCATATTTTGCGACAATAAGTTGTGGTACATAAAGCCAACTTTGCGGTAGCAGGTTAATTTGGCAAAATTCCCATTAAAATCCATTTATCTTCCATAATGGAACTCACAGCAATTTAATTAGGATGAGCGAAGCGAATCCTCTACTAGACCATTCAAGTTACATTTTGTTGCACACTTTATAAAAAAAACTATTAAATATTTTGACTTGAAATTAAACATAAGAATAAATTATGATTTGTAGATTTGCACAATGTTATTTTTTTTTTACAGAATAACCTTTAAAAAGTATTATTTTAATAAAAAATTTATTCTACATGTTTTTCTATTATGGACGCATTTTTGCAAATAAAAAATTGAACGCGTATCTTTTTAATTTCAGAAGGAAAATAAACCATGGGGTTAGTAATTATAGACAGAATAATGATTAAATAATTAAATAAAATATATTTTCATTATTCCACCAAAATCGTTTGCAAATAAAAATTTGAACCCGTATCTTTTTATTTAAGAAGGAAAATAAACCATGGGGTTAGTAATTATAGATAGAATCATGATTAATATATTAAATAAAATATATTTTCATTATTTTGCAAAATTATTTACGCAGTTTATACTTACGGATTTTAAAAGAATTATATTATGATTTATTTATTTACGTATTTTCTTTGGTAAAGTGGCAACAAAAGAATCGTAAACAAGTAAAATTAATTCTTATATTTGGTATTTAAAGTCAATATTTTGTTAAGTTTGGTAAGTTTCTTAAGTTTTGTATTCGAAATAAAATATTGAAGAATACTTGAGCTTGAAGAATAATTTAAGAATATTTTAATTGATTGAAGAATAATTTAATTGTACCAAATTAAATATATTAACTTCGTTTATAAATAATTTTTTGGAATGTATTAGTAATTTAAAAATGCCGAGAAAAATAACACTTACTAGCCGGAACGAACGCGAACATGATTTAGCTTCAAGGCAAGAGGCTAGACATCAATATTCGAAAATATTTTTATTTATGCCAGCCTTATATCATAAATAAAAAATTCCGAGGAAATTCTTAGTTATTTGGCTGAATTTACATTTCTAAAATTTAAATGCGCCAATACATGAGATAACGTTTTTGCTTAATAAAGATGAAAAAACAATATAAAAAATAATATTACTTTCAAATATTTATCTTATGAAATAATGCTACGCGAATCCAAACAAAGCACGGCTTTTGCTAGTTTAAACTTTGTACATTTAAGGATTTTTTTTTAAAGAATTTTCCACTTTCCAGTGAATTTAAAAAACATACCTTATATACTCGTGTATAAATCAATCCTCATAATTCTTAAACAAAATTTTAAAAAATTGACTTTTCGTGTATGAGTCTATCCACATTTCTGGCAACATGTTAAAAAATAATTTGTAATAGAAAAAAAGTATATGTCTGTTAAAATAATAAACATTTCACTTTTTACGTTTCTAATCAGTTTTTTTACTTCAACGTTTTAAAATTATGTAGTATAAAAATCTAAAAAAGTCTAAACTATTTTGAAATCTATTCAATTCAATTTAATGATATTTAAAAATAAGAAATTATTTGAAAAATTTATTCAAGAGTAAAAAGACCTCTTAGATCTCTTTAATGTAGCATTTTTTTTGTATTGTAGGACTTCTAAGAGAGATATTTAAAATAATTCTCAAGTTTAACTCTTTTTAAAAAGGGTATTAAAAGGGTGAAAAGTTTATCCCTTTATTGAAGACAATTCTATCTAAAGAGAAAAATGAGTGCAGAACAATTACGAGGGCATTATTGTTAAAAGGGCTAAAAAGAAGAAAAAAAACTTTTTTTTTGTCAATCATAGGAAAATGACCATTGTCCGCTTTTTTCGCTCTCTTCAACGTAAACTCATGTATGATTATTTAAAAGAACTGCCTATTCACCAATTATCAGATTTTTATTTCATTACATTAACCTATGCATAAGTCGAGTTCCCATTTCAACTCCCAAATTTTCTCTAAAATTCTTCGATTATACGTGAGTATGTATGGCTCAGACAAAGTAATGTTACAAAAGTATCATACAATTAGTTAAAAGCATGTACTTTCAATCAGGTGAACAAAAGGTTTATATTTTTAATTAAAGAAATTTAATTTGAATATTGCACTGGAAAAATAATTGGCAGTTTATCACTATATCAATATTACAATCCGTATATGGTATATGAAATGGAACAACTATCTTAGAATTAGCAACTTAGAAATGCAACATTCTCCCCCCAACACACACAAAAAGTCACGACTGTGAAATTAAATCGGCATTAAGCGACGTTTTTTTAAAATACGATACTAGGCTTTTATAATATTCTGTATGAAACATAGATATCCATTTTCAAATTGTTTTATGGAACACTTTTCGTAATAACCTAATAAATTTCGTAATAAACCTTCGATTACAGAAAATTCATTGACAGCGTTAGTTACTTTTTTATAGAGAGGTCAGAAAAAAAAAATCATCTTTTGCACCGATAAACAGATACCGTGCAATATTAAGTTGAAATAATATTAATATTGGATAAATCAAGATATAAACTTTTAAATAACCACTGGAAAGGAGCGCAAACAATTACATAATAGTATTTAAATACTATTTTGATATCATGGTGCCTAAAACTGATTTTACGAATTCTTCATCCCATAGAAAATTGAAAAATCATAATTTTGGAAAACATTTCATTTTTATATGTAATGAAAATGTTTGTCAGAGATTTCAAGTTTTCTAATAATAAAGAATGTACCCGAATAACAGCGAATTAATCTTACTAGGGCTTGAACTGTTTTTTTTTCAAGCTTTTGATACTGGCTTTGATCCAGTTGAATGATTGATTGTTTATTTTTTCACTTTTTAATTTAAGGTGGTTTGTCGACTGTCCTATATCTTTGTTTTGGATCTTTGGGACAGCACGATAAAATATTTATAGATCTTCTTGCGTGGCCATCAGCCAATTTTTTTTTTTTTTCGAGATATTACTAAATATGATACAAAGTTCAGAAGTTTCATAATGTGTAGTTCAGGATAAGAAATTAGCCAGTTAAAGTGCAATTAGTAATAAGTATACAAGTATAAATAGTTTAAAAAAACTCTGTTGTCATACATATAAAATTAAGACAATTTCCGTGGAGAGATATAATTAGAAGAAATAATACATTCATCTTACTAAAAAAAGCTAATTTAATGACAAAAACATTATATATAGCAGACGATCACAATATACACTCCTGGACAAAATTATAAAATCACAAAATTGTTTATTTGTTTACATCATAATATAAATAAGCTTAGTTTTACATTAATAAAATAATGAAGAATATTTATAATAAGACATCTAAATTTAATGTAACTCATAAATAAAATGGAGTAAGTAATTTAAATAAAAAAGTATATAACTTAAAAAAAATAACATTATGTGAAACCTGGACAAAATTATAAACTCAAAGTTATAAATTTCTATATTCTGGCATATTTGATATAAATAAATGCATTTTGTGATAAGAAACTAATAAATGGAGTCATTACGCATCAATACATTTCAATACATCAATTCATATTTTAATTTTTCTCGCAAAATAACATTAAATGAAACCTGGACATAATTATAAACTCAAAGCTATGAATTTCTACACTCTGATATTTTTGATATAAAGAAACGCATTTTGTCATAATAAATTAATAATTGGAGTTATTAGGGATGAATATATTTCAATATATCAATGCATTTTTTTTTTTCAAAAAATATGAGTAAAATAGAAATATAGTACATGTGTAAATTGAAAACATAAAATTATAGAGTTTAAGAAGTTAACGTACTTTTGAATCCTGGTGCAAAATAATAATGCATACATTCAAAAATGTGAATTTGCCGCCATTTTTCTGAATGAACCGCCATTTTTCTGAATGACTTCGAACATGCGACTCGGCATAGATTGAAATTTTTTTTCCAACTGCTCCATAGACAACTGCTTCCAGGCTGAAAGTATAGCCCTTTTTAAATTATTTGTGTTTTGATATTGACGTCCATCGAGATAGACTATTCGAACGATTGCGATAGACTATTCCAACAATTTTTAATGGCGTTTAGATCAAGGCTGCAGGCTAGTCAATTCAAGATATTTACATACCAGCGCTGCAGCCACTCTTTTGTGCTTTTGCAGAGTGTATTGCTGCATTATCTTGCAGAAATACCCAGTTTTCTCCAGCGATCAACGGTCCACATGAAAAGAGATTATCGTCCAGCATTAACTGGTAGTCTTCTGCTTTTTGTTTTGAACTAAGAAAATTTAGAGCTATTTTACCATTCTGAGAAAAACCAGCCCACACCATCACTTATTGTTCACCAAAGTTTCGACTAAAGATATGCCGTTCTTCAGGCTTGATGTCGTTCCAATAGTATCTTATGCCACCTGAGCCTCTAAATTAATTTTCTTTTCGTCTGATCAAATGATTGTGCTCCATTATGTTGTCCATGGCATGTCTCTCTTTTGCTGTTGTGCAAAATGAAATCTGGGTTTCATGTGATTGGGCTCAAGTTTTGGCTCAGCTTTCATTTTTATCCATTTCATATTCGGCGCTCATTGAAGAATTCGTCTAACAATTCGAGAGCTTACATTTAACTTTAAAGTATTTACTCGGCTAGAAGAAGCTCCAGTACTAAACGCTGTTCATAACATAGATCTTTGTTTCTTTCTGTATCTTTGGACGTCGACCACTCCATTTTATATACAAAAACCATATTAATAAACCATATTTAACAAAATTGTTTAACTAAAAATTATAAAAATACATTGATGCATTGAAATACATTCATCCCTAATAGCTCCATTTATTAGTTTATTATCGTAAAATGCATTTATTTATATCAAAAATACTAGATTGTAGAAACTCATAATTTTGAGTTTATAATTTTGTCCAGGTTTCACATAATGTTATTTTATGAAAAAAATTGAAACATGTATTGATGTATTGAAATGTATTGATTCATAATGACTCCATTTATTAGTTTTTTATCACAAAATGCATTTATTTATATCAAATGTGTCAGAATATAGAAAATTATAACTTTGAGTTTATAATTTTGTCCAAATTTCACATAATGTTATTTTTTTTAAATTATGTATTTTCTTATTTAAATTACTTACTCCATTTTATTTATAAGTTACATTAATTTTAGATGCCTTAATATAAATATTCATAATTATATTATTAACGTAAAGCTAATCTTATTTATATTATGATGCAAACAAATTAAAAAATTTCTGAGTTTATAATTTTGTCCAGGACTGTACACCGAATCGGACAGAATCGGCATAAATTTCAGTTGCCGTTTAATTACAAAAGTACTCAATATACGTTTTGCGTTAGTTGCGGTTACAGTTAAATTACCATTAAATTACAGTTAAATTACAACATCTGTTTTATAAGCATTCAATTTTCATCTTGAAAATTATGCGAAATATTTTTGGCTGTAATTTGATATTTTTTTCCAATTGATATTTTTATCCGTTGCAATACATCATTTGTAGTCAGCACGAAATTCTAATTTGAAAAACTTACTGTTTTTTCTACATCTGGTAGAAAGCAGAAGAAAATGAATTTATTAAAATATATATAGATTCTGTTTTGTTACTTTTTAATAGAAAAGGAAAAAATAAATCTTTTTAAGGTTTCTATGTCGATTTATCACAGTAATATCATAAATAAAGTACAACTAAACTATTCATACACAAAAGAATATTTTAACTTACCTATCATGCATATTCATACCGTAAGTTTTGCGATAATTTTAAAAATCAAAGAAAAAGAATTGAGGGATTTACCCGTTTCAGACTCTGAAGATTCAGAAAAACATATTTTGTAGAAAAAAAAAAATACCGTCCGTAGTATTTGCTCTATTTCCCGAACAAATTGAGATAGAGACTTAAAATTTGGTGTGTTTTTAATGTACAATAATGGGAAGAAGCTTTTGAATATCAATAACTTCGATTATCTGGAATTATTTTTTCGGACTCTCGAAATATTCATTCTGATAAAAGGTATGTAGTTTTTTCAAAATTGTTTATTTTATGAAATGAATATAATAACAATAAAAAACATAAATATTGTATAAAGAATAAAGTAGATCAGAAAATTACTGGCTGAGATATTTTTAATCATATTTTAAAGACGCTTCGATTTTTCCTGACCCTATAATATATTTTTTGGGGAAATTATATTGCATTTTATAAATATTTTACACATGTTTTATTTTCATATTTTACACTAAGCATATACAAGATGGGTAAGTATTACGGTGGTCCCCAACTACTATTTATAATTTTACTCCTATTTTTATTTTATTTTTTATTATTTCTACTTTTTACTACTAAGTTATTCCTACTTTTCATCATTGCAGTTATCTAGCGATTTGGCATAGTCCGGCAAGTATTTATTGACGCAACAATAAATTGAGTGTTTTTTTTAAACCTTTATACAATTGTACGAGTTAGAGACTATTTGGCTATTTATCACCCATAGAGGGCTAGTTAAAAAATGCCTTCAAATTAATGTATCTGTTTATAATTAAGTTCTAAAAAAATTTAAACGCTGTTTTGTCATCGAAAATACAACTTTCTATATATTTATATATATTTTACTTCTTGCATTTTAGGGAATGGGTTTGGTGTAGATTGCAAAATTGCATCTTTCCCTACAGAAGCCATGTGGAGTTCAATAAAGTAGTCTGTAAGTATGCAACCATGCTTAAATATCCTATATGAAACTACAAATATGCAAATTCAAAATTGCAACTCATTCCATCAATTAATTTTTGAATTATATTTAAAAATCTACCCACATTTCTATCTGGTTTGCAATTAATACTAATAAATTTAACATTAAAATTTCGAAATTCTAAACCTGAATGATTCCTAAATTATTTTGTTGAATCACTTATTGATCAAAAGACAAAATATTTCAAAGAATCTAAATACGATACATTGTAAAAGAAAAAAAAATGTTTCTTTTTCCGGGAAAATACATTGTCAGTCCATTAAGTAATGCGATTGAATTGTTCACGCTAAGCAGAAGGCCGAGTAAATAACGGTTGCAAGCGATAAGTGTAGTGCGGTCTGTCTAAAATAGTAAAAGTCTTTGACTATTTGCAGCGAATGGATTACTCATAAAACCGACATGTGTTTGAACGTGGCGTTAAGTTTTTAGAATAAAGTAAACTGTCGAGCAGTGGTGCACCATAACATCTTGTGTAAAACGGTATAAATTTGCCACTGAGATACTTCCCATGTTACACAAGAAGCCTACGGGAAAGTTTCTTTGTCCCCGTCTTACATGTTTAGGTGGCACAGAGCGTTCAAGCAGGGAAGAGAGGATATCTATGAAGAACAACGAGCTGGACGTTCATCCAGCTTTTGAATTTCAGGCAATGTGGCTAAAATGTGTTTTGGTCTCTGATCGTGAGATGAATGACCAAATGGTTGTGGAAGCGTTAAGACATAAAAAATTGATTGTAAATGAAATTGTCACTGAAGAACTTCGGAAGCAGAAAAACTATGACAAGCTGGTTTTCTTCATATTGACTCAGTTTCTGAAAAAACAGAGCATCCCAACGCTTAACAAAATCCCGTACAGCCTTAACCTGCCATTGCTTAACACTAGAACGCCCGGACATTCTACTCAAGTTTGAAAATAATATTTCTCACCAGAATTTTTATTCAAAATTATTTAATTGATTTATTTAACGTAAATTTGCGTGGATTAGATTTAAATTATTTCAAGAAAATTTTTCTGGTTCGAATTGAAATTTAGTTACATGATTGGAGTCGAATCGACTCCATCCGGGCGTTCTAGTGTTAAACTTTTTCTATTCTTTCGGCTGAAATCCAGCTTATAAGGTAGTTGTTATGGCAACTCATAGAGAATGCAGAAAAACGTAACTTGTCTTTTTGAACAGCTTTCCAGTTTAACACTTCTAGGAGATCATAAATGGGTGTCAGTGTTATTTAAAACGGTGTATTTATACAGAAAGAAGCTATTTTTATGAACAATATCTGGTTGCAAAATTTTCTTAAAAAACTCAATTTTTCGGAATCAGTCTCATTACTTAATGGATAGACCATGTATTAGATAACTAAAACCGAAAATATTAATAACTTTTTCGAAATTAACTATGCTTCCGAAATCCGTGTTAATGTTCGTCAATTGAGAACAACTTAATACAAACCATGTTTCTAAAAGAAGACGAACTCGTTTTAATGAATGCCAATTCTTAAAACAATTAAAATTGTAGTTATATTTTTCACAAAATGCCACGAGCTTTTTTTTTATATTTCCTCTTAATATTGCATTTGATAATATTTTTTCTTTTTCATACGGATATCTATTTAACGATAATGGATACTCTATTTTTCCATAGTTCTAGGAACACCTCTGAAAAATGATTTTCTTAAGAATGAGAATGATATTTTTGAAAAAAAAATCTTCTATCTTAAGGTAAATGGATTGAAAATAACATTAATTTAAAAGTTTTGACTTTCAGGCCTTTAAGTACAAAGTCAATTAAGGTGGAAAAGTATTTGAAACGCTTTTAAAGAATAACTCTTTTTCTAAATGTTTGAGTTTTACTAAAAAATTCTACTAGTTTTACTAAAAATTTCTAACAACTTATTGGTAATCATGTATATTATCTCTCAGTTGACTACATTTTCCAGTTAAATAAGTGTTGGTTTTATAAATAACAGTTAATTTAAAAATTTAAATGTAAAATTGTTTAATAGTTCAAAAGTTTTAGTACTAAAATAGTTTATGAATACTTTAATCGTTTAATTATAGTTTAACTATTACTATTTTAACTAATAGTTTTAATAGTAGAAGTAATATAAACTATCTCTCAGTTAACAACATTTTCTCACACTTAAAAATCACTATTTTAATTTATCACTAACACATAATCACTACTTTATTTTAATCACTATTAAATTCGTATCGAATGATTTTGGCCTACCTGTTCTCTTTTATCTTGTTTAAATATTTTCTTTATTTAATTTAAATTTAAATTTTTATTCTTAATAATTTTTTAATTACACTGTAAAAAAATCTGTAAAGGTACTAAACATTTTCTAGGAAACTGGGATTCCAAGAACTTTTCATGTAACGATAACAGGAAAAATTCATGTAACCGATTCTAAAACTTGAGTTTTTCTTGTTACCGTTACAGGAAAAGTTCTTGGAATCCCAGTTTCCTAGATAAAGTGTAGTACCTTCACAGATTTTTTTTACAGTGTACGAAAGAAATTCTATCGTTTAAAATAACAATCATATTAACTCGTAATTGTGAACTCTTATTTATTTCGATTCTCTTATGACTCTTTAACATAGCATTTATAAAACTTAGAATGTCTATATTTTGTTTACGACGTATTTTTGATAGTATTTACTCTACACTGTAAAAAAATTCTGTAAAGTTACTAAACTTTTTCTAGGAAACTGGGATTCCAAAAACATTTCCTGTAACGGTAACAACAAAAATTCAAGTTTCAGAATCGGTTACATGAAATTTTCCTGTAACCTTTACATGAAAAGTTCTTGGAATCCCAGTTTCCTAGAAAACGTTTAGTAACTTTACAGATTTTTTTTTTACAGTGTAGTTCCAGAAAATATTCAAAGCTTTTTGTTCTCTAAAACGTATAATTTATATTATTTTGGCCAACAACAATTAATCTTATACGATGGATTTTTGTCAGTGTTACACTGACCTTTGTATATCACGTCCAAGATGAAAGTAAATTGATAGGTATTACTGCACTCTAAAAATATATATATATATAATTACAGGTAAATTTCGGAAATAAGGAGCACACACGCTACACTGTAAAAAAATATCTGTAAAGTTACTAATATTTTTCTAGTACTCTTGTATTCCAAGAATTTTTCATGTAATGGTAACAGCAAAAATTCATTTAACCTTCTTCGGTTACATAAAATTTTTCTGTTATCGTTATGTGAGAAGTTCTCAGAATATTTTAATAACTTAAAAGATTTTTTCCACAGTGTAACCTCATAAATCGTAAAATACTTATTTAATGGCTACATTTGTTTTCGAAATTTCATGTCATATTTACACAACAACAATTTACACATAAAAAATCCCATTTGTCTAATACTAAAACTGGCCGTGTTGTGAAACTTTGAATTGTATTACTTATGTCAATTTTCTGTTTCTCAACACAGGTGAATTGGCCATGCCTCGAGAGATCCTACACAAAGCGATTATAATATTAAAAGAGTTTATTTCTCTTGTACATTTCTGCATTGGCAGTTGAGCAAGTTTTAAGATAATTTTTATCTATTTTGATCGGATAATTTAATAGCATTTTAAAGTATGCATCATGTTACAAAGAATTACTACTTTTTGTTATTTCATTTGATATTGCAATGCTTATTATAGTCTTGACAACTATTTTTTTATGTCTGGTGATTATTTATATTGCTAGTAAATTTGTGAATGACTCCTGTTTCTCAGCAAAAAAGATGTTTCATTTTTAAACAGATATTACTGGGTCAGTTTTAATTTTAGAAGAATGGGACTTTTTTGTTTTACTTTATAGTGTAATAATTTTATTAACAGTTTTACTAATTATAAATAACAGGACCGGGTGTAGTATAAAAATTTAAATTTTGCATTGTTTTAAGAAATGCTTTTATTGATATAAACAACTTTTAAATGTTTTACCGCATTTAAAGAATTTTGTAATTGGAAGTATAAATCTATTCCTAAAGTTAAATGCCACTGCCAGCATTGAAAGTGGAATCCTGTATGTGTTTATGCTACATGTACACACATAAACGTCTTTATGGGAGAAAGTCTGATATTTTTTTTCATTTACAAACCCATATTTGAACTTGAGAATATATAAAACTGTTGTAAAAGTTTTCAAAATAAAATACAAAATCAAATGCACAATTTTTCTATAAAAATATGCTTAATAATATAAACTTAAATGATAAGCGGGAAATTTTTCGATTAATAAATATTGATTTGTATTAATATTTTGATTCTATATCAAAACTTTTTCCACAGCGTAATATAACACATACCAAATATTCTTTTAACCTCTTTCTCAAAACTAAACTATTATAGTTTTAAACTTCGAGGTTTACCTCCATTACAAATTGAAATACAAGATGGATACTAAGTCATAGATTTAAATCGATAACTTATTTCGATCGTAAGATTAATCGATAGACGCCGCTTTGGATAGTCTAACAGACGCCGGGAAGACATTCGTCAAAAGAATATCTTTAACGGGAAAGACCCCATTGACCTCTCACTTCCTTCACGTCAGCTGAAAAACTTTTTGTAGAATCTTATATCACTGTTCATTTAAAAATATTAACCATTGAAATTTTTAATTGAGAAATTGCACTTTAATATTTATTCATCCGTAGGCAAAAAACCTTGGATAACGTATAAACCGCGAAAAAATTATTTGTAACATAAAGTGGGAAAGACTGTAATAGCAAAAAAATAGGAAGGACCACCCAATGGCCTTCATTTTTTTACGTCTACTAAGAACTTTTTATGTAGATTCATATCACTGTTCTTATAAAATTATTTACCATTGTGGTTCGAGAATGAGAAATGGTGTTTTATCAACATACTGTATGAAATACTGAATAAGTTCAGAAACGACAAAATCTTGCTGAATATGACAAAATTAATAAACTGGTTTCTAAACTCGTATTTCTAGGTCTAAATTCGTAGAAATCTAGACACATTTAAAGAGAATATTAAACAAAACATAATAAATTTTAGCATTCTGTTGGATGCAGTTTTATTTTATTTATTTATTTATTTATTTTGTAGTCCGAAGGTTAATGGTTATTCATCTGTAGACGCCACCGCTTTTAATAGTCAAAAAATCTTACGAATGAAAATTTTCCAACTGAGCGAAAATGTTCAGGCAGAGAATCGAAGCCAGATTCTTGTCTTACATAGTCAATGCTTTGCATTTAAGTTAACTGGGCTGACAACCAGGAAACATATTTTGCTCAGATAACCTTATTGTTAATAATATCTGGTCTGTCATTTAGACAGCTTAACAGAATAAGCTACAGGAAAAGGAACTCCTTATAAACAATTGATACCTAGATAAACTATTATTGTAACACAATTAAATTAATCAGTAATGTTATCATACGAATTGAATGTATTCCAACTGAATGAAAAAATGCTAAGGCTGGAAAACGAACCCAGATCTTTGGCTTAAATGGAAAATTCTTTAAGTATACAAAGTTTTCATTTTATATGTATAGGTAAGGTTAAGAGGAGACAACTAGGCCTTGATTTTATAATGCAGCTGTGGAAATACTGGATATTCAGCTTTTAACACGTTCGCTGCCGTAGACGCGCCAGCGCATGATAAGGCGCAAACGTTAATGGGCCACTCACGCGCCAGCGCCTGATATGGATAATCTCCAATAGCCAATCACGCGCTGGCGTGGGATAATCTTTCACTGATTCTTTGTTATAAAAAGTAAATCGGCTTCTGGGAAAAACCAACTTCCACAGATTGGCATTAACTATCATCACATCTTTACGTAAGCGGCAAAGAACGTGTTAAGAGCTAATGTTCATTTGAATTAAAGTTTGAGATCTGTAGATGTATTCAGTTAGGTTCACTGGCAAAAGTTCACTGAAGAAAGGTAAAATATACTTTTCATTCTTTGTGGGGCCAGGAGAGACAGCGATCTACAAAAGTTTGGATTTTTTAATTTGGTGTTTCAGGTCTTGTTGTAAAAAGTGTAAACTTAAAAAAAAAATTAAATCACGCATATTATGTAAATTAATGTCAACTAAAGAGCGTTGTGAAGGAACGTTTTGCTGTCAAGGTGCTTAAAAAAGCACTAAATATGAAATTATACGATTTATTTATGCCAAAAAACAGAGGAATTAAGTGAGTATTTCTGCACTTTAGTTTTGGTAATAAGTACTAAAGTTACATGCATATTTTAGGTAAAAATATAAAGATAAATATATGAACGAACGACTACATAAATACGTAAATAATTCATTCTCTTTTTTGTTAATCAAAATTGAAGTACGATATGTCCAGTAAACCTGTGGAGAATGTAACCATAATTTTATATCAAACAGAACTATTTTTCATTGGTTTCGATAATGTTCTAATAATGTTACTTTGTCTTATGTACACCTATTCATTTGTATCGTAAAATTTGAAAGTTTAACTATCTCATTTAAGAAATTTAATTTCATACCTTCAATATGCTTTTTAAAAATTTTATTATGGGAGTTTAATAAGATACAATATAATTTTTTAATGTAAGCAAGAAAAAAATTATAAATTAATTTCCCACAGTAAGAGAAATTCAAAAAACTATTCATAACTATTGAAGTAATTGGGACCAATATGGTCCAGTTACCCCTGATACGTGTGCCAGTTAATTGATTCTTGAAAAGTGGATGGGGTAATTGGGATACCGGCTTTACATTTGAAACATGAATAAATAAGCAAATATACTTAATAACATTAATGCATTTATACGTCTAATGTTTAAAAAAATGATTGCTTAATAAAAATACTTACAATATTTTAATAAAAAGCCGATACAATTCAACGAAATTGACGTTGTTTTAAAAAAAAGAAATCAAAATTTTCAACAATCTATCACAGCAAAATAAAAAAGAAAAAAAAAAAAGAAAAAAAAATACGATTGATTTTAGAAACGTTGTTTAAGAAGTTGCTATTAGGGAACATTTTTCACAAAAGCTAAAACTTAAGATATATCTACAATTTTTTTATAAAACATGCTATGTTTATTATTACGTGGTTCAGTTGCTCCAGCTAGCCTTACACAATGTGTAAAGGTGTCACTTTTTGTGTAAAGATTTCACTTATAGTTAATTTATCTAGTTCATATTCTATGCATTGGAGATTTTAAAAACTCGCTTTGTACAGTAAATCTTGAAAGACGGTATCACATTAAAAAATGCTTTAGAGACAATTTCCTTCCTTAGCAGGTGTAAATGTATTATTTCTTTTTTCCAGTATTATTATATTAATTTTATTGCATTACTACATTTTACCATTTAAGACAGGATTCCGTCTTAGACAAATTTTTTTACGGTCTTTAATTTTATTGCCTTGAAACCTACTATCCTATAAAAAATGTTTTTTTCAAAGTTTAAGTATAAAATAATGGCCATTAGAAAATATGTGCATTTTATTCAAGTATTTTATTTTATTTAAAATGTTACTAATTTTTCCATGGGTCAAATCATTTAGAGACAATGTTTTTAATATGGATTGAGTCGAGACAGGAAATTCATTCCTTGCAGACCCAGAAAAAAAAACAAGAAATAAAAAAAAAAGAATCACAAAAGGAAAGAAAAATTAAAAATCAAATTTTAAAATACAAAAATATACTTTTTACAAATTTCACTTACACGTTAAAGCAACATTGTTTCACGAATTACACGCGTTTCAGTTTGTGTGTAATCCCTTAAAACCTGACGAATTACTTAAGTGCAGTTGGAAGGTCAAAACCTAAAATGTATCGAATTTCCGATTTTTTAATATTTTAATATTTTTTAAGACATAACAATATTTGTAAATGTTTATTAATCGGTAAATATGTGGGTCAATAGTATTCATTACTTTCCCAATTTGAGCTTTCTACGTTTCATAGTTTATCATTAAAATGGCTGGGACAGACAGACACAAGAGTGATCTAATAATGATTCCCTTTTGACTTTATAAAACGCTAAAAATAATAATAAAAAAAAAAAAAATCTGACTGTGTTATTTATACCACTATAAACGTAAAAATAGTTATTATAATACCACGAGTATGGTTTACTTCCTCAATAAACATTTCTGAAAGAAATACGCAAAATTTTAAGGCACGCCATGCATATTGCTTGTTATAGGATGTTTTCTGCATAGTATGAATTTTATAATCTTCATTTCGATAAAAAGCTAAAAATACGCTGTTAAAACTAAAGCATAGATGCCAACATCTCTTAACGAATCCGGAGTCAGATATTTGATAAACATGTTTTCAATCGCAAATTTTATTTAATTAAAATTTTGAAATTGAAACCATAAGTGTACCTCGTAGAGGTAGGGCGTATTTTCTTACATATATTTTCTGGTTTAAACATGCAAATTTTGGATCAGACTCCGGAATAATTAATATATGTTGGCACCTATGCTAATGGTGACAAATTGCACCTTTTAGGGGTGAAAGACTTGTCTGACTGGTGACATACCTAAAGGAGCCAGAAGGGCACCTTTAATTAGGGTGAAAAGATGTCCCCCTTAATCCAGAGTGCCCAATAATAAAAAATTACGAAATGCATAAACCGACTTTTGGCCCTCGAAGGATTCGAAGCCACAACGTCTGATTGCAAGCTCAACGTTCTAACCGCTCGACCATCGAGCTCAATTTCAAAGTCTCCCTGAAATGCTCAAATGTCCTGAATTTCAAAGGTTGCTTTATATAAAAAGGCTCGACAAAAGTTAGCCATCCGAAGTTCTAAACGAAATTGGGATAGCGCATAGGGGTGATAGTTATCGTAGGGAGAAATTGCTGTTTTGACTCACAAGTGACGGCGAGTTGAAGGGGGAAGGATACACGTCACAGAGCATAAGCAAATGACTAAGGGGTGAAAATCTTCTAACGGTATCCATTGCGCGGCACCCTAATTCGCGTGAATCACCCAGTGAGAGATCGAACGGCACCCTAAACACATTTTCAAACCCGCGGGTGTCAAATGGCATCTTTTCACCCCTGGACGCCAAATGCAACTGGTGTGTCACTTTTATTTTTAACAGTGTAATCTTTAAACACAATTCTAAAGCTTGAAAGAGCTGTGACTTTAAATGACTGTAATTCAGGTTCTAATTAAGAAAGAGATACAATTTAAACATAATTCGACAGTTAAAATATTTGATTTTAAAATCATTGTAAAAATGAAAAGTCGATATTTTGATCGAAAGGACGTTTCAGAAATGTGAGGATTTTTTTAATTTATTAGACTCACGTTTCACAAAAGCATTGCAAGTAGCCAAAATTATATTTTAACAGGAAACTCTAATGCATTTTTAACATAAAATATCCTCAAAGGAAATTAACAGTCTATTTTGCTTTTATTTACAGCAATATTTAAAATGAAGATAAAAATTTGTTGTTATTTTTACAGAGTTCAGAAGCTCCTTAGATAATTATCGACAATTCTCGTACACAGGAAATTTTAAAAAAATATTTTCATTTTTTTTTTTTTTTTTTTTTTTTTTTTTTTTTTTTTTGCACAATTTTTTTTTTTAATTTTTCTAGAATAATTCGTCTTAAATAAAATTTTAATCATAAATTTAAAATGGAATATAAGAATTTTTTTATTTTTTTTACTGAAATCAGTAACATTTTAAATACTAGCTGTTGATATTTTTTTGTGTGTGTGGAGAGCTTTGAAACAATGCCGTAAAGTTTGATAATTTAAAAAATTTATTTACTTTTACTTGAATAATCCACCTTAAATAAAATTTTAATCATATATTTTAAACGGAATGTATGGCTTTTATTATTTCCTTACAGATATTTTTCTGTCAAAGTACATTTTTAATGGCTTGAACATTTTTCTTTGATAAAATATTTTTAAGGTCTCAGAGGCAAAAAGAAAGCAATATTAAATAGAAAACAATATCGCATAAAGTATTCTTTATAAAATATATCTAAGATAAATTTTATGAATACATTATTTTAACCCCGAAATATTTTTTTAAGATTCTGCTACTTCCCTATAAGAAAAAAAATGTGTTTAAGGCATATTTATTCATGAAAGTGTTTTTTAATTAAATTTAGCGCACCCACGTATTTTAGAAAACATCAAGAAGCAACAACATTTTTATACTTTTTTATTTTCTGTTCTAATGCAGCTTTAATGTAAAGTAGATTTGATGCATATAAATAAAAAGTAATGTGATATTTTTAGCCTTTTCGTTTTTGTCTGCAATTATATTTAAAACCTGGGAGAAAAATGTAAATTTCGTAATATCTTAGTACTTCAATTTTTTAAAGTAAGTTCTGATAATTTCATTAATCTAAATCTATTTGAAATAACGCTTTACATTTCATTAAGTTTTAAATATTTTTTATTTTCAATAACAATTTAAATTAAAAAATAATTTGTTTGTGTAAATAACAAATATAAATTGTGATACTTTTCTTACATATATCATATATTAAAACTACAATTTTCGTGAACTGAAATGTTAGGCAGCTTTCATTAAAATAATTAAAAACTATCTATTGCAACTGTCCAGAGGAAAGTATTTTAAAATTTTCATATATTTTCACCGATCCCTCAAAGCACCATCCGCTCAAAATGTTGACTTTATATACATATATATCGGTATCTGAGTTTTTCTCATGCGATTGGCCATCTTCATTCGCAGTCTTGCTTCAAATTGGCGACCATTTAAATGAAATAGAAATTTATTTTATGATTAAGTGTTAGAACTTGATACAAGTATTCCTGAGTACTTTTTGTTTCGTTTCTAACTTAAAAAATGGTTGAGATGCAGCAAATTCTAAGGAAGTTGTCATTTTGGAAATAAGATAAAAATTAAAGAGAATAAGGTATTAATTTATGAGTGTAAGTGAATATTAGCTTCAAATTATCTTCAAAATTGGTAACATTTGACAAAAAGTCCTCAAGTTTGGCAATCAAAAATAAATAAACATAAATGATGCCAACTTGGCTATAGCTTCTTAATTTGGCGCAATTCTCATACAAATTCAATATTGACGAATATTCTTATTCGGGTTTGTCGCACTTTAGTTTCTTAAAATTTGAGAAAAAATTAAAAACTAAGAAATATGAATTTTTATTAAATCATCTAATCGAGTTCCTTTAGTTTCGTGTGTCTGAGTAATAATGCTGTAATTGAAATATATATATATATATATATATATGAAATTTACCTTTTCCTCTCGGCACACGCTGAATGATTTTTACTTTCAAATTTGTATAGATATTTAGAAGTAACAAAAACAAATTTTTAAATGGAAGAAAAAAAATGTATGTACACTACACAACATTTTATCCATACAGGTTAGAAACAAAGTTTTTGCATATTGTAGATCTTTTTTTTTTTTTTTAATTTAAAATCTAATTTTTTAAATTTATCTTAAAGTATAGTAGTGAAACCCAAAATAAATAATACTAGATGAAATAATTTGTCTTACTATATTTAAAAAAACCATATTATCAGAAATACATTTAATTAATGTAACATTTGAGAATATTTCTACTAAATTTCTACTTTTCTCTTACTTTTTTAAATCTTTCAAATATCCCAGTAATTTCATCATTTGATTTTTTGATTTGGTCATTTTTCAGCATCCCAGCGGATCATTTATACCATTGCTTGGTATTTGTCTTCTGAAATAAAAACCGAGCAGTCGTGCATGACAGCGCTCTATGTCACGAGACTCGATTTGTGCTCGATTTGTGGTTTCAGGAATATAATACTGAGTTATGTTAACGTCCTGGTCGCTTAATTCGACGGATCTTAATCCAAAACAGCATTATTCGGGTGTCATTCAACGATATTCCAGAGGTCAAAAATAACCATTAAACATCCTGGATATGAATGGCCACTGCTTGAAAACTAATACATTTCAATTCCGATCATCTAACAAAAACTTATGGCATACATCCCAAGGTGGATTACTGCAGTTTTGTGGATTAAAGGCGGGCTAATTCGTTATAAATTAGGTGGTCATGATGTTTTCGCTTCTGAGTGTATACCTTTTCGTGTATTCTTCAGTTTTTTGTTTATGGACCGGCACTTTTCTGCAATATTCTTCGTACAATGTTAACTTCCCTTGTTTTATGTGCTGATAATTACTTTGTGAGTCACAGCACATCACGACTATTTTTATACAGATATTTTGCATATATATACACATATACAGGACTTCAGATGTTTGATAGAATTATATAGTCAACAAAATATTCTATTCGACAATAGAAAAGGTATTTATTTACAACTTCTCGTCGTAGATTTTCGAAAATCAGAGGAAATTTTTATGAATATTGCGAAAAATAATAAAAAATATAGCTTAGAATTGTCAGTTTTATTGTCTAGGATAGTTTTATTGCTCAATGTTTCAATCGTCCTCATAGGCGGTGGTGGCATCTATTAAATAATGAACATGGAAACATTTTTTTTTTACTAATTTTCCTGTCAATATCAGTCAAATATTTCTGATTTTATTATTTTAAAATTTACATTATTTTGGTCAAACATAAATAAAAGAAAAAAATGTTTTAATATAATTTCTATGATTATTTGTTATTATTTTGTAAGTTCACAATATAATAAAGAGAGCAGACATTCCCTCTGAATTTTAATTTAACATTGTGCTTAAGACGATTTACAGTTGGCGCTATTGATAGAAATTGCAGGTAGTTGATTTCCATGAACATGTTCATTATACAATAAATAAGCTTAATTATATGCGAAATCCGTGTCGATTACGAAAATAAAAATTGCCTCTTATAAAAGAAATAACATGAGAAATTTCAAATTAATTATGTTTGAGAAAATCTCAAGCATTATCGAAAAGGTAAAATAAAAGCTATTTTACTGAAAACAATTGTAAACAGCTCAGTGCTAAGCACTGAGCTATTGCGCTTGACGTTAGGGTGCTTGGCATAATAATAAAAGTGTCAAGCGTTTTAAGTAAGGAAGAATTATTATATATATATATTACAAATTTTAAATTTTTTTCGCCAAAATTAACCTTTATACTATTTTAGTTTTCTTATAATAATATTCCGTACTTACTTCAAATTATTAAATTAAAATCTTGTTTCTAGATCTAATCTGTTAATCTTTATGCAGACGATATAAATTCTTGATTTGCCCTAAAAAAACATTATTCCAGTATGCATAAATTTATAAAAGATGGCTCTAAATTAAAAATATTCTTAATTAAACCTTATTTCTTAATATTCCAAATAAAACTCATTTCTTCTATGTTTTTATCAACCCTTTTTAAGAAAGTATCATTAAATTTATTCCAAAACCATACCTTTCAAAAAATATCATTATTTTATTTTATCTATTTAATTATTTTCCCTCCGTCAACCTTTGATAGTGTGCATATCAATAAATTCATTTCTTTTCTTTTTCTATTAAAATTAATCATCTATAAAAATCGTCTGCCTAAGAAATTCTGAGTCGATTATAAATTGGTTAAATAATATATTTTTTTAAATAAAATTATCGTCTGTGGAAAATAGTCTCGTAGCTGGACAAGAATTCTGTTTACATAAAAGAATGATGGTTTGAGGTTACAGAAGGTTCTAGAATTTTCTTTTAAGATTTAAAAGAGGAAGCTCGAGAGGTGGTAAAGAGAGATCAGAAGAAGGATTCTTGGGTGCGCTCTTGCATGAGTACGACTTGATGTAGTAAAGCATGGAATATTTTTTGGATGCTTCGGTAAAATATCGTCTGCAACAAGGGCTTTTCCCTCTATTATAGTTACAGTTTAATAAAATGAACTTGCAGCAGCCAAAGAGTGATTATTTTGACCTTCTACTTTCATTATTTTGTTTTTTTTTCTCGCTGGCCATGACTTCTGTGCGGAGTAAGGGAAACCTGGCGATGATGTTTCTGCCCCCTAACTTCAAAATGTCACATATATATATATGTGTGTGTGTGTCATTTTATTATAATTTAATGTTAATTTTTTTCATATACTTATTGTTTTATTATATAGAATTTTTTCTTAAAACTTAATTTAGTTTTATACTTTTACTTAAAAGGAATTAGTTACAGTAGTTTATGTGTCATTATTCTTTAAAATATGTAATGGAGGGGGAAAATTCTAACTGTCTTCATTTCTCAAGTCAATTTTTGCTCAAAAAAAAAAAAGTCAGATTAAAAAATTTAATTTTTGCGTGAATATGTATTTTTATGTATGGGGCTTGACAGACACGGTTGTCACAATGCCAAACCGCATTTGTTAAGCCATGCGTATACGTAAACACACACACATTTATATTTATGTGTGTTTATGTTTATACATCAAGTATTTATATGTATGTGTGTGTGTTTGTGCGAAATGGTCAAGCTTCGAGTTTTGGCTGCAACATATATTCTATATAGTCATTATAGTTTTGTGAAAAAAATTAAAGACACAGATTAATTTACCATAGAAAAAATAAGGTGCTTCCTTAAAGGATGGATTCTTTTAATCACTAAATCCACGAATTTCTGTAATCATTTCGATTAGAAAATAGTAGTACCCAAACTTAGGAAGGTGTCGCATTGATTTATAAAAAGCATACTTGTCATTGGGGAATTTTAAATGTATAAAACAAAATTTAGCTTTTGAACTTTAGCTGAAGGGTTTTAACTATGTAAAGCAATTAATGTAAATAGGAATCCTAATGTGTAATACGTTATGCAGTATAAATTAGAATAAAAGCCCATCATTTAAAGGATGGTGACATAAAAATTTATGATACAATCTTCAAAAGAAGTATATGATGAAAATTAAAATGGAAACATTTATTACGCATTCGCAAAAGCGCTCTTCGAATTAAACAAAAAATATGTCCGTTGACATTTTCTCACATTCATATGATTTATAGTCTTTGTGTGAAATAACAATTACGAAAATTCTATGTTGAAATGCTTTATTATTCCAGTGCATACGGTCGAGCTTTATTGCCTTGATACTTAGAAAGTAAAAGGTTAATGTATGTAAGTATTATTTTTATTGGCGAAGAAAGGCAAACTATAAAAAAATACAATTTTAAAAGTGTTAAATTGTATAACTTACCAAGTTTTGTACCATGTATGTTACATATACTGCTTAATGTCAAAAGAATGTGGCAGAAAGGTTACAATAAATCACGCATGACGCTTTTTTATGTTTCAAGTTCTGTTTAAAAAGTATAAAAGAAAGACATATTTTTTGAATTACTAAATCATACAGATAATTATCTTTTTAGTAATAAAATGTATATTTTTGAAGAAACTATGGGGAAAGTGAACAAACACCATGTTTAGGCAATATTGCGAGCAAAAAAGTTTCTTAATTATGTATCATTTTTATGAAATAAAAAAAAAGTTACAACATTAACATTTTATAATGATTGTTTTATGAAAAGGAAAAAAAGAGTGAAAACTCCGTTAATAAAAGAAAGCATACCGATTCTAACAAAGATTAATTTATTTTATTAGGAAAATTATTCTTATTTTAAAAACTAATAAAGTATATATAACTGTCGTTTGTAAACTAGAAAAAAGCATACTGTAACAATAAGCTTTTGTACGCTTTGTTTTATGAAAAAGAAATAATAAAAATGACGAAGAGAAAATAATATAAATAGAGAACATTAAAAAATATAGTTAATGAAAGAAAATATGTACTAATTCTGCTAAAGATTTATTTGTTGTAACCTGAATTCTCATCTCATTTTAAAAAAATACTATGTTTGTATGTTAATACGAACTTGCAATTGCAATTTAGAAACAAAAATTACAAAACATTTTATTAAAACCTTTATTGTATCTTTTGTTTCAATTAGCAAATATAATTAAAATCAGTTTATAGTTCAGAATAGTTTCTTTGGAAAAAAAATCAGAAATTCGAAAATTTCATTTATATTTGATTGATAATTGTTATGTTTCAATGTTTGAATTAAAAATTTTTATACAAATAAAAGTTAATTGATAAGAAAAAAAATGTTACAAGTTAGCATTTAGAATAATTGTTACTTCCTTATTAAATCATTGTTTATGTAAGTGAATCATAAGAATGTTATTTAAATTTCTATTTTTTTTTAAATAGAATAGATTAAATTATTTAAAGATTGGTGCAAAAATTCCTCTTTTGCAAAGAATGATCAAAAGAATAATGATCTTTAACAAAGATTATATAAAAAGAATAAACAAGAGAAAATAAAGTTCTCATACATGTTAATACTTCAAAATTTGCTATCACAGTGCCAATATTAAATGTTAATCTATGCCTATATAAAATTTCATGGATTATTCTTGAGATATGACTATCGTTAAAATCACGCAAATCATGCGAAATGTAGCATACAAACGCCACGTGTTTGGTGATATATACCTAAACCTAATTTGCAACAACTTATAGTAACATCTAAAAGAATCTAAGCATTAATTCTTCTTAAAACGCTACTGCGGAAAATGCAGCATAGCACCGTCTATTGGAATATTTACACTAAAATGTAAGCAACATAAAGTCATATTAAGGACTAATTGAACATGAAGTTTTATAAAACTCCGTACATTAAATCTAGAGTTATTGCGGAAATTGAAAAAAATTCAGCATAGCAGTACCATCTATTGAGCGATTTACACCAACATATAATCAGTATCAATTTATATTAGATACTACCTGACTATAATTCGTTATTAAATTTCGCGCATTAGTTCATGAGATAGAACTCCCACAATGTTTCTGCCACATACAGACAG
Organism: Maratus speculifer; assembly: GCA_964019185.1. Lineage (NCBI taxonomy): Eukaryota > Metazoa > Arthropoda > Arachnida > Araneae > Salticidae > Maratus > Maratus speculifer. The sequence continues at coordinate 345,527,326 of OZ025292.1, forward strand.
AGTCACAGACTTAAAGACAGACATTTTGTAAAAAAAAAAAAAATTCAACTTCTTTTAAATTTTTTTAACTTCTTTTAAATGTTCACGTGCTGCTGAAACGGAGAGGGTGAGAGAGGTGGTCAGAGTATCCTTTAAAAATAAATGAATATATTAGTTTATTATTTAAAAATGCTGTTACAGCAATGCAATGTTGTTGAATGGGATTACTGAAATAAAAAGTGTAGCTCTGAATAATACGTAAAACTCGCATCCTTTTCGTAACGTCTACTTTAAAATTCACGCATTTATAATTTTGTAACATACTAATTAGAGTAATTTCAGGTGTTATCTACATTTACACTTTTTTCTGAGTTTATGAGCTGATAACAACTTACAAACTTAATGCCATAAACTATACACACATTAAGATAGGTATTTTTTGTGGGAAATATGTATTTTTTATGACAAGTGGATGATTTTAGAAATTTATACACTTACCTATGTGTATATCATTAAGTGTTAATTACAATAACGTACAAATTTGTGTAAATTCAGGCATTTTTCACCATTTACACATTTATTTGTGATTTTAAAGTGACAACAAAATACATACTTAGTTTTGTAAGCTAAAATAAACTTAAAAACAGGTAAAATTTTGCAAAAAGTGGGTAATTTTCATGTCAGGTGTGTAATTTTAGGAATTTACACACATATATATGTGAATTTGTCTAATTTACTCTTTTATTTTTTAGAGTGTATTACAATTGTCTTTTTTCACATGCTGTTGAAATAATCATGTTTTTTTTTGTTTTTTTTGTGTGTGTGTGTGTGTTCCGTATTTCAATGTAAAAATGGAACCATTATAAGATCACTCGTGTGTCTGTCTATCTGTCTATCAGTCTGTCTGCCACAGTCGTTTTTCTTATAAACTATAACTAGAACGTGGAAAGTCCAAATTTGATTCACGTATTTATAGATTAATATTTATTCGCATATATTTTTAGAAAATATAGGAAAGCTAATTACGTTACTTAAAAAAAAAAAATGTTTGTTCCGCTTACCATGTAGGGTATTACGAGAAAGTTCTTATTAACGTCCAACTCAAAGATACATTTGATATAATTTTAGGTTATATTTTCAGGGATAGCGCCGAAAAATGTATTGCAAAAGTATGCTTCACCCTACCCTGTTTCCGAATCTACTGAAACTAAAGCATGGAATTTTAGGGAAACTAGATGTTATTTATAACTTGAAAAAGAACTGTATTGCTTACCCTAGGTCCCATAATTTTTGATAATATCGCATTTTTCTGTTATATATAATCTTAATTTTGAGGCGATCAAAAAATGAGATAAAGGGAGCTTGAAGTACCTATTGTAGCAGAAGTATAGAAGCATTGTGGATTTTCTAAAAAAAAAATGCTATAAGCCGACATATTAACTTTATAAGACACAGATGGATTCGACGTATAACTCATAAGACACTTGCTGCTTACTTTTAAAAACTCACCGGTTTTTTAAAGCTTAGATAATAACTTTTAAATACGTATCTGAATAACGCAATTACTGGTAGCAGTATAAAAGCTATTACATCAGATTGTTAAAAGCTTTTTAACTGAATTAAAACTAATCATGTATTTGTTTTGAAATTCACAACTCTATATACGCGTCTTTAATGATTAATTAAAAATCAACAAGGAAAATGAGACATGTACTAATGTGGCATCGTAATTTTGAAACTTACTTTTGGAGCGCACTTAGCACAAAATCTATCATAAACTTATAACAAGGTCTTTGTTTTATGTACATGGTAAAAAGAATAGAGTATATTGCTACGCTGAATTTGATAGATTACCAATGCTTCATAAATAGCGCCATTGAATTTATAAATGATGTCATATTTAAATGCTTAGGTCAAACAATATTATGTAAAAATTTAATTACTGCAAGTAATTTCAATTGAGAAACAATGTTAGAAATAAACTAGTTTGTAACTCTTGGTTTCAAGTCTACTGGTTCAAGAATCCATTAGTAAGGAAAACAAAATTAATGACAATGTATTCAGCAACATCCCGTGCAATACAGCATTTTCACATACATTCATTCCCTTTTTAGTCATCATAAACAGATTTGGATACGATTTTTAAAAAATAAATGACTCAGAATAACATTAATCAATACAATTTAGGCTACACAACTCTATGAACATCTATAGTGCATCCATCTACACTTTTCTAGCATATATTGCTGTGCCCACCCCTATGTTGAATAGTATAAATCTGAATATTTTTAGCAACAATTTTTTTAATATTACAGATATTACTTCATATATTTATTGTATGAAACTCTGAGCGCAAGGAATACTTGCACTTGGAGATCACTTTATTTCAGCATTGAAACAATTTGCGGAAAAACAATATTGCAATTTTGTTTTTTACTAGACTGTCGAAAAATGTTTATGTAAAAGCTCTAGATGCTATTTCTCAGCTAAGAAACTGAGATTATCTGTTAAAAACATTAAACCTTTTCAAAGGAAAAACTGAAATTGAATATCGGATATTGATTTTTTTAGATAATATTTTCCCATGTTAAAAAACAATGCATATTTCACTAAATATCGATTAAAGTTTTTATCCTTGCTTTTCGCTGGGAGTCATTAAAAATATCCATTTCTAATATTATAATATTTCAATTGATATTCTTTTTTAATTTGGTTTCGAGTGAAGAAAATGATACATCTCGAGTTTTATGTAAATATTTTTATGTAAAATATTGCTGAGAATTTTAAAATTAAAATAAACTAATAGTTATTTAACAATTAAAAAAATATGGGGGAAAATGCATTCTATTTTTATGTTAAACGTGCATGGTTGTGAATATTTAAAACTTCAAGTTATGTTATTCCTAACCTTTATTTAAATTCATTTTTCATTTTTTCATAAACATTTAATAATAGTTGGCATAAAGGTGTGTTATATATCCTTTAATAAACCAACTAGAGACAGTTTTTCCGGATTAGTGACTTTAATTAATCACACAATATTAATAAAATAATAAAAAGACAATTAAAAGAAAAAAACTGCACTTAAATAAGTAACAGTTGACAAACATTTTAAAGTAAATTTTAATTGTGTATTGCTACATTTCTTAGGATTATTAATTTAGCTTACTCAGGGGTAGAAATGCTTTGTTGTTGTAGAGAACTATAAATATATTTATAGAAAATATAGCTAATTAAAATTATTTGCTTGAAAAAGCAGTGATAACTACTTTTAAAGTATCGTCACTACTTCGCTACAATTATATTTTATCAAAGAATTCAATTTATAACGTAAAGAAAAGACCAGGTATTAAATAATACAGTGATTCTGTTGAGTGTCCATTATGAATGTTTCACTGAATTTATCATAAAACTGTTTTTTTTACTAAACTGTCCTATAACACTCTTTAATGCTAATTCAATTGAGTTCTGTTAAGAATTAATTATACTGAATTGTCCAATTTTATAATTTAGAATATTACAGTAAAACAGCGCTAACGGTAAAGAAAAAATAAATCTGTAAATAAAAAAAGATGAAAATAGTAAAAAATCCGGCATTAAAACAGAAAGACACGAGAATAAATAACGAGTACATAAATCTGTGTTGGCAGCAAGGAAATTTCTTTGGTGGATTATTCAAAACTTGGTTTTAATAGCAAATAACAATGGGTGAAATCTTTGCCTTTATAAGATGCGTTGCTTATAGGCGAGATTTGCCAGTGAGATTCAAAAATTGTTGAGCTATCAAATTTTGCGCAAAAATAATTAAATACGGCCACATGACTTACAGAATGAGACATTTTCTTTTCTTGAAATAGTGTTAAAATAGTTTTGGCCCACGTTACAAACTACTCAGTATTTCGTATAGTGTTATTCGTTATACTACATTATTCAGAATGGCGCACACTATACTATACACTACTATAAAAAGCAGTGATTACTACAGTTTCGCTATGTTCGATCCCCTTCCATTAAGTTATTTTTAAAATGCTTAATTTTATTTAAAACCTACTGTAATTTGATTTGATTACTTTAAATTAAAATATAGTTTAATTTAACTAATAATATCACATTGCTCAGTGGTGCACAAAACAGGAATTTTAATATACATTTGTATAATTAAAATAAAATAAAACTTTCAACGTTTTGCGCCGTCTTCTGCGGGCGTCTTCAGGAAAATGTGATAATGGAAGGACTACGTTTGCATCTTGATCGAGAGATATTATTTCTACTAAATTAAAATCTAAATGAATTAACTCATTGAATGAATCAATTCAATGAATTAATTCATTTAGATTTTAATTTAGTAGAAATAATAACTCTCGATCAAGATGCAAACGTAGTCCTTCCATTATCATATTTTCCTGAAGACGCCCGCAGAAGACGGCGCGAAACGTTGAAAGTTTTATTTTATTTTAATTATACAAATGTATATTAAAATTCCTGTTTTGTGCACCACTGAGCAATGTGTTATTATTAGTTAAATTTTATGGTGCAACTGTCCTATATATATTTATTATAGTTTAATTTATTTAAGCAGAAATTTATCAACTGCAAAATTAAATTTTGCAATTAATTTTTTTTTTCTTTTTAGGGTTCCGTAAACAAAAAACAGAACCATTATAAGATCACTCCTGTGTCTGTCTGCGTATATGTTCGTCTGTCTGTCATAGGCCACTTTACTCGTAAACTATGGAACGTGGAAATTTCAAATTAGGGGAAGTAATAAAGTGTATTGATCCACATATTTACATATTTTAAGCATTCACAAATATATTTAGGAAAAATGTAGAGGGGCTAATTAAGTTGCTTGAAAAAAAAAAAATTCCACCCTTCCCATCATATCATGTTTTACAGAAATCAAAGCATGTGAGTCGAAAATATAGTTATGATATCTTATTTTTTGTTAATGTAACAAACAAAAATACAAGTTTGACCTAGAGTGAGATGAAATACAATGTACTTATGACCAATAAGTTGATTATGATTATGGTTTCATGAACAAAAATTGTCCCCTACCTTGATAGTTATTAATAATCTCAAAAATGTTTCTTTCTTAAGGACTTTTATTTGGGAAAAACAAGAAACAGATTATTTACTTAACAAAACTTAGGAACTTGCAATTGCACATCATTTATTCCTAAGGAGAATCCTAATAAATCACCATTTTAATTCTTCTCATGGTTTATTTTCTTAAGTTATACTTTACAAAAAGAAAATAAATAATGTAAAAATATTCTATTTTATTTAAATATGATTTTATTTCTAATTATTTTAATTATATTTATAAATTGACTGTTAAAAGCAGAAATTGTGAAAAGTATTTAAAAATGTGTTTTAAAAGGTCTTATTAAGTATTGGATTCGGTCGAATACTTTGATATTCGGCCAAACCGAATATTCAGCAGGCCGAAAAGTATCATATTCAGCCAAGCTGAACATTCGACTTAACCGAATAGTATGATATTCGGCCTAACCGAATATTCGGTAACATGGACGAATAGGTACCAGATATTCGGTGCATCCTTAATTATTAATATACCTAACTTAATATTGGATGAAAATATACGTATGAGCAATATCTTTAAAAAATCAGTATTAATTTCTTCTATTTTATCAGTTAATTCAAAATTAATTTTCCTTTCACATTCACATAATTATGTAATAACCTTTATAATGTATTTAGTAATTTTAATCAAAATCACAGGATTCATACATCGGTATTTTTTCGCAAACTGATCCTTATATATATAATATATAAATATAAAATTCTTAAAATTCACTTTATTTTATATTTATGTTTGCGTAGTAATACAATTTTCCTGCTTGATTAATATTCTGTTATTGCTTTCCACGATGCAAAATGTGAAGCATTTGAATTATAGATGTTCACTTGCCAAAAACAAATGTATCACTTTTGTTTCCGATGAATTTAATCACTAATTTCCAACCTAGCGGATTGCAATGTTTATTAGATTTTTTTTCGTACTGAACTTCCCAAATTCTTGTAAATTTTAAAGGAAAATGTTAACGATATACATGAGTTAAAATACACAAAATAATCATGAAACAAAAAGTACTACATTTTAATATTCTGCGTTTTGCGATTATCTAGAAGAAAAAACATTTTAGTTTTATAGAGTTAAAATTGAGACTAAATATTGGATTTCTGTTTTTGAGATTTCTGTTTTTCTATTTTTCCAGGAGAAAAAAAACATATTTCATTGGAAATCGATTAAAGTTTTTATTCTCGATTTTTGGAGGCTGCCATTATATTCATGGATTTCCAATTTTCTGAGATTTTAGCTCATTCTTTGTTTTTATTAAAATTTGCAATTGGCTGCAAGAAAAATAATGCTTATTGAATTGTATGTTAAAATCATCCGGTCACTATTATCATTAAAAAGAGAAATATTACGTTCAATGTAGTATTATTCGCAATCAGGAAAGGTAAAATAATCTGGTATATTTATTTATATTACTTTTCTTTAATTTTTATATTATGATGAACTGATATTATTTATGATTAATGATGATCTATGATTTATGATGATTGATATGAATTCATAGGAGTATGCTAAAGATTATTAAAGTGTACAGTGCGTGTATTTCTTTATTACATTTGACAAAAACAAAAAGTACTTGTAATATTAATATTTTTATATGTTTTCTTTTTTCTTTAAGAACCTGCTCAAGTATAACATTGTCATTCATAAGTTAATGTTTACTAATGGTACCACTTCTTCTTCAAAATTCGGTTTTTCTTTTTAAAAGACATGTTATAGGATATCTGAGGTCATTGCCTTATTTTGAATGTGGGTTTTCAGTATTAGGTTTTTGGAGATATCGTTTCAGAAGAGTATCATAAAGAAAAAGAAAGAATTCCTTCTGCTCAAGATAACTCTAATGTTGGTATTTACAATCTACTTCAACCTACAAAATCTTGATTAAGCATTCAAACAAAATTCTCAATAAACCAGATAAGATCTGATTAAGTCAATGTAAAATCAGAGTAGCAATAATTACTATTAGAACGCTCAACGCTTGTTTTCTAAGTTTATGTAGATAGTGAACAAGAGAATAATACATTCAAGTTGTTACATTTCCAGAGCTCTTCAAAATCAGATTTATGAAATTCGACATTAGAAGTTTCCCATTTATGATATTTTTACTTGTGTAGATAACCTTCGCATACATCAAGGTATATGTGTACTAAATCTACATATGATGTCTGTTACCTTCACATGTTTACTTTTAATGATATTTTCCTGTCATCTGACCCCTCCCTCTATAAAATTATGTCTTTTACTACATTCGTTACTCTAATTCTAAGTCTGATCTTCCTTCAATTTATTTAATAACAGTTTTTTACATTTATAAAACTGAGCAGTTGATTTTATCTCCCTCGCTGTATTAAAATAAAAGAAAGCTTTTTACCAATCTGACAACACATTTTGTGTGACAACAAATTTCCCGAAAATACATCGCATGCTTAGTTTCGTTATTAAGGAAATTTTTTTGTGACCTTTTACATCTATCTTTTTGACTATTATTCCGTTTTTGTAACGCATAAAATTATTTTATTACGGGTCTTCATCCCTGATTTCCCACTTTTTAACCGACGTTCATTTTCTGTGGTCCTTCTCATAACATTGTTGGCAAGCCCGTGCAAAAGTGTCCTTCTTATGGTTTACAGTCTTTTTTTTCTCCTGTTATCATCTGGCGTTAAAGAATTCATATTTTGCCGATTGGCATATCCTATTGATTTTTTTCATTAATGAAAAAAAAATAGTGTATGGATCTTCTCAATCAATTTTCGCCATATCATACGTTATTAGATAATATTTATGTAAATCAAGTTTCGCCAATACTCGAATACTTTGAGTGAAAATTATGTCAACATTCTGGTTTTGATTGTTGCATAGTCAATTAAAAAAATTGTTGTCCCTTCCCTCTCCCTCCCCCCCCCCCAGTGATCGAGAGGCCTTGCTACGGCTCGCTATGTCCCATTCTATACGGATCCTGATGTTGCAAGCTAAAATAAAATATTATTTCAATTGAAATGTTTTGTAGTTAATTCAGACACAACTTCATCTTATCGTATTTGATTGTGAATGCTTCATGTTTCAAGAATCATAGTAAGTTTTTGGTGTTATTTATGACGGCCAATTATCTGCACGAGGTACATAGGTCCTAAGGGGAGTTCCCTCAGTGGAGGTTCTTTTTAAAGAAACCAAAATCATATTTACGAAATGTTTCCTAAGTTTCGAATAAAATCACAAAAATCCGAGCTGTTAATTTGACGGGCGCAATTGGGTTCGAATCGAGTACCTCCGTATAACAGCTTCGAGAGCAGAACCTCCAAGCTTGGGTTATAAGCCATGTCATAAAGTTGACTGCTCCGTAAGATTATCCGTGGAAGTATTCGGGAGACTTTAGAAGAAGAATACTGCGCTATCCAAAAGTAGCGTAATAGGCAGTAAATCAAAATTTTTGAATGAAAAGAAAACTGTACGTACAAAGACGTTCCCATTGTACATATTACAAGTGTGCAATCTTTTAGATGACTTTTGCAATTTTATTGCAATATTAGTTACATTTGTCATCAATAATTGCAGTTTCTATTCTTTTTATACTTTGTGCAGCAGATCAGCCCACCTTCTAACATAATGAGAATTACAAATGTACAGCATCTCCAAAAAATCCGAACAATCGGCATTACTCTATATTTCAAAGTCGTCATTAAAAAGTATAATAACAATATGATTGGAAATTATGTTTACTTTTACTTTAAAATAAAGGGAAAGGGAAAAATTGTGCTTTAAAAAGGTTTATTAAAATCGTGTCCAAAATTTTTTATATGCGAGATATTTTCGCACACGAAGGGAAAATTGCTGCTACCCTGGCAATTCACGAAATTCATCATTATGCCAACTGCCAAAGTGTTACACTATACCTTTCAAAAAAATACGAGCTATACTCAATATCCCAATTTTAAATGTCCTATAAAAAATGGAAATAGCCAGTAGAATGGAAAATGTATAATTTTACTTTACCTTATAAAATAATCTTAAGGGGCGATCTTCCTATAGATAATGTCCAATACTTTAGAATACCTTATTTCAGTACCCAATTTTGACTGCATATTTGTATTTTTTGAATATTTTTACCTTTCGATGAAGAAGTCATCAGATTAAACAGGTTACGAAATAGGAAAAAAAATTTTTGAACATCTTGTTATTAAATTCATTTTCAACATTTGATTACACCTGCGATATACGAGTTATCCAGACATATGCCCAATTACTACATTTTTTACATATATTTTTCGAAAAGTATTCTTCAAATTATTTTTTTGCAAAACTTGTGAGCAATGTCAACGACTAACAACTGTCAAAGTAATGAGGATTTTTATAAAATTAAATATGAAAGTTACTGAAAACCATCAAACTAAGTTAATACATGCCAAAAGCGATAAAAATACACTTTGAAGACATATAAATACTTTTATCAAATTGACAAGTTTCACCACTGAAATGGTGACATTTATCAATTATCAGGGGTATTTGAAACATTTTTCATCAAAGAGGATTGAACAATGCATATTTATATAGGAATAACAAGCAGAAAGCTTAAAATTAGGATAAAAACACATAGCAGGCATAAAACACTAAGCTTTGGCAGACTATATAACAAAGAATATTACAGTGCGACTTTTATTAGAATAATTTGTCTATCAAGATTTTATTTTCCATTCATTTTCCGAAAATAAAACAGAGATAATTTTAAATCGTATCAACATTTTCAATAATTCAGCCTCCATGGAGTTACCTAATATTTGGGAAAATGTGAACTGCAGAATAAGACGTATTATAAAATAATTAAATAGTATAAAATAAGACACCTTCACAAATATCCATTTTTGATATTGCACTTCATTTTATAATTTATGAGTTATCACAATTTTCGTTTATGTGTCTTTAATTTTTCTTACCCGAAAATATATGTGTCATCATAGATTTTGAAAATGTTTCCGTCTATGCGATAAAACATGTCGGTCTGATGTTTATTGCTTGGCCAAAAATATTTTTCTGACTTGTAAATTTAATTTTATCGTTTTCACAAATATTAACTAGTTTGGTGACGAGTTTTATTTAATTATGATTTTTAATAAATCGTAAATGTCCTAGATTTGTGCAAGCATTTACGGGTTAACCGTCGTCGTAAAACAGATTGCAATGCTCTAAATTTTAAGACCAAACTAAAAATCTACTCTGTGGAAGGAGTAATGATTTTGGATTCCCATATATGAAGCTTTTGGAAAACTATTTCTATTAAAAATACATAGCTTACAAATCATATCATTTTCAGAAATTAATATTAAGTGAAAAAATATATTTTTAATACAATATAGAATTAAATATATATAATTAAATATAATATATAATTTTATTATCGAAAGCAAAGGGTTTATTTGGCGATAGAGACACGCACTTTCCACAGATTTTCGATTTGAATGAACAAATTGATCTTTTTTTTAAATGTCTGAATGAAATATTATATTGCAATCTCTCTCATCCTGATAATTCACCCAACCCCATACGCCTAAATTATAATTATAATCTCGGAAGAACGTGCAATTTTTTAAATACATTCCTCTAAGTGTCTTTACCCTTTGAATGGGCTAAAAACAGTAAAGTCCCGTTTTCTTTAACCGGCTAAGTTTACAGAAAAGTAATCGACAACAACTACATGGCTTTTAGAAGCTAAAGAGTTTAAGTTCATCACTGAATTTTTGAGTTTGTAGACATTTGCAGGACATGATTTTTTTTAAATATTTACACGGAGAATGAAAAACCTGAAGCATACTTAATTTTTCTCCTCATAAAAAGCTCTTTGTTCACCTATTATCAACACGCAACTGACGCAGTCTAACTTTCGACTAATGCTTAATCAGATACCGCCATCTACAACCAAACAAAACTTTTAATTTTCAATACCGATATTTAAGTATAGAAATTTTTTCACTATCTAATCTTAAATTTTGTACGATTAAATAAATCAAAATTATAAAAGGAAAAAAAATGGTGTCAAAGTATTAAAAGAAGTACAAAAAAAAAAAAAAAAAAAAAAAAAAAAGCAGTTTAGCGTAAATGGGTTGAAGTAAAAACAAACAAACAACAAAGATAAAAAAACAACAACATTGCGTTCATAATAAATCATCCGGTGCATTTTTCCTCCGTGCTTCCACATACCCTAAATCGTAACCAAAATTTTTTCAACATATATCAATTTCTAAAAGCTTGAAGTACGCGTAATAAAAATTACAGCTCATTTCACCGAATAATTTTTTGTCATGATTAAAAAAATTACGCACAATGCGATTCTTTTTGAAAGGAGTAAAAAATAATTAAAAATTAGAATTTCCAATCTCTAAATCTTCGTAATGCCTAAATTATTTGATCGAATTATTTCTGGTCTGTATGTAACCCTTTCGGCGCAGTGTGTCTGGTCTGGACACACCTAATTTTAATTCCAAACTTGCAATTGGCACCAGAAATATTTTAATAAAATCTTGCTTTTACAATAAAAACTTAAATTAAGGCGTTCTTGACTTCTTAAAAAGTATTTTGTAAATTCCGGGGTCAGTTGATAATTGTCAGTTGATACTATTTCTCATTTTACTAACAGAATTTGTCCGCGCCGGAATGGTTTAAAGGCAAACACGTTACAAAATACAAATAATATATTAAAATTAGTTCTGTGAAAACCAAATTTGATGAAAGTATTTCTATAAAATCTAAACCTCAGACATAATTTCCAATCGAATAGTTAGAAATTGAGAATTTTATTTTAATATAGAAGTGAAAGAACGCGTAATATTTAATTTATTGAATATAATGCTAATTTATACTATTCCATTTTTCTCTGCGACTTTTAGAATTGAGATAATGAGGATATTTTCAGAAGAGATATTGAACAGTACGGTGATTGTTGTAATGGTGAATGAATAATTTTATCAATAATATTTGCTTCATTAATTCTAAAGAAATGTATTTTATGGAAATTATGTAGCATTTTTTAATGCTATATAATTTGCTTAAAAAAAATCTCTAAATTCTAAAAATTCTTAATTTAATAAATGATCCCTTTATTTATTAGACCTTTTTCATTTAAAGAAATATTTATTCTATAAAAAAATTGGAATTCGACGCATAATGCAGTCAGTAAAAGAGACGAGAATATCACTCAATAAATTATCGCTTCAAATGCACTTTCTGCTCCAGTAACGCTCACAATGACAAATTGGAAATTTTTCGTTTTCTTGAAAGGAACGTATTTGACGATGACACATTAATTTGTTTTACTAGGCTTAGAACTGTCGCTAGAACAGAAATACCCACAATACCTCAGGATATTCGGTAGACCAATGGCTCACAGGAGAATCGGCTGAATCGTCTTTAATTTCCTTTCTCCCTGGACAGGAAGGAAATTAATTTCTTTCTACCTTTTTCGAAATACGTGTGAGTGTTGGCATCAGCAGAAAGCCACATGAAGATATCGAGAGTACAAAACGTAAGCATCACAAATCATGTGAGTTGTTTGAAATGACATGAATGAAAGGACATAAAATGATTTCGGTTAAAAATAAATAGAGCTTGTAATCACCGTATGCATTTATTAATGAAGGTATTTTCATAGAGAATTTTCATTGTATAGTGTTTTAATAAAGAATAATTTATGTAATTTTTTAAAGATTTAATGAAATAAGCTTATTTGAACTGGTTGTTCTTATTTTACTTATTTTATTATTTATCTATTTTATTTATTTTTATTCATTGTATTCGATATTTGAACATTTCTTATTTTTAGTGCACGAATTTCAGTTTATTTTATTAGTATTTATCTATTTACAAAATTAGAGATAGTTTTATAACATATATGGATCATTCTATAGTCTAGACAAATTCAAATATTTCTGAAACATTTTCAGTTTAAAATTTTTATCATGCTAAAATGTTTAACATTTGTGTAGATCCAAAGATTATGAACCAATCGATTAGAAAATAAATAAATTTCTTATTTTAAATGCATAATAAAAGAAACATTTCATTGCAAATTCATGAGGCTATTTTTAATTACTAAAAGGTCTAAAGTTAAAACTTTAAAATACAATATAATAGTTTTTTTTTAATTATTGAGACAGAATATGGTAAATTATGGACTCATTGAGACAGATGCGGAAAACAGAAGTGGTGGGTTAAAAATATACACTGTTAAAAATAAAGGTGACAAACCGGTGCCATTTGGGACCCGGAGGTGAAAAGGCGGTGCCATTTGGAACCCTAGGGTGTCATAGGAGCTTGAATATGCGGTTGGGGTGACGACAGATCTGTTACTGGATGATGGGAGATAAATAAGGTGCCATGCACTTCGTAACCACCTCATCTGGTGACTGGCAACTTGCGCATGCGCTATGACGCGTGTCTTTCTGCTTTCGTTGTCGGCAAGTAAAGTTTACGAGTGTGAGCAAATCAAAACATGGCAGTGTGTGAATTGGCGATATTAATTGAGGACTAACCACTGAGCTACAATGAAACAACAATGAGGACTTAACTATCCGATTTGCGCGACCAGTGAACCGGGCAAAGTCTGATTAAAGGTAAGATTTAACTTTATTTAACTTTATTTTATTGTTACGTTAATTTATCGTACATCCTTATAAGTAATGTCATAAAAAAACAGTAAATTAGATTTTTTTGTTAGTATGGTTGATTGTTATGTTTATTATGTGAAGCTATAAGCTAACCTCTCACCAAAATACACGCTTGCTAATATTAAACTATGAGGTAGTTATTTTACGATTTCTCGTTTACATGTCAATATTTTTAAATGATTTATCGAGGCCTTAGCTACCGAGGAGCAATTGGAGCAAACTGCTCTAGGCACGGGAATCCTAAGGGCACAGAATTAGAAAGTGCGAAATGAAAGATTGTAAAAATATTTACATATTTTTTCATTACAAATCAGTTATTATAGACGAATCTTGTTGCAATTGGAATATTCTATGACCATTTTACCTTGTGTTTAAACTCAACTGTTTAGATTTAACCTTTAACTGCTGTTAGTGGTCTCAGACACCGTGCGTTTTTCAAGTTTCACAGTTTAACTTGTAATTTTTAGTTTAACTATAGATACTGGTCAATTTTTTTTTTTTTAGTTTGGAGCCTTATTACTACCTCTAAATACTTTTGAATAGCTGAATTTGATTTATAATATTATTGTACATAAAGTTTAACACATAAATAGTATTCTGAGAATTAATGTAACATTTTATTCATCTTCAGATTAAATGGTCTGACAGACAGCTCACAGTAGTTATGTAACAATTTTTGTCAGAGCAGTTAAGGTTAAAATATGTTTTTGAGTCTATATGCAGTTAAAAGCAATTAATTTTATTCGCGAAGTTTTATTTTTAACCTTTACACGGGATCTCGGATAGCATTTGGCCGGCTTTGCATATATTGTCAGATAGATGCTATCCGAACCCCTCCTGTAAAGGCTAATTCACACCATATTGCAGCCTCACGTAACTTCTCTAATATTGTTTCAGTATACCTGATTTGTCTTTATTTGAGAGGGGGGGGGGGTAACTTTTTCATTTAAGAAAATTGAATACTTGCAAATCTTAAAGTAATCAAAACTTATTTACAGGGTTTTCATCATTAATATTTTCATTATTAACCATCGTTATTTCCAAAATAATCTTCATAATAAGATTAGATCGGGAGGCGGTAGCACGGACAATCATTTAGTCTCATTTAAGGATAAAAATCACGGATAAAACCTTGATTTGCATATTAAAACGTTATTAGTAAGCCAAGTCATACCTTGGGAGGAAATGCCTAAAAACCCGAATTTAGCGGTATCTTGGGTTTACCATTATGTTTTCTTACTCCCAATTCTTCATATTTTCATACTTTTGGTTTCATTTTCTTTCAAAAAGGTGAGAAAATGTTTGGGTATTGAATTTAATAAACCTTATGATCTGATTATCGGCTATGCAGATTTACACCCATTTTTTCCCGAAAGTATTATTTCGCATTAAACCTTATTTAGTAGCAGAATTTTATGGTTAAATAAAATAAAATATTTTTTTTCAATAATAGTAATTTAAGTTTGATTAGACTGTAATCAGTCCCCCCCCCCCTTTCTCAATCATCAACATCAACCGATATAACAAATTTGTAGTCATGAACATTCAAATTATAAAAGGAAAACAATCTGTATTTACTCCACTGAACTTTCAGAATAGTTTACAGAAATAGTGTGAGTTCAAAAAATATAACAATGAATAAAAACTTGTATCGTAATTTTACACAAATGTGAAAATTTTCCGCAGGTGATGAAGATCTCGTGTTTTAAAGGCGATTTTTGCACTGTCATTTATAAATCTTAAACATTTTTCTAATGACATAATTTTTAACAATCTTTCACTCCACCCGTTCTGAAACAAGACCAATAAACAGGGTTCGCTTTTTACCAGTAAAAACCTGGGGAGAAGGTAGTAAAAACATAAGGATATAGAATAAACTGTTAGCCCTTAAACTGTATTTTAATACTATTGATAAAAATTCTATTTTCATGTAATTGGTGTATTAATATATAATATCTATATAGGAGAGAGTGGGGTGGTGTGGGACTTTTTTTACAAAAATAAGATTTTTTTATATATATATGTATATATATATATATATATATATATATATATACAGAAAGAAAAAATTCAATTTATAGCATGCAAGGTAAAACATTTTTTAATCCCCCTGAACAATATAGAAACATAACGTGCAAATGCTATTTTATTTTAAAGAGAACATAAGTTTCAAAATGTGTCTCATATCTCCTCATTAAGAGTTATGGGACAGCAATAATAAAAAAAAAGCTATTAGGCACAAAATAACCTATAGTGTCGGTAAGATAAACAATCAGACAAAGGTTATAAGTTGATAATGTATATGCCACAATATAAAATTCCAGTATCTTCATGACTGGAATGTAAATTCAGAATTCTCTGTCATAGGAGTCATTAAGGCCCCACACTAGGCTCAGAATGTAAAGATGATAATGTAAAAGTCTATAGGAGCGTTCTTTTGAAATACCTAACTCAAATTTTAATATTTTTACATGATTCTTTTGAACAAGACAGCTGAGGATGATCCATAACAGGCGTAGTTTTTATTTTTTCGATTTTGCTTTTATATTTTTTGTATAACGATAGTTTCAATTTCAGAATCGGTTTAAACCAATTTCATAAGTTAAAGTAATTTTTTAAAAAAAATCTGAAACCAAAACGGAAAAAGTAAAAACTACGACGGTTGCGGATCGCCCTCAGCAATCTTGTGCAAAACAATCACATAAAAATATTAAAATTTCGGCGAAATATTTGAAAAGAACGCCCCCATCGACTTTGCATTATCATCCGGGTCTTTTTCTGTGCCTAGCGTTGCGCTTTAAATAATCATCAATTTATTTACATTTTGAAGTATGAATGCATATATTATCAATGTTATAAATAATATATTATCCTATAAAAAATTTGCATGTTAGCAATTCGCATCATTATTAATTAAAAAAGGGTGGGCGCGTCCCATTCATCCTTTTTCTGGCATGTCCCATTCCTCGCCACTTCCTTGTTTGTGTTAAACTTCTTGTTCAAACAAAAATGCTGCTTTAGGCTTAGCTTAAATTATGGATAATATGCAGTATAATGTTCCATAAATAGGGAAACTATTACATTTATACATAAACAAGCCTTTAATATATTGTGAGCAAATAAATCAAATTTAAACTGGATTTTTGAAATAATTTTTCTTTCATGCATTTGAAAGTCTATGCATATCAATATTTTTTGTAAACTGAAGAATGGATTACCATTGCTTCATCTTGTATGCGATCGATGAAATGTTTAGAATAATGCACAAAGAGAAAAACCTACAGTCCCATTCCACCCGACTTTCCCCCATATAGCAAAAGGGGAAATAAAGAATTAGCCAGTTCCCTAAAGCTCCTGATATACGCTATATGGCCAGAGATGACCGTCCACTTGCGATTTTAGACAATTTGTTAAATATCTAGAAAAATGTATGAGGAATTATCTTGAAAATCTTAGTGTATAAATGTAATACACTACCTGGCCATTGATTATCGTCCACTCGCGATTTTAGACATTTTGCAAAATATTTAGAAAAATACATGAGGAATTATCCTGAAACTCTCAGTGTATAAACAATATATTACAGGTCATCTATTTCCGTGAAGATTTTTTCCAGGAACTTTAAAGGGGACCGCCAACAAATTAAAAAATGTATGAATATCTTTTGGCTACCCTGTCAAAACTAATGCATCAAAAGCGTTCAAACTGTAGATTATGATTAAGTGGCTTATTGTTATAAACTGTGTTCATTTTTATGTCGATAGCATGTATACTCGTAGAGAAATGAAGGTTTTTAGAAAAATACTCCTAAATTTTCCCAAGATTTTTTGCTTATAATTTGCAGAGTTCTTAATATAAAATAATAATATTTTCTGAAAATGTGACAAACAACATTGCACATAATACCCTGTAATCAGAATTAAAAAATAATAAAAATTGTATGAAAAGTGAGTACGTTTACTAAATAATTTTTCACTGCGCATGCGTGAACGATATCAAAATTTTATTTGCATATTATGTTAGCTAAATGTATAGAGCAACTTTTGTGAAAGTTGCAAAATCA
The DNA here is from genome assembly GCA_964019185.1 of Maratus speculifer. Taxonomy (NCBI): domain Eukaryota; kingdom Metazoa; phylum Arthropoda; class Arachnida; order Araneae; family Salticidae; genus Maratus; species Maratus speculifer. Next base: position 345,545,123 of record OZ025292.1, read on the forward strand.
TAGCTTGAAAATTCTGAAAATAATCGTCAATAGAATCACCTAAAAATCCGTTATTTCCAAAATGAAGCAAAAACAAGAAGGGTTGTATCCATATATTCATTGATTAGTGTCAATATAGAATACACAATACGGAACTTACTAGTACATTTGGATACAATCCCTCATTTTTTCCTTCATTTTGGGAACAGTGGATTTTCAACTTATTATATTGACGATTATTTTTAGAATTTTCAAGCTATGATTTTGCGACTTTCACAAAATTTGCTCTATACATTTAGCTAACATAATATACAAATGAAATTTTGATATCGTTGACGCATGCGCAGGGAAAAATTATTTAGTAAACCTACTCATCTTTCATACAATTTTAATTATTTTTTAATTTTGATTACAGGGTATTATGTGCAATGTTGTTTGTCAGATTTTCAGAAAATATTATTATTTTATATTAAGAACTCTGCAAATTATAAGCAAAGATCTTGGAAAAATTTGGGAGTATTTTTATAAAACCCTTAATTTCTCTACGAGTATACATGCTATCGACATAAAAATGAACACAGTTTATAACAATAAGCCACTTAATCACAATCTACAGTTTAAGCGCTTCTGCTGCATTAGTTTTGACAGGGTTATCCAAGCAATATTCATTATTTTTTAATTTATTGAGGGTCTCCTATAAGGTTTCTGGAAAAAATCTTCACGGAAATATATGACCTGTACTATTATGTGTATACACTGAGAGTTTCAGGATAATTCCTCATGTATTTTTCTAGATATTTAACAAAATGTCTAAGATCGTAAGTGGACGATAATCAATGGCCAGGTAGTGTAGTACAAGTCATATATTTCCCTGAAGGTTTTATTCCGAAACTCCAATAGGGGACCGTCAACAAATTAAAAAAGAATGAATACCTTTTGGATATCTTTTGGATAACCCTGTCAAAACTAATGTAGCAAAAGCGCTCAAACTGTAGATTATGATTAAGTGACTTATTGTAATAAACTGTGTTCATTTTTATGTCGATAGCATGTATATTCGTAGAAAAATTAAGGTTTTCTACGAATCCGAAAAACAGTCTCAAAATTACCCAAGATTTTTGCTTATAATTTGAAGAGTTCTTAATATAAAGTAACATTCTTTTCAGAAAATGTGACAAACAACATTGCACACAATACCCTGTAATCAGAATTAAAAATAATAAAAATTGTTCGAATATAGAGTAGATTTACTAAATAATTTTTCACTGCGCATGCGTCAAAGATATCGAAATTTCATTTGCATATTATGTTAGCCAAATGTATAGAGCAAATTTTGTGAAAGTCGCAAAATCACATCTTGAAAATTTTGAAAATAATCGTCAATAGAATACGTTGAAAATTCGTTATTCCCAAAATGAAGGAAAAACACGAGGGGTTGTATCCATATATTCATTGATTAGTGTCAATATAGCATACATAATAGGGGCGTACTAATAAATTTGAATAAAATTCCTCATTTTTTTTATTATTATTACTGGTATTGAATACCTGTACATGTTAGGGAAATTCGTTGCTAATCTGGAATAGACACTTTGTTGCAAGATATGTTTTGTAAATATGGTTAATAATGTAAATAGTTTGTAACTCTTAATGATAATACAGGAAAACAATATCTGAATGACAAGTATGAGTTGGTCATGTAATTTTCTCGTGCTGTCCGAAAATAGGCAATAAAGAGGAGAGTGCCCGCAGTTAAACTGATGGCATTGAGCTCCCAGGCTATACATACAACTGTGTATTATACTCTTATTTCAAAGTATAATGCCCTTCCAAAAATAAAAGAAATCAACTGTAAGTTATTGGACAGTGGATTATCTGCCATCCCTCTTTATACTTAACCAATGAGCCCCTAAAACTAATCAGGGAAGTGCCATATCAGAGTGAACCTATTAACAACATTTGAAGAAAATGTGATAATTCTGCATGATTTCTGCATATTTATATAAATTAAGGAGGGTAGCACTCTCTTCTCCCCCCCCCCCCATCATATTTAACCAATGAACCTCCAATGCTAATCAGTGAAGAACCTTATCAGAATGAACCTACACATAAAATTTGAAGCAAATCTGATATTTATATAAAAAGTTATCACGTTACATACAGAATATGCGGGCACATTAGCTGTCAAGCTTTAACAGCCTTGTGAGCTATAATTTAAATTTTATTTAAATTTTATTCTTTCTTTTTTTGTTCATCTACCATTTTTGCTGTACTTTGATGATAGATTTTAATTGGACTGTCTTGTTGTGTGTTTTCCTTAATGTGTTATTATTATTATTTCAGATAGTGAACTTACATTTATAGTACTTACATTGCCATGCTTGATACAAGAAAAGTTTCCGACTCTTTATCATGAAGAAGGTACAGACATTTCTGTGTTTCAACCTGTTACTGTGCTCCGCAACTCAAGCAACTTGTTAAATTACTCATGCTATGTATTAATTTTATATAAACAGTTAATTACAAAAACTGATAATTTTATAAGCTTAGTTACTTTGTGATATGCATTATTTTGGTTGTTAAACGTCAACTATAGCGAAAGCTAATTTACATTTTTATCATTTTTATTAGATACTTATGTCTTCAAAATTTTCTCAGTGTCATCAGTTCCACATTGTGTTACGTCTTTGTTTAATAATATTTAATACATTCTTGGTGTTTACAATAAAAAGATTATTTGAACTAAAAGGTTGTTTTGTAATTCAATGTTTTATTCATCTCATTATAATTACTCTTTCGATTAAAATTTCAGATGCAATAAGTCAAAACACAAAAACAATTTGGCAGAAAGTGTTTTGATGTGGATACAGGACTAGAAATCAGCAGTCGTTACTCGTCAAATGAAACTAAATTATAGAAAAATTATTCCTAGTCGTCAAATCTTGATAGCTAGCTTTCTTTAACTTTAATTTTTGTTGAGCAAATGCTTTCATTTGTATTTTAGCATACATCCTCCCCCCCTCTACACCATGACATCAGCACGTGTTTTAAGAATTTTGAACATTTCAATAACCTCTAAGTTAACTTCACTTTCACCAATGACTGATAAAACTGGTCCTTGGATATTATACCCCTGTAAACAAGATTTTCTTTTATTATGAGATATTTCTGCATCCTTATATGTTCCTAAAATAAGAAACTGTATTAAAATTGTTTTAAAATTTTTGTATTCCCTTCCTCAAACAAACAAAAAAAAATATGTGTGATTTGGAAATGTTTTAAATGCCACACCATAAAAGATTCATTTATTTGCTAACTTTTTATTTTCTGACGTACTGTTAGTCTCAGATTTTTTGAAAATTAGCTTATCCCTAGTTGTATCTAAAGCTCATATTTTCTCTCTGTGGACATATTTGCTTAATTATCTGTTTTGTATGCATATTAGCTTTATAAAAAGAATAAGTTTTTCCAGAATCCAAATATTGTAGTTTAATCAGGTTTCATTCTTATGGAAAGTCAGTTTTTATTTTGTTTAGTAAGAAAAAGTTTTTAATATATAAAGTTTCCTCTCCACTTCCCTTCAATACATTAAAATTAAATATGCAATGCAATATTATTACTATTAACATGGTTTTGAAAAGAAGTAAGAAAATATGAAATGCAATTGGCACATCGAAAAAAAATTGTAGGCATTATTTTGACACCTTACATACAGTTCTTAATTTCTAATCCTGTGTGGATATATGCTATAAAATATGAATTTGGATAAGTTCACTATAAAGGTAAGTACTACATATATTGTAAAAATGATTTTTTTACTCAATTTCATCTGTAATTTTACCACAACTATAAAATGAACCTATTTTTTATAATTCATTTCATAGCTTGATGGCTAACTTTCTGGAAGAATTTTAAAGAATATGAAATATTCTTACTAATTTAAAAGTTACACAGCATTTATTACATATTCTTTTCTAATTTGTGTTTTACATCTTTTAATTAGATACTGCAGGGTAGCTGAAAAAATATTGGTGCGTTGTTTGACATTGATATTTCACAACTAAAGTCTGAGAAATCCTTATTTTAAAATCTTGTAGCATTTCTTCTATTATATGAGAATCTTAATCCTCCGAAAAGTTCACAACCGTCAAAATGATCAGCAACTAATATGTTCAACGAAGTGTTCGCCTCATGAAAGCAAAATAATTTTAATGGAACTTCCAGCAGTATTGGGGCCTTGCCATGGAGCAAAAACAACATTGACCTTCAACACCCATCTGCGTGGATATTTAATAACAGGTGTATTGCCTTCGAACAATAAGTTCTTAACTCACTTGATTTCTGTAGAAAAGCTAGAAATAAAGTCCCCAGTTTGCATTGTATGTGAAGCGAAATTATCAAGGCATAGAATGATTTAAATCAGAATTATCTGCAGCGGACTGTCAATAAAGTGATATTTCGTTTTCAAACATGTGTAAAAAATAAATATCAAGCCAGTGAACAATTTGTTAAAATATTGTTATTTTTTTATTTTTTTTATTATTAAATTATGGCATATATTTTACAGGATATAGCATTTTTTGTGTCCCCATACTTTTCAGTTGCCCTGTATATAAAATAATGAAAATACATGTCAAGCAATATACTATGTGTCAAAAAAGATGTTACGGATTACTTCTGAAACTATAAGAAAATTATAAAAATATTCATATGAAGATAGATAATTCAATTTGTACTTTCTCTTATTTTGGAGTAAAAAAACATCAAATTTTTATAATGTTCCTGCATCTAAAAATGCCCAATCACTAAAATAGTTACTGGCCCTTTCTTAAACATACCCAAAAAGTTTAATCCAATCATATGAGTTAGAGACAGTCAAAAATCAGGATTTATTTCATTTTACAAGAACTTCAAAACATAAAATTGAAAATCAGGCTTCAAATTGCATGACAAAGTCACAATATTTGACTCTAACTCAGTAATTTTTAGAGGCAGAAAATAGGTGTAGAAGTTGTGTAAATTTTGCGATTTATTCTAACAAAACCTTTTGGGTATGACTAACAATGCAATAGTGATCACTTATGATTGGTGATTTTGAAATGCAAAGACTGTATAAAAGTTAAAACTTTGAATTTTTCTTAAAATACTCTCCATGTAAATGAAAGTACAATTTGAATTCTCTGCCTTTCTATGATTATTTTTGTAGTTCATATTATCCCTCTCTGAGTTACAAAAATATGCTACAATTTTTCTTTGGACACCTGATAATCAGTTTAAAAATATAATATTCCATCAATCTAAAAGAAAAAAAAAAGACTCAAAATATTGACTGATCATGATAATTTTCTCTGCAGAATTCAATTTAAAAATGGGTAAACACTTTGTATTTCATGTTTCAAACCAATAAAATTTCTTTACAAGCAGGGTGGGGGAGAGGGGGTTGCAACTGTGGGCCATAGATTGTGAGTGCTATTTCTTGTAGGATGCCACAAGGCGCACTGGATTATGTGTTTCATCCGTTCACCCTCTGGGGCACCCTGGATAAGTGGTATCATTATTCTCCCCTGAGATGCCATTCTTTCACCCCTTAAGGTACCCTGGATGAGGGGTGCCATTACTCTCCCCTCAGATGCGATCCTTTCACCCTCTGGGGCTCTCTGGATAAAGGGGGGCCATTACTCTCCCCTGAGGCGCCATTTTTTCACCCCCTGGGGCACCCTGGATAAGGGGTGAGATTATTCTCCCCTGTGGTGCCATCGTTTCACCCTATTGAACACTGTGGATAAGGGGTGCCATTATTCTTCCCTAAGGTGCCTTCCTTTCACCCCCTGAAACACCCTGGATTAGGGGTGCCATCCTTTCACCCTAGTTAAGGGTTCCATTTTAGCTCCTCTAGGGGTGTCACCAGTGAGACAAGCCTTTCACCCCTAAAAGGTGCAATGTGTCACCATTAGTTTTAACAGTGTATAGGGTAGATGTGCCAGTAATGGGCCACCTCGCACTTTTTGGTTTATATAAAAAAAAATAATAATAGTTAAGCTTTTATTATTTTTTTCTGAACTCTACCTTGCGTGCTTTATAAGCTGGATTATTTTTTTTACACTTTTCGTCAAAACAATTAAAAAGCAGAAAATAAAGTTTCACAGTTTTTCTGTTTTTCACTGAAAATGTTAATGAACATGATAAGAGCAGACTTTACTTACATAGTTTATATCTTTTTTTATTTTTCCGTAAAAATTGAATGTTTTTGTTTGGTTAGCAATATAAAACATTGAATTTAATATACCAATGACCATTTACAAAATTTTATTTATTTTTAAGATTTTAGGAGGGGTGGCCCATTACTGGATTGCTTATTTCGTGATTTTCCAGTAATGGACCACCCAAGTGACCAATACAAAAAGTGTTATTTCAGTAGAGATAAAATATTTTGATTTAACTGAAAAGCTAAATAATCAAATTTAATACTTAAATTTTACCTATTAGAATTTAAAAAAAGGCAATTTCTTTATAAATAGTTGTTTTAAAAAAGTCATCCAAAATTGGTACAAAACACAAGCAGAACATTTGACAAAATCTAGATGTGCCGTTACAAAAGAAGTTGTTTTAAATTGATTCAGAAATGTAAAATCACATTTGGAAGAAGATATTATTAATATTTTCTTCCGAATTCTAATAAATACAGAGAGAATTTTCAATAAGATTTAAACAAAGTTTCTTTTGTGCTCTTAAAACAAGGAAAATTTTGGGATCAAAATAGGTTAAAGATGTGTATTATGTAGTACCAAATAACGAAAAAGAACAAATCACTGTTACGGGATGTATTTCAGTAAATAATGACATTGCTCCATTGGTGATAATATATCCATATAAGCATCTCTGAAGGGAAATTGTGGAATCAATCTGTGCCAAATTGATGGGATATATAATTATCTGAAAATGGTTGGATAGTGCAAGAACATTTATCATTTTAAATACATTCTAAAATTTCATATTGAATAGTTTTGACTATCGGAAAGGGATGATAAAATTGAAGATCTGTTATTTATATTTCACAGTTGTACAGCACATCATTTAGATAATGATATGAATGAAGATTGGAGACTTTTTTTATTGCCTTATTTTATCTAAACTTGATTTCAGTAAAACATTGTCTTTATCTTATAAATCCTTTAAATTTAAATATTTTGTTTTATATCTTTACAATATAAATCCTTTAATGTTAGTTAATAATAAACAGCTAATAATATCATTAATATTTTGTTTTATATCCACATTATAAATCCTTGATTATAATAAATTCATAACTTAAATTTTAATATTTTGTTTTATTAGTTTGCTTTCATTAAGTTTTGGAGCAAAATACAATTGAAACAAGTTGGAAATTGCACGTGAAGCGTAGCAAATCAGGTGCGTTTGTACGATAACGAAGTTTTAAAAATATATAGATCTTCCTGATATAGTAGACAATACTTCGGATACAGTACAGTGGCTGAATTTTTTGTGTACCTATAAACATATATGAAGTAATTTTCATTACACCTCAGCAACGTATATCATATTCATGAAATGTGGCACAGTTTAATATAATTAAAACATGTCCCAAACAATTTGAACTCATTCGAACAATTTTATTATGTTCGAATGAGTGTAACATCATTAAAATGCATTTGCAACTTTTTTCCCCCATTGACTGTAATGTTTCCCCGTATAGCATTATGTAGTGGAATAATTTTGTGTGGCCCTGTAATTTAATAATAAATATTCTTTGCACCTCAGATTGTACAGAATTTTTATTTTAGTATATATATACCTCATAGATTCATGTCAATTTTATTTTGTTCGAATGAGTGTAACATCATTAAAATGCATTTGCAACTTTTTTCCCATTGATTGTAATGTAACGGAATACTTTTGATAGTCCCTGTAATTGATCTATGTATCTGATTATCATAAGATCTGAAATGACTCGACAAAATTATGTGATAATTATATGTTTTAAATTTCAAACGATGAAAATGCATTTTAAACTTTTTTCCCCGTTGACCGTAATGTAACGGAATCCTTTTGATTTTCCCTGTAATCGATCTATTCATCCGATTTGCATGAAATTTGAAATTACTCGACAAAATTATGTAATAATTATGTATTTTAAATTTCAAACGATTCGGTTGGATAGATTTTGCGTTGTTATATGTGGACAGACAGACAGACGAACAGACAAACGGACAGACAGACGGACAGACTGAACGACAACTATAGGTGTAACGTATTTACATAATTACGAACGCACCTAAAAGCAGTTATCTGTTATTTTTTGTAGGGTGGCCCATTACTGGAACATAGGCGGTCCATTACTGGAACATAGGTGATCCATTACTGGGTTTTTGGGTGTTTAGACATATTTCTATTATTTCAAATTAAATTTTTATTTCTGTTGGGAAATGTAATTGTGGGATTAGTTAAATATTGTTGAAAGATTAATCTAATATGAAAAAAATTAGAATACAATGATTATAAATATTAAAAAAATTATTTTTTAGAGAAATTCCTTAAGGGGGGCCATTACTGGCACATCTTCCCTACATGGTTTTTCGTTGAGGAAAACCTCATATGTGGGAAAAATCCTGAAGTAGAAGATGATGAGTTTCAACTTTACTAACGTCATGTCAACACTCGTCGAAACATGTCAACAAACAAATAAACTTTTTTACTTTTTTCTTTCAACTTTTAATCTTACATCATTCTGCAATTAGGAATAGTATATCATTGTCAGGGAATAATTTATTTTATAATTGTGAGAGCCATTTGGAAGTTTATTATAAAAATTAACTACTATGAATACACTATATTGCCATTGATTATGGGACACTTGCGATTTTAGACATTTTACTAAATATCTAGAAAAATACATGAGGAATCATCTCGAAACTCTTAGTGTATAAATATAATAGTATACGTCATACATCTCCGTGAAGATTTTTTACCAAAACTCCATAGGGGACCGTCAACAAATTAAAAAAGAATGAATATCTTTTGAATAACCCTGTCAAAACAAATGTAACAAAAGCGCTCAAACTCTAGATTATGATTGAATGCCTTATTGTAATACACTGTGTTCATTTTTATGCAAATAGCATGCATACTCGCAGAGTAATTAAGGTTTTTATAAAAATGGCCCCAAATTTTTCTAAGTTTTTCCCTTATAATTTTCAGAGTTCTTAATATAAAATAATATTTTTTTCAGAAAATATGACAAACAACATTGCACACAGTACCCTGTAATCAGAATTAAAAAATAATAAAAATTGTATGAAAAATGAGTAGGTTTACTAAGTAATTTTTTACTGCGCATGCGTTAAAGATATCAAAATTTCATTTGCATATTATGTTCGCTAAATGTATAGAGCAACTTTTGTAAAAGTCTCAAAATTATAGCTTGAAAATTCTGAAAGTAATCGTCTATAGAAAAAGGACAAAATCCGTTGTTTCCAAAATGAAGCAAAAAAATGAGGGATTTTATCCAAAAGTAGTCGTAACATCCCGTATTGTGTATTCTATATTGACACTAATCAATGAATATATGGATACAACCCCTCTTGTTTTTGCTTCATTTTGAGAATAACGGATTTTCAACTTATTCAATTGACGATTATTTTCAGAATTTTCAAGTTATGATTTTGTGACTTTCACAAAGTTGCTCTATACATTTAGCTAACATAATATGCAAATGAAATTTTGATATCGTTGACGCATGCGCAGTAAAAAATTATTTAGTAAACCAACTCATTTTGTATACAATTTTCATTATTTTTTAATTCTGATTACAGGGTATTGTGTGCAATGTTGTTTGTCATATTTTCTAAAAAAAATATTATTTTATATTAAGAACTCTGAAAATTATAAGGAAAAAACTTGGAAAAATTTGGGACCATTTTTATAAAAACCTTAATTACTCTGCGAGTATGCATGCTATTTGCATAAAAATGAACACAGTGTATTACAATAAGGCATTCAATCATAATCTAGAGTTTGAGCGTTTTTTCTACGTTAGTTTTGACAGAGTTATTCAAAAGATATTCATTCTTTTTTAATTTGTTGACGGTCCCCTATGGAGTTTCGGTAAAAAATCTTCACGGAGATGTATGACGTATACTATTTCATTTATACACTAAGAGTTTCGAGATGATTCCTCATGTATTTTTCTAGATATTTAGTAAAATGTCTAAAATCGCAAGTGTCCCATAATCAATGGCAATATAGTGTATTATAGGACCACGGTCGGCAACTGACGGATTATGGAAATTCCAAGTCTGGACAGATAAAAAAGGTATTGCAAAGGAAGGATTTATTCATTTTTAAATAATTCTTGAATATAAAAAGACTTCCGAAATTCATATATCAGTATTTCAAAGTTTTATGTCAGATCTTGTGAAGGAATTTCAAGCAAGATTCCAAAACTTTATAGGGAGAAGCAATTTGTCTCAATTCTTTTGAATCGCCCGCCTTATGAAGTTGCTTTAGCGTCAGAATGGATTTATATGCTTGTGAAGTTGCCCAGTCTTACCAAAAAAACCCTCTATTTCAAAAGAAGACATTTGACTTGAAAAAACATACTTTTTGAAAATATATAAAACTGTCCCTTGAAGAATTTTGGGATAAACAAGTCAAAGCAAAATAGCAAAATTACAAAAAACTTAGTATAAACCTGGCTACTATGTTTGATACGTATATATAAACGTCACAATATAACCATTAATTGTAAAACAATATATATAAATATATGTACCGTATTCCTCCGCATTAGCCGGCATGCCGAGAAAAATCGAGGCACTCCAGCATGCCGGAAAATATGAGGTTTGCTCTACTGGAGGGTGAGAGGCTGATTTATTTTGGTTTTTCTAAAAACATTTTTCATTTTAAGAAAAAAACATAAATATTTATTTATTTTCTATTTCTCTCTATCTATATAAAATATTTATTTATATTTAAATGATTATCAAATTTTTCTTATCGTATTATTATGCAAAATTTTCATATATGATGTTTCTACTCTTGGATGACGACATTAAGTTAATTAAACTATCATATAAAATTACTTTTTTTCATGTAAGGTAAGCACATATTTCTTTCTTTATACTTTTAAATAATTATTACCTTTTTTTCTTATTTTACGTATAGTAAAACTATTTGTGAAATATTTTATGAGATAATCTATTTCTACATTGTAAATATCGGCTGAGTGCTGAGGAAAAAGTTTTGTGTGAAATGATATGAAACACGTTTTTATTCTCTTAAATATGTAAAAAATGTAAAAGAAATAATTAAAAAAGAAGGGAGAAACTACTTATTGCGCTTCTCTTCCCCCAAAACAAGTCGCTGTTACTGAATGGAATTAATGAATCAAATTTTCCGTTTTTGAAGTTCCTCGCTTTTTCCGACATTCCTGGAAAAACCAGAGATTAACATTTAACAATCAAATCTCTCTCAATTTTTGCGATACGCGGACTAGTGCGAGGGAATGCGGTATATTTTATGTATACAGGGTGATTCTAAATTGTTTTTACAATAAAAGAGGGGTGATAGTACACATCAAAACAAACAATAGTAAATAGGAAACCAAGGGTCCCAATCGTTTTCCAAAGGAGTTAGCCGCCTTGAAAGTTTAGGGTCCAAAATAAACAGAAAAAACAGAAAAAAATGGCTGTCTGATTTGCGGTTTCCACTAAAATTATTCTTTATGTCGGCATTTTCTTGAAAATAAAGTATAAAGATAAATTTCAAAAAATTCCGATAGATGGCGCTTTAGACTTTGGAGTAACGAACAATTATTTTTTGCCGTTATTTTTTGCATCTCATTCAATATTTTCGTAAGCTTATAATTAAACTTTAATTTTTAGCTCAAAATCTGAATAGTTGGGAGTAGTTAAGTAGCACAAACTGAACTGTGTTCAGAGGGTTCAAATTTAAATGATTATAAAAAACGGAAAAATTAGTCGATTGATTTGCGGTTTTTACTAAAATTATTTTTATGTCGGTATTTTCGTAAACATAAATTTTAAAGATAAATTTTTAAAAATGCCGATAGAGGGCGCTTTAGATTTTGGAGTAACGAACAACTGTTTTTTGCCGTTATTTTTTGGATCTTATTAAATGTTTTCGTAAGATTAGACTTAAACTTTAATTTTGAACGCAAAATATGAATAGTTGGGAGTGGTTAAACAGCACAAACTGAACTGTATTCAGAGGGTTCAAACTTCAAATGATTATAAAAACGGAAAATTTGGTCGATTCGTTTCCGTTTTTCGCTAAAACAACTCTTTAAGTCAGTATTTTCTTGAAAATAAATTTTAAAGATAAATTTCACAAAATGCCGATAGAGGGTGCCTCAGACTTTGGAGTAACATACAAATATTTTTAACCGTTGTTGTTTTTTTTTTTTTTTTTTTTTTTTTTTTTTTTTTTTTTTTAATCTCATTAAGTGCTTTCAAATGCTTAGACTTAAATTTTGAGATCAAATTCTGAATCATTGGGAGAGTTTAAGTAGCGCAAAATTGAGTTCCAGGGGGGGGGGGATGGTTAAATTTAAACTCCTGAGCACACTTCAGTTTGTGCTTGTTAACCCCTCCCAACAATTCAGAATTTTAACTCGAAATTTAAGTTTAAATCTAAGCTACCGAAAACTTTGCAAGCATTTAATTAGATACAAAAGACAACGGTTAATATTAGATGTTGGTTACACTATTATTTTCAACGCAATCTAACTTATTGGTAAAGTAATCATACGAATTGAAAATTTCGAACTGAGCAAAAAATTGACCAGGCTGGGAATCGAACACAGATACTTGGTTTACAAGGCCAATGCTTTACCTGTTAAGCTACCTGGCCGATAGCCAGCTGGGATTTTTCGCTCAGATAACCTTATTGCTCATAACATCTGGTCTGACATTTAGACAGCTCAACAGAATAGACCGCAGGTAATGGAGCTCCATATAATGATTGGTGCGTAGATATACTATTATTTTCAACACAATCTAACTTATTGGTAAAGTAATCATACGAATTGAAAATTTCGAACTGAGCAAAAAATTGACCAGGCTGGGAATCGAACACAGATACTTGGCTTATAAGGCCAATGCTTTACCTGTTAAGCTACCTGGGCGATAGTGTGGTGGTGATCTGGTGTGTCTAAATGACACACCAGATGTTATGACCAATAAGGTTATCTGAGCGAAAAATCCCAGCTGGCTATCGCCCAAGTAACTTAAAAGGTAAAGCATTGGCCTTGTAAGCCAAGCATCTGGGTTCGATTCCCAGCCTGGTCAATTTTTCGCTCATTTGGAAAATTTCAATTCGTAGATATTGGTTACTCTGAAGCTTAAGGCGCCTTCTAACGGAATTGTTTGAAATTTATCTTTAAAACTTATTTTCAAGAAAATGCTGACTTAAAGAATAATTTTGTTTTAAACCGCAAACGAATCGACCAATTTTTCCGTTTTCTTTAATTATTTGAAATTTGAACCTCCCCCCTCCCACTTGAACACAGTCTATATTGTGCTGCTTAACCACTCCCTACCATATAGATTTTGAGTTCAAAATTTAAGTTTAAATCTAAGCTTCCGGAAACATTTAATGAGATACCAAAAATACCGGCAAAAGTAGTTGTTCGTTACTCCAAAGTCTGAAGCGCTGTCTATCGACATTTTTTGAAATGTATATTTATAATTTATTTTCAAGAAAATACCGACATAAAGAGTAGTTTTAGTGAAATCTGCAAATCAATCAACCATTCTTTTCGTTTTTTATAATTATTTGAAATTTGAACCCTGTGAATACAGTTCAGTTTTTGCTACTTAACCACTCACAACTATTCAGATTTTGAGCTCAAAATTTAAGTTTGAGTCTAAGCTTCTGAAAAACATTTAATGAGATGCAAAAAATAACGGCAAAATATAGTTGTTTGTTACTCCAAAGTCTCAAGCGCCCTCTATCGGCATTTTTAAAAATTTATCTTTATAATTTATTTAAAAGACAATTCTGACATAAATAATAGTTTTAGTGAAAACCGCAAATCAATCGGCCATTTTTTCGTTTTTTATGATTATTTGAAATTTTGCACCTTAAACTTTAATAGTGACTATCTCTTTAGGAAAACGTTTGGTACCCTAGGTTTCCTATTTAATATTGTTTGTCTTGATGTGTACTATCACTCTTCTTTTTATGTAAAAACAATTTAGAATCACCCTGTATATGTATTTTAAAATTTTTATTATATATATAATTATTTATATATATATATATTTTTATTCATATATTTAAATATATATGTATTACACTTTATTAAAATGAATTTTTTGGGGAACAAATATCATTCAAGATAAGTGTATGTCCAGATTGAAGACATTCTTCAAATTAGTTGTTCATTATGGGAATCAAACTATAAAAACTGGTTCAAGATCGAAAGTGTAATACTTCGCATTAATTTTTCAACAAATACCTACATTTTCTATTTTATCATATGCATGTACATGTTTTCAAGACATCTATCTGTGTACTCACTAATTTTTTAAAACGAATGCTTGATTTTTCTTTTTTTTATTATATGTATGTCTGTGTAAACACAACTATTAAAAAATAATAAATACTTATATTACTTACTTTTTTTTTCACTGTACTTTGATTAAAAACTTTTCGGGCCCCTTTAAAAGTACTTGCAGACGTTTGATATAAGCCATAATCGCTATTCAAAAAATTAAAAGGTTTTGATTAAGCTGATGAAACTAATATAAGGTGGTCTGGTGTAATAACGCCAGGCGGGGTAATAATGCCAAGTGCTAACATTTTGCAAAATTATGAAATAATCTGGTAAATGACACCCATGTGCTCTGCGCAGAAGGGTTTTGAGTCATATAAATCGCAAAAACAGCTTCAAGTTAATTTGTTTCATTTTTAGGTCTTATTGTTTTTACAAACAACTAAAATTAACGCTTGATCTAAAATTTGCGAGATACGTTTTGTGACGTGAAGACTATTTTTTTTATCCGGAAATACTTTGTTAATTACATAAATTTGTAGCACATTTCATGGACTTTCAAAATGTTTTTGAAGATTTTGGATATCTTCTCTAGATAATTTATAATTTAAAATGTACAGCGCAATAACTATAGCGGGGTAATAACGCCAATCCTTGGCATTAATACCCCGGATGATTCCCTACAGTGGCCTAGCTACATCCTAAATACTGATTCAAATAAACACAGTTAAAACTGTGCAATGTTTCTTATAATTCTATTTAAGCGGTCCTTTTTAAGCAAAAAGAAGCTCAAGGTCTGATATTCTTTTGCCTCATCCTCTCCCCCCCACACACACACCACACCTTTATTTTTCTTACACTTTCACAAAAAAAATTGAACATTTTCAATAGCTTAGAATGCAATTTGTCAATTTCTAAGTTTGTAGAGTTTATATTTTGAGAATTGGACAATCTACTTGCAATTATTCCATCTTATTTCAGTATTTTATTTGCATGGCGTTATTACCCATATAGGTGGGTAATAATGCCAAATAGCATTGGTCAAGAAATCACGCCATTACATTTTATGAATACATATCTGTTAAATTATTTTTTTATATAGATAGTCAATGAGTTGCTGTATCAAATCATATATTTGTTTGAAAAATACAAACTAAAACTGAGTCGTGAAAATTGGTAGAACCTTAACGTGGCGTTATTACCCCAGGGTACCTTAATTAAAAAATATGAATGAAAATACAAATAATTACTTTTTACAATTATTACATATTATACACTATATTTGTCAAATATTTTTTCATGAATAGAAAAAAAATTAAATTATAGACTTACGACTTTATTTAGTATCTGAAGGAAATTTGAAAATGTCCGTAATCCAGGTAATTAGGTCATATTCTTTTAGAATGAGAATTATGCATTGCTCATTTCTATTCTTTCGATAATTTAATTATGAAAACCGCTAGATGCTTACGATTTATAGTTTTTTATCGATATGTACTAGACGAATTGTTTTAGGACTTTGGAAATAAAGGTAACATATTTGAATTCATATTTTTAAACGAAAATTTGATCAAGAGAGCAATTAGGATGCCAAAGACAAATTGAAGAGAAAAATAATATTTACGATGATCCTATAAACTACAATGTACGAAATTGTAGTTAATTGGGTTTAATTTTAGTTCATAGGTACAATTTATAGGAGTATACAATGTACGATTGTAATGTACAAAATTATATGTCGCTGCAGCTCTTTAGTACATGGATACAAGATTATTGTTCTTTTGTGAAGTAAAAGCACGTATATTCGTAGATATATAACAACATATTAAAATAATTCATGATATTTTCGTACGTTTTTTGTTGTTTATGGCATTAAATTTTTTCAAAAATAAAACTCAGTTTTAGGAAATTTGTTATAATGAAGTATATGCAACATTAGTAATTAGAATAATTAAATATTTAATGAAATATATGCAATTGTATTAAATGTACTTTAACTGCTCGAGCGCAAGTTAGCAAAAGTTTCTTTTTTTAATGAGTTGAGAGTCACCTGTACAGGGCAACTAATTTATAGGGACATATTAAATATCTTAAAAATTCATAAAGATATCAGCGATAAAGTAAGCTGAATATCGGTTGCCTACCAAAAATAGTTTGATAATAACGTATTTTCTCACGTATTGTCACTTTATATTAACTGATTTCCAACAAAATTGTTAATATTTAAAGCATGCCAGAGTGTCGATTAGAAATAAATGCTTCTTTCTTTATATATATATATATATATATATATTGTTATTACTTAAATAGGTTCATTCTGGCGGTTTTCCAAAAAGAACTATATATATTTATTTATACATACATACATATATATATATATATAAATATATATATATATAAACTTTAGTAATTAAATATAAAAATTTGTGAAAAAAGTTAGAAAATCATGGATGTTATATATTTATGTATATATAAATACGAAAATATCTTAAATTTAATAAAGAATCTTTATGTATCCATAATAATAATTTATTTAGAATACTTTATTTAAAAATTTTAAATGATGTGTTTACACTGAAAGTAACAACTTTTAAAAGATATAATAATTTTTATGATGCTTTTAATATTTTGCATTATTAGCAATGACTAACTTAAATGTATAGAGAAAAAACGCCAGTTGACAGCAAATTTTGCCGCAAATTTAAAGTTTTTTTTTTTTTTTTTTTTTTTTTTTTTTTTTTTTTACAGTGAAGCAGTATCAACAAAAGATGTTATAACCTTCCCATGTTAATAAATAAGTAGAAAATCAGACTTAGGCTTCAACAATAAATGCATGCTATCATACATAAGTAAAATATAATAAGTCATCATAATACCAAGATAAAGGTTCAAATGAAAAAATATGATGACATAAATTCTGTATTATGCTATGCATTTAAGAGTTAAATTCTGAACTATTCTTAATGTGCAAATTGTTTATTTTAAACAAGTTCGTATTTTAGATGAGCTCGTATTAAATATGTTAGACTGTATATGAATTAAAAAAGTTTTTATAAATACTTGTTTCGAAATGCAGTAACATACTGTTGTGATTTAATGTTAATAATAATTTTTATTTTGAAATAAATACTCCCATTAGCGGTTCAGATTTTTTTTCGGGCAGTAAATATATGGCTCCAATGTTTGTTCATTTAACTGATTTAAGAAGAAAAAATCGTTTCAAATATTGTGGTAGGAAAAACAATAGCACCTATGTAATTAGAGCATAGAAAATAGCCAGTGGGACACGCCACGTGTACTCCCATGTCTTTCATTAGATTTCGCATAATACAGTTAAAGATTTAAAAGACATATCTTAACATAGTATCAATTAATAAAGAAATTGTATCTTAAATAATTTAGTACCCATACAATTAGCGCACAAAAAATAGCCAGTCAGACCACCAAGTATACTCCAATGTCTTTCATGAGATTTCGTATAATACAGTTTAAAGATGAAAAAGATGCATATTGTCAATTAATAAAGAAACTATTTTTATTTGAATGCACATTAAAAATAAGTCACTAAAATACACAAGCATTATTCCAGAATAAACAAAATAAAAATGTTCAGAAACCTTGTTTGCGATAAACCACGAGATATTAAAAAGATTCTTCCGCCAAAAATTGTTGCAGCCATGTAATGAAACAGCTTGAATCCACTTTTTGAGCACTTAAATGCATTCTCAAAGGAAATAAATGCTGTGAAAAAGATACCTTTTTCGTAGAGCTGAAGAGGGAATTTATTCAAGGAAGAAGAGTAAAATAAATTCAGAAATTTATTCTTGTAAATTTATTCAAGAGACATTTTGTTTTTTACTAAAAATATTTAGGTTTCTAAATTTATTTTATGTTAAGTACTTTTAAAAATTAAAATAATTGTTTAAAAAAGTTTTATAAATTTAAAGTTTTAGTAAAAATAGATATTTTTTTTTCAAAAGACAAAAATAGGATTGTTGATTTATTTAAATTTCGTGAAGTTTCATATTATAATAAATCGTGATATTTAATGAAGATAATGTTTAACACTTTTATCTTGATTATATTATCGAATTTATTGTAATAATATCTTACCGTAATAATAATACTGTAATATGTCCCGATATCTAGTGCTCGCACACTTCCAAATTTTGAATTATTTTTTAACCAAATAGTATTCTTTGCTTGATTTAATGTTAGAAATTTTAAGGTGTAATAAGAGTATTTGTTTTTGAAATAATGGTTCTGAAAAGAAGGTAAGGAAGGCTTTTAAACTAGATAGGCAAAATATATCTTTAATCAGCTTCTCTTTAAATGTCTCTTTGAGATGATATATTTGTAAAATGACTGTAGAAGATACTTAATACATCCACGCAGTAAATTTCTTTAAAGTGTATTCAACTTTTATCCTGTATACATTATCGTATTAATCGCAAATATCACTTCCATCTGAACATATTTCCATACTTATAAAGATCTCCTGATCTCAAAATTCAGCCGAAGCCTCTTTTTTCTAAGCTATTTAATATGTACTAAATAAATCAGCATTAATCTGTTTTATTTCCCGTACAATATTTTAGAAATGTTTTAAAAGAAAGGTATAAAATGAAAAATTAACAAAGGATAGGTCTATTCATAAGAAAACGACTCTACATGAGCTATAGGACAAAAATAGTATTTTCCACCCATCAATTGGTGAATGATACTAAAAGTTTACCCATTGACTTAACTCACACATCTGACCAAACCTAACAATCACAACTCTCCAATAATGTTGATTCGCGTTTGAAATGAAATAGACGCCCTCTCGCGGACAAAGTCTGAAACGAAATAGAACTGATATCTTCCGCTGAAATCAGTGTTTAAAAGGCCGATAAATAAATAAACAGTTCTATAATAAATAAATAAATAAATAAACAGTCCTATAACGCATGCAACGTTGGGTTCTTTGTATTAAAATTATCTAAAATCAAAATTTTATACGCAAAGTTTAGATCTATAATATAAAAAAGTACATTTGACTTACTCATGGCAAAATAATATGACAGCAACACAATGCTTGCATAATTAATGAATCAATAATTGCTTCAGCTTCTCTAAAGCAATTACTAGATTTTCCAGCATCTAGAAATTTTAAAATTGTCGATATTTGTAATTTATCTTCCATAATTAAATAAAAAAGATAAAAAACTGCACTTTAAATAGCTCTTTAAACGGGTTTCGCTCTTCTACAGCATGGAACAAACAGCATGCGTAAACAAACGATTATCAGGTCTATACAACGCCCCCTTTCGGTCATTACAAACGCGAATAGCAAATCCTACCAAGTTTTAAGTAATATCTTACTGCAATAAAAATACTGTAATTTTATCGATATCTAGCCCTCACACATATTTCAAATTTTGAATTATTTTCCATCCGAATAATAATTTTTGTGATATTTAATATCAGAAATTTCCTGGTATAATCAGATGATTTCTTTTCGAAATAATGTTATAGAAAAGTAGGTAAGTTACTTTTATATTAGATCGGCAGAAATGTTATTTTTAATTAGCTTCTCCTTATATGTCACTTTGTAATGATGTATTTGTAAAATGACTGTGGAAGATAATTAATACATTCATGTAGTTAATTGCTTTAGAGTGTATTAAGCATTTATCCTATATACATTATCGTATTAAGCTCATGCATCATTTCCATATAAACATATTTTCATACTTATAAAGATATCCTGGTCATAAAATTCAGTCGAAGCCGTTTTTCTTGTAACCTATGTAATATGTATTACATAAATCAGCATAAAAATTTTTATTACTTGTACAATATTTTAGAAATGCTGAAAAAGAAAGGTATAAAATAAATAATTGAAAAACGGTAGGTCTGTTAATTAGAAAACGACTTGACATGAGTCTTGGGAAAAAATAGTATTTGCAACTCGCTAATTGGCGAGTTATATTGAAAGTTTATCTATTAACTTATTCACACCTCTGACAAAACTAAACAATAATAACACACTGATCGTGTTGATAACAGATTCTACTTAGTTTTAAGTAAAAATCAAATATCCAAGATTTGAAACTATTTTTTTAATAAACTATATTTTAATTTAAAAATTCATTTTTCTTGTATATCTCATAACAGAATTTTAAATATAGTTTATCACTTATAATTTATCTTAAGTAATTACGTTTAATTTTTTCTATTTAAAGGAATGCGATTCTGTTATCGAGTGAAAATCTTAGCAAAAGGCAAATAATAGATTTTAGTAAATTATGATGTTAATAGTTAGAAAAAATTTTTTTAGAATAAAATATTTGGAACTTTATTACTGCCCACTGCTTAAAAAATTTCACCAGTGAAAACATTCTATGTACTGGTGAGTGGTTAGTGAATAAAAAAGTTAAATCCGGCCTATAGCAGGAGCTCGGCATTGAAACTCACACGAGCTAGATTTTAGCATCAGTCATTAAGTTTGGGGTTTCAGAGGTTATTTCTTAAATAATCCACCGAAAACATTACCAAAACAAATAATAATATCCTGTAATTCCACGATCTATAGTGTAATGATTTGAAAAAGCATTAATTGGTTTATCCCCCTGAACCACTCAATTTATGTTTTTTTTTCTTTTTTTTAAATTTATTTATTTATTTATTTATTTGAGTTTTTATTTTGTATTTTCAACAATTTACCAACGTAACCAGTAAGGGATTTGTATTCAAATAGTTATTTTCATTTTTCTATAAGTAAACTGAATCTTGCACTGTATTCAACATTTATCTCAGCAGAGTTATCTTTGTCGGTTCCTTAACTATTGCGTGCCGAATCGTGGTTGAGAAGACAATTTTTATTCTAATTCCTGTTAATTTTCTCTCTTTGCTAAAAAACGAAACAAATATTTCATTTCATTATTCCTTAATAACAAAAACTGTCACTTTGTTATTTTTATGAACAAAAATTAATTCAAATATATGTCAGAGAAACCACTTTGGAATTGATAGTAACCAAATTCTCCTTTCCTTTAATGTATCTTGGAAAACATTTTCCACCAAAGCAGTTTTAGAAGATTGTTACTCATGACTATTTTTATTTTAATTGTACCTATGTTTCCAGATAACAATATTTGTGGTAGATTGGTACAAAGTTAATTGAAAGAAATATACGATGAAAAAATTTATTCAAAACTGTATTACAAATAAAACAGAAAAATAGCCTTTAATAGTATTTCTGCTCTAGTAATTTCCTTTGCAAACTAGGAATTCCAATATCTTTCAGAAAATATAGTTCTAAAACAAACAAAATAAAATAAAATAAAATAAAAAGATACAAAATTCGGATGAGCGATGTATGTTCAGATAAGTGATATTCTACTCTATATCTATTGTATTATACGTAACAACTGAGCAATTAATGCATAAAAAATCTTGTATGTGGCACTACTTTTTATTTTACATGCTCTTAAGACTCCATCTAATAAAAGTATAAATTAATTTCTTTATAAGCCTTGAACAAAATTTTCGATTTTCAAAGCGTTTTCAAGATGCTTTTAATAAATTATCTATTTTAAATTACAATACACCGGGTGTCCCAAAAATGACTGATGGATTTTAAAATTCAATAACTTGCAAACGGTGACAGCTATTTAAAATTTTTTTGCAGGATAATTATGTATAATGTGAGGAGCTTTTTTAACCGTAATTTTTTATTTTAGTTCGCATCTCAAACAATAGGGGGCACTGACGGCGATTGAAGGCCAGGTCGACGTTTCACTCAGCACTGATCACCAGACCTTCAATCGCCGTCAGCGCCACTTATTTTTTGAGATGTGAACTAAAATAAAAAATTACGGTAAAAAAAAAACTCCTGACATTATACATAACCCTCCTGCGGAAATTTTTTAAATAGCTGTCACCCTTTGCAAGTTATTGAATTTTAAAATCCATCAGTCATTTTTGGGACACCCGGCATATACATATATTGATAAATATTGAAACTTTAACAGTAAGCCTTTAACAATTTTTGTTCGTGAATAAGACAGATATTTATTCTAATACATTTGCATTATGCGAATCATTTGCATGCTGAACAATTTCTTACTACAGTACATGTGCATATTAAAACTATTTCTTACTTTCCGGTAAACGTAAGCACATTTAATGATTATATAATTCTTTAAAAAAATAAAGTTTTAAAATACGAATAATTCTATTATGGAAAAGAAGTTCGGCAGTTTCACGCATCTATATTTTTTCTACGAAGTTTATTATTCTTTTTTTTTTTTTTTTTTTTTTTTTTAAGAAAAGAATATCTTTAATGCATTTTTACCCGTGAAAGTATTTTTCAATTAAATTTAGTAGACCCATGCACCGTAGGGTACTTCAAAGAGGAACAACATTCCTCTTTCCTTTTCTAATGTAGTTTTATCGTAAAATATCCTGAAAATTCAAAGCTACAAGCTTTTTGCATTTATTTACAGCAATGTTTAAAAAGAAAAATAAAATGCCTTACTATTGTGTGAATTTTACTATAATATGCGCTTCGAAAAGTTGCATTAAATTAATTAAACTCAAAAAATGTACTTTTTTTCTTTAGAAATATATTTGAAATAAAATTTAATTTTTTGAGTATAAAATAGTATATGTGAACAATTATTATTTTCTTACCAAAAATATTTACAGAAACATATTTGTTTGAGTCAAATTTTAAGACATTGGAAATAAGAATAATGCCAATTCAATGTTAAGCAAGCAATATATATTTTTAAATTTTCAGCTCGTCTATATGATATATCGTGAATATTTTTTCAATAAATAAGGTATTTTAAATCTATTTAAGACTTATTTAAGTGAAATTATTAATATAAAAGTAATATTAATTTTAATGATAGATTAATATTTTAACGCATTCTTGCAAAGAGGGGTAGCATTACTAATTAGAAAAATAAGTGATTATTTGTGCTAGTAGTGTTATCGTTTAGATTGTCTAAAATAAGAAAATGAGAAAATAATTAGAAAAATAATTAATAATTAGAATAATAAGCGGATAGTTATGATGATTATTTGTGCTACTAGTGTTATCGTTTAGCTTGTCTAAAATAAGAACATAATGTACAATCGAGTCAGTTTTGTTCAAAGTAAACTAGTTATTTCTACGTGATTTAACCCTTTTGGTGCAAAGAAACTGCCAGTGATAATACATTCGTGGTACTAGGAAGTTTTCCATAAGAAATGGTTGAGCTGTACGGCAGCGAAAGCTGGGTATAATAGGGTAAGCCGAAAAAACTGTTTTTCGATTTTCGATGATGATTAGTGCAGAAAATTTACCACTAGTGGCACCAACTTCACACATACACGCAAAAAGAAAAAAAAGAGAGAGTGAGGGGACGAGAGTTTTTTTGAACAATTCCTTCATTAGCCGCAAATGGCTTGAAGTTTTGCTCAAATGCTAATTGTTGAACTTTTTTGAAAGTTTTCTAAAATCATTAAATAAATTTTATTTTAGCTGAATTTACTTGCAATATCATGTATAGTGTAAATGTTTAAAATAAGCTCTGATTATGTATTATTTAATAGTTATGTATATTTTGAATTTGGCGATTTTTAAAGTCTTTTCGCGTATAATTGAGCAAAAATTGAAATTATTCGCGTTAAGTTCGTACGTGGCTTCCTTTTTTCGTCTTTATTATTATTCTCGCTCTTCTTTCTGTTTTTTTATGCGTTCAGAATCGCATATTTGGATGAAGGCCACGTCATATCTTGACAGCAATTCTGGAAAATAAAACCAATAAAAACGCAGTCAATGTAGGTCATAGGAAAAACTACGAATCGGGAGGTTTATTATTTTTCTGTTCTAAAATACAGATATTCCCAGAAGATTCAAATGGTGAGGACTTTTAAGCAAGTAGTTTGTCTGAATCAGAATTGAACCAAGCCCTCCAAAAGAATATTCTCCCAAACGCAGATCCATTTCTGACATAGAGTTTGCTGCATTTAGAATTGATACATCAGATAATGTTTCAATATGCAGTAATTGTAATAGCAGAAGATAATAATCTCGTCATCGATCAAGGTTAAGTGACAGAAAAAGAAACTTTTAAATAAGATACAGGACGAAGAATACACTGGAGGATGAATATACCCTAAATGTTGCAGTCGTCTTTTTTGAAAAATTCCAAAGTAGGCTTTATTATGGCTTTGAAAATAATATAATGATATTGATATTTCTTCCCAGTGACCAGAAGAAGGTGCCAAGTGACCCAAATATTCCGAATCACATTCAGGCAACATTGTGATACTTGTTTCTTCGTATCTTTTCCCATTTCCGATTTCTTCACTTCTCCTCATGATGACTCATTGCGTTTTAATGCGCAACATGGGTGATGTATGTTTCGTTTTTTTCTAAGAAGATAGTTTTATTTTTTCTGCTATAGAAAAATATGCTTGTAATTTTTTTCCTCCAAGATCTTGCTCCTCCTGTATCTTCTTTTCAAATTTCTTTTTCTGTCTCTTGACCTTGTCTTTATCGATAAAGAGATCCTTATTCTCTGTTGCCACAATCCCTGCACCCTGAAGCAATGATGAAGCTCTTAATGCAACTTAACTATATCAGTTCTAACTGCGGCTAACGCTGTGTTAGAAAAGGATATACTAGGTATTTCTGCTATTGAATGCCGTGGTTCAAATTATGATTTAGACGAACTGTTTGCTTTAAAGTTTCCACTATTTGAAACGTCGGATAATATTTGTGTTTTAAAGTAGAAAAATGATTAACATCTCATCTCCTATTTCTTTCCTCATCCCCATGATGACTGGTTGCTTTTTCATTGATTTCAGCTTCACGTTTTCCTCTCCTTTCAGAACTGCTAGCAAAAAATGCTGTGGTCTATTAATCAAATATATGATTCTGAACGCATCGAAAAACTGAAGGAAAGACGATGAACTTAATAAAGACAAAAGAGAAAAACCGACGATTGAATCAAATGTGACTTACAATTTTTGCTCACTTATACACGGTGTTTCGCTACCAGACCGACAAACTTTGAGGGGTGATAGCAGACATGAAGACAAACATTAATAAATAGGAAACCATGGGGCGCAAACGTCTTCTATAGGAGCTAGGGGTCATTAAAGTTTAATGTCCAAAAATTCAAACGATGATAAAAAACGGAAAAAAGGTTCGATTCGTTTGCGATTTTCACTAAAATCATTGTTTATAACACGATTTTGAAAAAACCAATTATAAAGGTTACATTCAAAATTTGTCGATAGAGGGCGCTTTAGACTTTAGAGTAACGAACAACTACTTTTTACCGTTATTTTGTGCATGAGATGGAAATTATTTTAAAGTTTAGACCTTTAACTTAAATTTTAATCCCAAAATTGGAAACATTGGGATCGGGTAACTGGCGAAAATTTAACTGTGAACAGAGGGGCGGATTTTAAACATTCATAAACATTATACAAACTGATCGATTTTGTTGCGGTTTGCGTGTAGTTCATTCCCTTGGTAATTATTTTATTCCAAATGACTTAGAGATTTTGTGTATCCATTTTTTGATAGAGGGCGCTTCCGATACATCTTCGACATTACAATGGCATTACTCCTGTGTGTTTTACTACCAGACCAACATACTTCGAGGAAGTGTTAGGGATGCAAAGCGACTCGGAATCACATAGGAATGTAACATTAAAAATGCCTTTTTAGCGAGCTATGGTTAAAAGAAGCAAAGAAAAAGCAACAGAAACAGGTAATGAAACAGCAGCACGTTAATGTGGCAGAAAGCAATTTAGTTAAAGGTTTTACTACAAAAGGTACCTGAAATTACGGCCATAAGTAGTCGGGCATGCTTGACAGCAGCGTCGCATGCAATTTCTTACGCTTTGAAAGATTCCTGGCATCTCGGATAGCATTCTGGCAGCTACAGAAATTCGAGCTGACAGGTCTTCTACTGACGGTACATGAATCTCATACATTCAACTTTTCATTTGTTCCCAGCAGAAGAAGTCCATACAGATTCAGATTGAACCAGATGGTGGTGGTGGTGGGGCTATTAATTGGTTTGAGCTCAACTAGCCCCACCCAGCAATGTTTATTTTAAAAAATACAGAAGAATTATATAGTAATAAAATAAAGGTAGGTAACAAAAAGTAATTGATATAATGAAGTAGGTGCGACGATCTGGCAGGCCAACGAACCGGGCCACCACTCCCTATCCACCGTTGTCCTCATTTTACGTTGAGGTGTCTGCGAACATCATTGGTAAAATCTAAAGGAGCCCCATCGTGCTATAGAGTGGCGCCACGAAAGAGGAACATGTGCTTTTACCAGAAGTTCCGACAGAACGTGTTGTAGAAATATCAAGTGGCTTTTTTCTCTGCTTCTTTTAACCCCAACTCGTAAAAAATATATTTTTGACATTACATTATATTATGATTCCGAGTCGTCTTTGCATCTCTAACACTTCCTGAAAGTATGTTGGTATGGTAATAAAACACCCAGGAATAATAACATTGAAATTTCGGAGATGTGTCGGAAGCGCCCTCTAACAAAGATGGGGACACCAATGCTGTATGTCATTTTGAATAAAATAATTACCATGGGAATGACCTACACGCAAACCGCAATAAAATAGATTAGTTTGCATAATGTTTATGAATGTTTAAAATCCGCCCCTCTGTTCACAGTTAAATTTTCACCAGTTACCCGATCCCAATGTTTCCGATTTTAGTATTAAAATTTAAGTTAAAGTCTAAACTTTAGAATAATTTCAACCCCGTGCACAAAATAAGGGTAAAAAGTAGTTGTTTGTTATTCTAAAGTCTAAAGCGCCCTATATGGACAATTTTTCAAAGTAACCTTTAAAAATTTTTTACAAACAAAACGTGATATAAAGAATAATTTTAGCGAAAATCGCAAACGAATGCACCCTTTTTTCCGTTTTTTATAATCGTTTGAAGTTTTGGACCTTAAACTTTAATGGCCCCTGGCTCCTACGGAAGACGTTTGCGCCCCATGGTTTCCTATTTAATAATGTTTGTCTTCATGTCTACTATCAACCCGCAAAGTTTGTCGGTCTGGTAGCGAAACACCCTGTATACGAAAAAGCTATAAAAATCCCCTAATTCAAAATACACATAACTGTTAAATAATATATAATCAGAGCTTATTTAAACATTTAGTACATTAAAAATGATAATTCAAGAAAATTCAGCTAAAATAAATTTAAAATTTTTAAAAATTTTGTTTAAAAACTTCAAAAATTAGTATTCCATTAAAATTTCAAGATTTATATGGCAAATGAAGAATCTCGTTTTTTTTTTTTTTTTTTTTTTTTTTTTTTTTTTTTTTCCTGTGTAAACTTAGTTCCACTTGTGACAACTTTTCCGCCCTACCCATCCTTTGAAAAAAAAAGTTTTTTCGGCCTACCCTGTTGCGTAAACGTGTTTTGGGCACTCATAGAAATCTTAAAAATGACAGAAATTAAAATTTTTATTCGGACCACGACAGTCATCTGTGACTGACGCTGCATTTAACGTGTTTTAAAAAATATTATCTAATATTATCAAAAAAATATTATAAATGTCAGATGAACGAAACCCTAATAATATAAACTCTAAAATATGCAAAAATACGGAATTTCTTTTAATTAAATCCATTTTAATATGAAACTTTCAACTTCCAGCACCATGTATCGAGCTAATAACATTCTGTTTACCAGCGAGATATTTTACCTCCAAGGTATGATGTCGACGCGCAAAATGCTGAAATTAAGGTTCTCTTAAAATTTAAGTTGGAAAAAAGAACGGATGGCATTGAAAAAATCAATTTAATTAAAAGGACTTTTATATCAAAATCCGTCAATGAATTCATCACTTCTCACATCGAAGGTTTCATCACCCTCCTATTTAATTTCGCAGCTGACATATCTTATGCAATCAGAAAACTGCGTGGCCCATAAAAAAAAGCTCTTTTTCATAGTACACAATACATAAAGTAATTTTTTCCATTCTTACAAGGCTTTCATTTCTTATGATTAAGTTATATGGAAGTTGTCAGTTTTTAATTCCGAAGCAAATTTATCCGCGTATAACATCCAGCGTATATCCGCTTTTTAGGTGCGTTCGTAATTATATAATACGTAGCACCTATTGTTGTCGTTCAGTCCGTCCGTCTGTCCGTCCGTCTGTCCGTCCGCATATAACAACGCAAAAACTACCCAACCGAATCGTTTGAAATTTAAAATACATAATTATTACATAATTTTGTCGAGTCATTTCAAATTTTATGAAACTCGGATGCATAGATCATTTACAGGGGCAATCAAAAGTATTCCATTACATTACGGTCAATGGGGAAAAAAGTTTCAAATGCATTTTAATCGTTTGAAATTTAAAATACGCAATTATTACATAATTCTGTCGAGTTATTTCAAATATTTTGATAATCGTGTGTATAGATCAATTACAGGGGCAACCAAAATTATTCAATTACATTATGGTCAATTAGGAAAAAGTTTCAAATATATTCTATATGTTTGAAATTTAAAATACATAATTATTACATAATTTTGTCGAGTTATTTCAAATTTTATGAAACTCGGATGCATAGATCAATTACAGGGACAATCAAAAGTATTCCGTTACATTACGGTCAATGGGGAAAAAAGTTTCAAATGCATTTTAATCGTTTGAAATTTAAAATACGCAATTATTACGTAATTCTGTCGAGTTATTTCAAATATTTTGATAATCGTGTGCATAGATCAATTACAGGGGCAATCAAAAGTATTCAATTACATTATGGTCAATTAGGAAAAAGTTTCAAATATATTCTATATGTTTGAAATTTAAAATACATAATTATTACATAATTTTGTCGAGTTATTTCAAATTTTATGAAAATCGGATGCATAGATCAATTACAGGGACAATCAAAAGTATTCCGTTACATTACGGTCAATGGGAAAAAATGTTTCAAATACATTTTAATCGTGTTACACTCATGCGGACTTAATAAAATTTATATGCAATTATAAAGTACATATTATAATATTCATCATACATAATTTGTGGTGCAAAGAACATTTGTTATTGATTTACAAGGCCACACAAAAGTATTCCATTACATAGTGGTATAGGGAGAACATTGTTTGATGAGCGTTTTAATTGTAATTCACTATTTACAATTTTATGAGATTGGTATATGAAAGTAATATTTTTAAAACTTCGCTATCGTACGAACGCACCTAATTTGCTACGCTTCACGTGCAATTTCCAACTTGTTGCCTATTACTTTAAAACGGGAGTTTGATATCTGATAAAGGAATTTGTATTTAAAAGATTTGTAATTCGATCTTTTAAATTATATTTTTAAAGTTATTTAATCCCTTCTTGGTCGGATCTTTCCTTTTCGGATTTCTGATAAAGTATCATTTTTTCATTGATAAAAAATAAAATATCTTTTTTCTTAAACTGTTGGTTACTCATTTTCCGTATTCCCCCCCCCCCCCCCCCGTAATGTTAAGTATACGGGCGTTTGATGCATTTTTACACTCAAAATATCTGATTAGGAAATTAATATTTTAAAAAAATTTTCAGCTGCTTTTTCCTCAAAGGATGTCCTTTTTTTCCTGAGTTCTCAAAATCTTTCGAAAATTTTTGCTTAATTTAATATTTTATGTTTTAAAAACTTACAAAATAGGAGTAAAATCTTATCATATAAAATTAAGCGTAGCGTTTAGAGACATTTTGAAAACTAAGAAAAAAATAGACATTTTTGAAGAAGAGCGCGCGGAAAAAGAAGTTAAAGAAATTAATTTCCTGAGGGGACAGTTTGAACATAAAAATGCATCAAATGCCCATAGACTTAACATAACGGAGAAGAATTTGGATAATGAGTAACCAGTTGCCATATGGTAGAAGATATTTTAATTTTTATCAATAAAAAATGATATTTTGTCAGAAATTCAAAAGAAAAATTCCGACCAAGAAGCGATTAAATAAATTTAAAAAAATAATTTAAAAGTGCGGTTTATGAATTCTTTCAATACAAATGACAATTTCTCTATCGGATATCCAACTCCAATATAAAAATTACATTTTAAAAAAAAGATAGAAATAAGACAAAAAAATAAATAAAATACTATTTCATTAAAAATATTAAGTTTTAAATCTTTAAACCAGAAAGACAATTGAAGAGTAGTGGATACGCCTCAGTGGATTGAGCTTCATTATAAAAAAAAAAAAAAAAAAAAAAAAAAAAAAAAAAAAAACATGTTTTTAGCGAAAACAAAACTACAAATTAACAGTAACTAATCATTATGTATCTTTCTAAAATGACACATACTGTGGAGTAATTTTTTACATATTGATATTCGATATTCTTCTGGGACAATATCGAAAGTACATATATTTAAAAATCGTTTTACTGGAAGTAAAAAATAAAAGAAACTGAATTTCTATGAGCCATAAACTTTTTATTAAAATATGGATACAAAACGGTTTTAGACAGAAAAAGTCTATTAGATTTTTGAAAATATTCGTAACTAACCTTTATCGTTGAATGTTGACGTAATATTGAAATAATAACACAGAAGTATTAATACAAAATATATAATATAAACTTTAAAACTTTCAGTTTTATACAAAAGGCGAATAACAAAATCAAAAAGCGATGTTAATAGTTAATTTTATTTAAAATATCTCAGTACTTTCAAGCCTTAACCAGGATTTTCATCTAAGAATATTTTTATAACAGTTACAAAAATACATAATAAATAATAATTAAAATTAATAATTAAGTGTTTTAAAAATATTCACTGATGAGGGTTTTTGGTTACCTGGAAAACCTTAAACCTGTTTAAGGTTTAAGGTTAAGTTTAAAGTACTAACTAGGGAACTGCAAAAAGTGTAAGTCACCGATTTTGACGAAAGTGGTATCGTTGGAAAGATCGCATCGAGAGCAGTAAAAAACTCAATGGAACTACCCGTCGCAAATGAGCCGTTTTCGAAATATCCTATAATTTATGTTACGTAGCTAATGCATATTGTTCTAGTGCACACTTAATGGGGGACCGCAAAAAATTGTTTATCGATTTTGATGAAAATGGTGTCGTTGGAAATATATCATTGTGAGAAGTAAAAAAACCTAAGGAACTACCCATCTGAAATGGGCCGTTTTCGAGATATCCGACAATTTATGTCACTTAATGCAGTTTCCCAAAAGTATGCATTAGCAATGTGACACAAATTGTCGGATATCTCGAAAACGTCTCATTTCCGAAGGGTGATTCCTTTGAGTTTTTTAATCCTCACTATGATATCTTTTCAACGATACCACATTCGTTAAAATCGAGACTAAAATTTTTTGCGATCCCCAATCAAGTGTGCACTAGCTACGTGACATAAATTGTCGGATATCTCGAAAACGGCTGATTTGCGACGGGTAGTCTTCTAGAGTCGGGTGAGATCTTTCCAACGATACCACAAAATTGTCAAAATCGGTGTCTTACACTGCTTGCAGTTCCCTAGTAAGATATTTTAAATAAAATTAATGATAACATCTCTTTTATATTTTGTTATTCGCCTTTTAAATAAAATTGAAAGTTTTAAAGTTTATACTATATCTTTTGTGTTTAAAACAAAGTAAAAATTGCATTCCGTCATATGTTTTTATTTACAATGAAGTATTAATTTTTTGTAATATTCATATGCGTCAGAAAGAAGAAAGTTTTGGGATTGGCATATCAACCAGCTTTTCTTTTCTTCTTTTTTAATACGATACTACTTACCAGAATTTTAATACAGATTTGTCATACAAAATTTTAAGCATATAAAACAAAATTTAGTAATTTTTCATAGAAATATTATTCCCATTCTTGTTAAAAGTAAAGGGGTTAACTGTTCCCATTCTCAATATAAATTATTATAAAATGCCATCATAGAGAATGTTGGCGTATAAATATTCATTGTACAAGTTAGCGAGTAAGCACAGAGTGAAAAGTGAAGTAGAAATTTTTACTATGTATTATTTATGAAAATGTATTTCTGAAGAAATATGAAATATTTTCACATTTATATAATTTATAGACTTCAAATAAAAACTATATAAAAAACTGGTGGCGGAAAATGCGCTACTCTTTTATTGCATGTGTTACTTTTGTGTTTTTGTTGTTTGTATGTTATTACTTTTTCACGTAGAAAATTAAATGATTAATATCTGTATGTAGCACATTTATTGACAAAATAAGAACATTTTTAGAAAGTAATTTAGCTATTAAAGAGTATTCAGTAGTATTCAGGGTATCATACAGAAATTTTTTTATCGTATTTATAAAGCATATAAATTTAAATATCGATTTCTCTGCCTCTCTCTACACAACGCACATACACAGTATCATAAATATCCACCGTTTGTTTAAAAAAACTGAAATTAATTTCAATATTACATTACATGTTGTACCGAGATACTTCCGTAGTGATTTCCGTTGCGGAAAACACGCTTTTACTCATACTTAAGGAACCTCGTGAATAGTTTATCATTATTAGGTTGTCTTATTTATTTTTACTTTCTTCTATGTTTACAAGAAGAAAGTATCGGATTTGTGAAAATTTTCGAAATCCGGTCTTCGACGGATTTACTCGTTTTAGGTGTCAGGGAACCCGAAAACATGTTTTTACAAAATGTCTGTCCGTGAGTCTATCTGTCAGTCAGTCTGTCTGTATGTCACAAAAATTTTGTTGGTGGTCTATATCAAGAACTAATGCACGGAACTTTACAAAACTTTAGATTCTATTAGACCTTTATGTGAACTAGATCTGATCAGTTTTTAGCTCACAAACTATCATAGCCTGAGAGCTTATGTGTTCTCCCGTTCTGTACGTATGTATGTTCGTTCGTTCGTACGTGCGTAACGCGATAACTCATGATAAAAATATCCGATCCACTTGAAATTTTTTATATAGGTATATCCTGATAAGGCGCTTCCCTGATTACTTTTTGGAATTCATTCGATACGTATAAGAAGGGGAACGGGGGCTCATGCCCCTCCTCTTAATTGATATAAACGGGTTTTTCATGCAGAATTAACAGTTTTTGTTCAAAATTTAGATATAGGATCATTCTGATGAGATGATTCCGTGACTGTTATTAGGTGTTCATTGAATAAGTATAAACAGGGGGAACGGGGGTCCTAAAGCCCCTCTCCTTAATTTATATAAAAGGTTTTTTCAAGTAGAATTGTCAGATTTCGTTCAAATCTCTGAATAGTTTTGGAAGTTTAATGGTTAAATATAAAAGAGGGGGGTAACTCCTCTTAATTTATATAAATGCTAAATGTGTTTTTATTATTAATTATCCGATTTGCTGTGAATTTTGGATGTAGATATGATAAAGCATGTCCTTCATAGTTTAGGAGGTTCAATAATTAAGTATAAAAAAGGGGAAAGGGGCGAGCTGTTTCACCTTTTTATTTTTTTTTTCGAAGGGAATTAACCCTTGAAAATATAAGGCTGTAATGTATAATTAGTATGCTCAGCCTGTGAGCTCAATGCCATCAGTTTAACTGGGCAATGTTCTTTTTATTCGTGTATATTGCTCAACAGGTGATACTGTTATACTGCAGTATTCACTATTCCCTTAATAGTCATATCAAAAGCCGTAGTGCATCGATTTTCACAAAACTTTAGATTTAGTGACTAGATATACGTACCTGATATAAGATTATGCTGATTACGTTTTGCTGAAAATTGCTCATTAGGTGGCGCTGCTATGGTGCATTTTTCGAAATTATTGCAATAGCTCTATCTCAAGAATTAATGCACGGAATTTTTCAAAACTTTAGATTCTGTGAGACCTTGATATAAACTAGATATGATTTTTTTGTGTATATCGATGAACAGATGGCGTTACCATACTGTATTATTAACAATTTCCTCAACAGCCATACTTCCCGAAATAATGATTGAATTTTCATAAAACGTTATTTTTAGCTAGCACTTGATATAACATGGTAGTGAATACGTTTTGATTCAAATCGTTCAACAGGTGGCGCTGCCCTGGTACATTATTCCTGATTATCGCAATAGCTCTATCTCAGGAACTCATTCACGAAGTTTTCTAAAGCTTCATATTCAGTTAGTGCCTGATATAGGTTAGTGTTGGACCATATAAAAAATTAGCTCTTGTATTTTCTCATATAGACCACCGATGGAATTGTAACTTATGTCATCGAAATTTGCATCTTTTTTGTGAAACTTTGAAATTGGAAGTATAGACCTAGAGGAAATATTTAAGAAAATAGCCTTTATTTATCTTCATTTATCTTTATTTATTTATTTATCTTTAATAGTCTATATTTATTTTACATATACGTTTCTGAGTTTCGATGTCAGACCCAGTTCAAAATGGGGATATTACACGAGAAAGCGGTGTTGGTGGTAGCCTTTTTGCGCAATTTTCTCGATTTTTTGCATTTTAAGTGATGAATTCATGAATATTTTTATTGAAATTTTATATTTATACTTAATATTATATTTCTGTAGAAAATGTGCAAAAATCCAGGCTTGAAAATTGGCGATGGTATAGTGATTTTATATATTTTAATCATTTCTATATTTATTTTTTTGCGGGGGGAGGGGGTACGAACGAGATAAATCCCGTAAAGAAATTTTATTAAATCAACTAATTATCTCATATAGGTTTAATGTGCATATTTATAATAGAGAAAAAATTTTATTTTTGTAGATACGTTACCCGTTGATTAAATTTCATTACAAAATTTCCCCTGATTGTGAAAAATTATTGACATAAAGCTGAACGTGTAATCAAAATAAAAATTACGCTTATGTTATATCCACTTATTTTTTTATTCTTAAATTTGTGCTTTTTGTAATAACTTTCCCAATTTTTAAAAAAATAGTCATCTTTCAATGTACTAGAAAAAATTTAAATATTTATTTGCATTTAAAAAAAAATATTTTATTAAAATACTAACTTATCCATTTAATTTTTATCGCCACATAAAAAAATACTTTTATTTTGTTTTTACATTTAAAATACCTTCTTGAAAGCAAAAAAGTTAATGCTTTGTTCATTTTTTTATTTGACTCTAAACATTTAGTATGTGATATTTAAAATTAGAAAAAAATTTACACACATAAAAATTAAAGATGCAAAAAGCAGAAATGAAAAATTATTTATGTCTTTTTTTTATTTTTTAAGCTTCATAACTAATTATTGTCCGTCTAAAAGTGTTTTATTTTTTTGTTGTTGTTGTTGTTCATTTATGAGAATGATAAAAAGTATTTTTACGATGATTTTTATTTATTTATTTATTTATTTATTTATTTATTTATTTATTTTGCTATATACAGTACATAGAAACATTTAAGCCTCTTTTAAAAACTGAAGTTTTGGTTGAATACATAAGTGGAAAAGAATGAATGCTTAAAGCTATCATGACGTTTATTAATATTTTCAAAAAATACAAAATATAGATAAAAAATTTCTGTAAAATCAGTTTCTTATTTAAACAGAATTTATATTGCAAATAAAGCAATTTCTTTGGTAAATGTTAACAGCATTGATGTCACTCATTCCAGATGAATATATATTTTTTTGAATAGTAATTTTTATTTTTTTTAATTCCAGAAATTTTTTATTCAATAACATATTTCTGTCCATAACGAGCAGTATTACAAGACCCCGAATTAGTGTTAGATATGGGACGATAAATTATAAAAAATATATCCATTGGTATTTTTAAGCACCAATAATTTGATAATGTTGTAGTTAACCGATTAATGTCATGACCGATTAATGTCAATTAAGCAACAGTGAGCCAGACGAATCTTCATCCATATAGTAACAAACCAATATCGTTTATATTCATTAACAATAATCGTTCGAAATACTAATATTATGAAATATTGTCTATGTTGTTGTAGAAGTAGTTCGCTTTTTATTTCGAATTTAGAGTTTGATTTTTAGAAAAAAACTGAAAATAATTATGAATTTAAATGTTTCTAGTTTTTAAGAACAAACTAGATGAAATTGCAACCTGCCTCAAATGTGTCATTCTACCAATGCCCTACTTCCATCTTAAAGTAGCATAGTATATGGTTGAACTCATTAATTACACTTTTTTTGGGGGGAATGACTAAATTAAAAATTTGTTAATATAAGATGTAGCGTATGTTAACAATTCATTATTTTTGTTTGCCAAATTTCATAAAATGTCAAAATCGGTTTCAAAGAATAATTAAATAATTATTTTTGATGAGGGCTATTGAGAATCACTTATTTCTGTTATCCTGTAACTCTTTCAGGCGCATCGTTTGCAGTCTGCAAACGGTTACTTTTGCTGCTCCAATTGCGAACTAGCACCAGTAAATTTTTAGTATAATTTCGATCTCATAATATACGTGAAAAAGACCTTTTCATTAATTCCAAATAAATTTGTTCGTAAACTGCGGTATGATGAATCAATTATTTTAACATTTTTGGAGCAGAAATACCTTGCCCTTGTAAGGGTTAAATAGAGATACTAATATTTACCTGGCCTTAGCAGAATTGCAAATATAGCACTGTCCTTAAATTTAAAATTGGTTTTATTAAAGGGGCTATTTGCTTTTTACAGTTGGAAAAATCGATATTAATTCTTTACAATTATCTATACCTTATAACCTGTAAATTATCCCTGTAAAAAGATTTGACCTAATTCGAAGTCCTTTTGTATTCATTTATTGTTTTAGCGTCCAGAGACTTGCAGTGCTTCGAAGCACTATAAACTCATTTTACGCAAAATGGCTGTTTTCAAACTGAATGGGATCAGAATGCAAAAATTATTAAATCGACATTGCTATTTTTACTTACACATTATACGTAGAATAGGTTAAATTTTGCAATCGTTTTAAAAATCGATTTTTTTGACAATTTACACATTTTAAACACTGGAGATTCCGAGAAATATATTCTTAAGAAAAAATTGCCATCCCTCTGTCTGTGTGTCTCTCTGTCTGTAAACGGCTCTATCTACAGAACAAATTAGAGTAGAAACTTAAAATTTGGTATGTACTTAGTATGTAATAATGGGAAAAAGCTCATTAAATATCACTAACTTTGATTATCGGGAAATATTTGTTTCAAGAGGAGTTGCTTTAAAAGACAAAAAAAAAAAAAAAAAAAAAAAATGCAAATTTTGCAAAAACATTTTCCGAGATATTGGTAATTCTTTTTTCCACTCTCTTCGATTTTACATGACCCTGTATTTTATTCAAATTTCAGTTCAAATATATATTTTAATTGGAAATGAGGCACATCATTCGACGCAGTAAATTGTTTGTTAGTATACTAACTAATGATAAACCTATAAATTTATTATTTTTGGAGTTATAAGAATATTTCTTTACTAATTGATTATTATGTCAACCTAAATACTATTGCCAAACTATAAGATTAAATGCCATAAATCGATTATGTCACATTCGCTTGACATTAAACACGTTACATGTATATAATTAAGTGATTTTTTAATTTGGCACTTAATTTGTACTTTTATTAATCTTCTACTAATTTATTTGTTCGTTCATTATTTAAAGTAAAAGCTATGCCAATTTGTATAACTTACGAGTAGTTTGGCTATGTATATAATTTTCGGAAATGAGCCGTCGGGATAATCAGGTAATAGCTGCAATTCGGGAATAGGGTATTACTATGTGTCTTAAAGTTATTTAAATATACATTTACATTTAATATTGGAATTGCAAAGCATTTTATAAATAGTTTAGACATGTTTAATTTTCATATTTTATATTTTGCATATCCATGATAGGAAGAATTGCGATGCCCCCCCCCCTTTTCTGACGACTAGTTTTAAATAAAATTAAATATAATTTATTGGAGATTGGACACTTTCAGGCATTTTGATAAAAATTAAATGCTGTTAGAAACACGCCAACCTGTGATAAGAAGAGTCAACAATTTGAAGATTTGATCTTTTTTCAAATGGTGGACATTTTGTTGATTTTCAACTTTTGACCTCAGAGGGCCTGAAGCTCTACATAATTTTGCCTACTTTGATAAAACCTTGTCGAAAACTGGTTACAGAAGGATCTGACGATTGATCGGATTCCGCCCAGTTTAAAGATTATTGTTGCTATAGGAAATTCACCGAAGTAAATTCACCTAAGTCAATTTTTAGGGTTTAGTTCATCTGACGAAACCCCATTCGTCTCTGTCTTCTGTCTCTCTATCACAGAGTCTGTATACAAAAATTATATATGTCAGAGAGTTCAAATTTTTGTACTTACAGCTGAATATCTCTTGTCACGCAACAAATCATAAAATTTAGAAAAAGACAGTTATTTTAATTAAATATCATCAGTTCTTTTTTTATTGTTGTTTTTTTCCTTCTAATTGTTTCCAAAGTTACTATAGATATAAAAATTACTAGGTATCTAACATAAATTATAGGCTCAAATAGATCATGTGACATATGCGCTTATTTTGGTAATTAATTCCAGAATTGTATTTTTACAACGGCAAAACACGTGTCACGAAAAGAAAAATTGATAATTTTTTCTACTAGAGCTTGATAATCGCAGTACAATTTTTGAACTATTGATTTTACAAATTTGGTAGTTTCGCATTCGGATGTTATTCGCGTGCTGATTCATACAATTTAAAAAAAAAATCAGACCACAAGTTTCCAATTTAAGAAAAAATAAATTTTTAAACTTATAAAAAAAGATGCTTTTTCGCACAGATAATTGACGGGAATTTTTTTAAATTAGGAAAACTAAACGACCGCTTTTACACTTTGACGTAACACATAATACAAATTTTATAAATGGAAGATAAATTGAGTTTTTGTTGGCGGGAAGGGAAATGTTGTCTTTTTTTTTTAGATAAGTCTTTTATTGCATTATTATTTTTTTTAACTGAGCACTGTCGTAAATATTATTTCTTAACATTAAATATTTGAAAAAGCGAAAAATTGGGGGAGAAGAGAGTGTCGTCCGAGGAACGGCTATTTTCTAAATTTTGTTAAGTTTGGAAAAACTAAGAATCGATCCCTTTAGACTTTGACGTATAGTTTATAACACACAATAAGAAAAGGATAAAGTTTTTTTTTGAAAGAGATGTTAAACTAAACCCTCTTTGCGGTTTGTGATCACACTTACCCTCTAGTTTATTATTATTATTATTATTATTATTATTATTATTTTGAAAAAAATTTGCTCAAAGAATAAGAAATAGCAAACAAAATTATCTGAAAGTAAAGTGTTTATTCTAATTCACGAATAAAAAATATTAAAGAATACATTATTTAGAGACAAATATCTTCTTAAGCATAATCGATATAACAAACTGAATTATTTTTGAGCTTAATTTATGATATTTATTACCCGTTTGGCCTTGCTCTGTTAATAAGACATGGCTTTTATCAAATATCATTTTATCTTTACTGTTATTTTGGTTAATTTCAGCTTCTAATAATGCATTAATTATGCATTTATTATTAAGACTCCATCCATGCTTAAGAATTTAGTAGTATTAACAGTAAAAGTTTTCTGAATTATCGTTAAATTGTTGACATTTCTTGTATTTTTAATTTGTAACACATGCTTCTCAAGTTTAACTTGAACGAAAGGTCTGTTTTTCCGAACAAATGATTTATGATAAAAAAAAAAAAAGTTTCTTTGCACATAGTACAGAGGGTTTCGTTTAATATTGCTTTCAAAACAACTTATTCTACAATTAATTAATCCAAAATGAAAATTTAAAACTAATAAATCCTTACATAAATAGTAGTACCAATAAATTTAATTTTAAAATGCTATAAAAGAAAGTTATTTATTTTAATCAAATTAAAAATGTTCAAATAAAATTAGTTAAATGAAATCCGAAATTCCAAATTTTTTTTAAATCAGAAATTAAAAATATTTAATGAAGATAAATTGTGATGTCTACACAAAAAACATTGAAATTATGGTTATATTCTAAAATTTAAATCGCAAAAATGAACGAATGACATTAAAAAAATCCCTTTAATTAAAATAATAGGCATTTTCAACATTTTATGATGTTACACGTGGTATTCAGCTGTATGTACACAAAATTTGAAGTCTCTGACTTATATAGTTTTTGTGTATGGACTGTGTAACGGACAATTTTTGTAAGTAGTTCCCATTAGGAGAAGACTAAATTGTTTATAATCTTATAGAGAATATGCCAGATTTAAAACCTTTTTCGTCGGAAACTACCCAACGATTTTGTTGAAATTTGAAATGTATATTCAATCAATTGTGTTGAATGATTCTCACAGATCTCATACGGCTCATTTCCGTGACTAAACTTCTTATTTAAGAATAATATTACTGTTTCAGATTTTTTTCTAAAAATACTTTTTTTTTTTTTTTTTAACTATCTGTCATATGTGATCTTGTACTTATGCTCCACCAATATATATATACATATACATATATATATATATATATATATATATACAGGGTGGTCATAAAAAAAACTTTGCCGATATACGGAGCTTTGGCGGCCAGTCCGCTCAACCGATCGAAATGAAATTTCAGATATAGCTATTTAGAGGTATGAGCTTGAGATTTTGTAAACGACAACAAAATGGCGCTCACGGTTACGGTTATAGTTACAGAAACTCGAAAATTTCCAATGGCAACACCCATTTTTTTCATCGCAAAATGCTCAGCGCATGCGAAAAACCTAAAGAGCGTTGGAACCGCACGTGTATCGCAAAAAACGGACATGTTATGCACGCACAAAAAACCGTTCTGGTAATCCTCCTCCCCATAGAAAAAAATCGATTGGGGTGCAAGGAGGAAATTTACATATGGCACAGAGTCAGTACTCTAATCTCTGTTTACAATACAGATCGGAGAAACTAAAACTTTTATTTTGATTACACATTTTCTACATGGGTGCCACGTACGGTTCCAACGCTCTTTAGGGTTTTCGCATGCGCTGAGCATTTTGCGATGGAAAAAAAAATGGGTGTTGCCATTGGAAATTTTCAAGTTTCTGTAACTATAACCGTAACCGTGAGCGCCATTTTGTTGCCGTTCTTAGAATCTCGAGCTCATACCTCTGAATAGCTATATCTGCTATATCGGCTATATCGGCAAAGTTTTTTTTTATGACCACCCTGTATATATATATATATATAATTTAACAAATTATAATGACTATTTGTAAAATGATATTTTCAAGGAATAAAATTTTTGACTTAAAAATAAATTCCATAGTTAAAAAAGAAATAAAAGCAGCTTCCGTGGGTTTTCCTTTCTTACAACTTGTTTAATTTTTCTTTATTAACAACAATTTTATACATTTCGATTTCCTATTCAAATCACAAGATAAAGAATTTTATTAATAATAATAAAAAATAAATAAATAAATAGAAAAAAATTAATTAACTATAAATGGTGCAAAACATATTTCTGTTTGAAGAGTTATAAGACACGCTTTTATTTTATATAAAATGATGTCATTCACATCCGCTGAAGGATAGAACATTTATAAGTCATAAACAACTTATCATGCGTATCACTATCAAGTAACTCGGAAAAAATTGGCTATCGAGTGATTTATATGTGTTCATTTATTTGTAACAGAATTATAAATACTTAAAATTAAATATACTTTGTAATGATTCCAAGTTTTATCAGAAATCATTTATTTATTTATTTTTTTTTTTTCAAAATAACATGCATTTTAACTATTTTTTTTTCCATAATATGTTGAAATTGCAACAACAAAATATATGATCAAAAACATGACTTTCGTAATAGCAGAGAAAATTGCATTCAGAAGTCAATCCGACTAACACCATTTTTTTTAGAAACTCAGGTAATGCCATGATTGTGTTGAAATTTTCTTATATACCAATAGAAAGCCTATGAATTACCCTTGGTTATAAGACAAATAATAACTATAGTCAGAATATTGGGAAAAAAACAGTAGTTTA
The DNA here is from genome assembly GCA_964019185.1 of Maratus speculifer. Classification (NCBI taxonomy): domain Eukaryota; kingdom Metazoa; phylum Arthropoda; class Arachnida; order Araneae; family Salticidae; genus Maratus; species Maratus speculifer. Next base: position 345,587,648 of record OZ025292.1, read on the forward strand.
TACATATACAACTTTAACTGTTTAAAATGTTCATTTTTATTTGATGGAGTTAATCAGCCTGATTTCTGAACACCTCAATTTATGTACGATATGGATTAAACATTAATATTCCTAAATCCACATTAAACAAAATTTAAATGAAATTTCAGTTATATAATTTTGGGAACTACAAATTTTTAAAACTCTAAACATCGCATATTTTAAATTTTTACAACGCACAAAAATGTACTTTTAAATGAAATTTCTTTAAAATCATTATAACAATTTCTTTACAAATTATTATTATTTTAAGGTTTTTTATTACTTTTTTTTTTGTCATTGTAGGAACAATCAGAAAACGAAAAACTAGTTGCGGAATTCAACCAAAAAAAATATCCAGACATACTTCAGATTTTCCAGTTCTGTACCCAGGATAACAACTATTTTCCAAATATTTTAAAAAATAACAAACGGCTCGAGTATTTTATCAAATAATGGGATTTTTACCTGAAAAATACGATTTTTCAAGAGAGAAAAATCCTCGATACAACACTTGTATAAAATTTAGTTTCATATAAAAATTAGGTAATACTTTAACCGTTATCGGTTCTATGTCTTTTTCCAAGTGACTTCCGGCCAAGCATGTCTTATATGAGTTTTATTCTGTTAGCACAATTTTTAATCGGGCCTTTACATGATGTGCATACCACAAAGTGCATTTTAAAAATATAGTGGTGCAAGTAGAATTTAAAAATAGAATAGGTATAAAATGTTAGTCAAATATTAATGTGAATAAGCGTGGCGTTAGAGTCTGTGTATCCCCTTGAATTTTTGCAATTATCTAGTCAGAAAATAAAACGGACATAACAATAGATTCAGGAAAGTTAAAAAAAAACTAAGTCGATAAAACAAAAGTCATTTTTTTTTTCAAAAAATTTCACCCAAATCTCCCCCGTCCCCTCCGCAGCAGAATTTTTTTTTCTGAAGTCTGCAACACAAGTAAAAACTCAAAAAACAGTTTCCAGACCAATCACTCTTATTACATTATATGCACTCAAACCTCCCAATTATTTGTGATAAACATAAAAGAAAAGTATACTTCTAAAAAGAAGTTGCCTTTGTTCTCAGAATTTTTAGCACCTCATATATTGTCAAAAAGAGGAGTATGGGGGGGGGGAATTTACGGGTTTTCACGATCTTTTGATGAGATGTCATTTTTCGCGATCTTTTGACGAAATTTGCATTTTTTGACAAGATTTGACGTTTTTTCGCGATCTTTTGAATAAATTTGCTTTTTTTTGCGTTCTCTTGAAGAAATTTGCCATTTTTTGCGACCTTTTGCAGAAATTTGCCATTTTTCGTGATATTTTGTAGAAATTTTCAGTTTTATCGTGATTTTTTTAACGAAAACTGTCGTTTTTTAACAATTTTTTGAAGAGATTTGTAGTTTTTTTCGAGATATTCTGAAGAAATGTTCGGTTTGTTCGTGATTTTTTGATGAAATTTGTCGTTTTGTTAGGATTTTTTGAAGAAATTCGCCATTGTTCCGTGATCTTTTTATGAAATTTGCCGTTTTCTCGCGATTTTTTCACGAAATCTGACTTTTTTGCGATTTTTTGAAGAAATTTGAAATTATTTTACAATCTTTTGAATAAATTAGCCGTTTTTTCCTGATTTTGACGAAAACTGCCTTTTTTTTTGTGATCTTTTGAAGAAACTTTCTGTTTTTCACAAATTCTTGAGAAAATTTGCTGTTTTTTGTAATTTTCTGACGAAAACTTCCGTTTTTTTGTGATCTTTTATAGAAATTTTCCGCTTTTTCCGATTTTTTGAAGAAACTTGCCGTTTTTCCGCGATTTTTTTGAAGAAATTTGCCATTTTTTCGTAATTTTTTGACAAAATTTGCGTTTTTTCGCGATTTTGGGGCGAAATTGTTTTCATTTCGAAGACTATTTGTCGAAATTCGCAATACATTTTATGTTCGAATTTTTGGATTTAGAACCGATTTTTTTTTTTTTTTTCTAAATTTTTAACAGTTGAAAGATAGTCTGCAGTCCTTCCCAAATGTCTGCGACCGGGGTCGCATCGTGACCGATTCTGCGCCCAGGAATCTCCCTTTAAGTATACGCCTACGTTTAAATGTCAGTTTCGATGAAAATTTGCGATTTTAAAATTTGATTTTGTGATGAATGATTTTCGAATAAACATTTCTGTTTTCAAACCTGTTTTATTTTTCCGGTACTGCCATTAGAAATAAAAAATAGAGGTCAAAAAAAAAAAAAAAAAAAAAAAAAAAAGCTGATGATAGTAATTTAAACCAAAGTTGAAAACTTTAAATGCATTTTCTGAAAAATTGGATTTTTATCGGAAAAGGCCAACAACTATTAATCTTACTCAAAATTTTATTATCCTATGATCATAATTTTTTTGTGCAGCTTTTTGATAATGTCTAGAGTGATGAAGAATCAGCTCAAAGTGACTTATATATATATATATATATATATATATATATATATATATTGAAGAATTCTGTGTAAAATTACTGGAATTTTCTACGTAAATATATATAATCAACTGTATCTCTTTTAGATTTCATTATATTGATTAGTTTTTAGTTCATTACACTCAAAAGTATCTAATATTAAACTGTTGAAAAAGTAATTGTGTTACTTGCATTTTTAGAGCCGGAGCCGTTTTCATGAAAAATGCTAAAACGTGACCAAAATTCTTCAAACTTTGAAAACATTGCACAGATATTATATATATATATATATATATATATATAACTTTCTTTATTCTCGCTAGATTAAACTGAAAAATGCCAAAAAAGTGTCAATATTAGAATTAAGAAAATACATATCTCTCTGAACGAGTAGAAAATCTTAAAAGAACTTCTTAAGCAGTTCATCAAATAAAACACTCACTTAAAAATCAATATTTCTCTCTATCTACTGATTAAATGTATCGTTATTTTCAATTAAATGTTTTTCCAAAGATGCAATAATTTCCTATTATCAGAATACTTTTACAACTTGAAGCTTTTCTTTATCAAAATTCTTAAAACGCTACTGCTCTACCTTTCTTTACTGTTACTGTAAAATTTAATTTTGAATTACTATTCTATTATTGCTTTTCGCAATGCAAAATATTAAGCATTAAAAATATGTATGACCACATTCCTAGGAGCAAAGTTAAGTTTTAAAAAGAGTCTCTTTTGTTCTATAATATCTTTTAATCACCACTTTCAATTCACAGTGGAATGACAATTTATACCACATTAATTATTCAGAAAACTTTTGAGATCATTGTACTTTTTTAAGATGCCAAATTCTATTTGAAAGATGTTAATTATCCATATTATTTCGACCGTATAAAACAAATCTAAAATTAAAAAGTCAACACACTCTTTCACTATTCTGCGCCTTAGAATCATCTCGAACAAAATATTTTGTCTTTTAAGAGATAAAATGGAAATTGAATATTGGATTTCATTTTTATGAAAATAATAGTTTTACATATAGAAAAAAAACAAGACACATTTCATTGAAAATCGATTAAAACTTTTGCTTTGCAGAGGCTCTAATTACTCGGATTGATTACAGATTTCATTTTCTTATTTTCTTTCAATGTCGAATTGACTTGAAGTGAAGGATATAGCTTGTCATTGAAAATTCCTGAGAATTAAAATAATGATAATGTTCACTGAAAAGGAGTATTGTTTTGAGTTTAGAGGGCTTTCTTCGCAGTTTTATTTAATAAAATCGGGTTTTTATGAATAAAAGTGGGATTTTGTAATAAATATTTAACCAAATTCCTGATATGCTAGAATTACAAAACTTATGTATAAAGATAAATTATTTTTCTTTTTTCTATTTTTTTTTTTTTTTTTTTTTTTTTTTTTTGCAATTCCATTATTAATTCAATTATTAATGTTATGGTATTTTCCAGTTAGCTATCCACAGAGAATATATCATCAAACATTTTCTGCAATATATTAATTATAAGAGAGTTGGGAATAAAATCGATTTAATTATTCACCAATAAATGTTCCTCAAACTATGCCAAAGCGTTGTAAGACTGCAGCAATTAAGCATTTGAAAGAAGTAAAAGTAGAAAATAAAGCTACTTATATAATACGCTAATGTGATGACACTGGGTTTAAAATATCTTCGATAAAAGCAACTTATGACTGCCACGTTAGGCATAAGTATTTCAATATCACAAGTATGCCGACTGTTCAACATATGGGAATATACACATAATCTGCACTGTATCACATCTAATCTACGTCTTTTTTCCAAAATATTCAAAAACTATCCAATTATAATCTTTTAAATTCTAAATTAAAAATTCCTTATAACAAGCGATTATAAACAACAGATAACCAGTTATAAAATAAACCAATACTTTTTTAGCGCCATAGATTAATAATAGACATAAATAAAAGAGCTTAAGGAAATATGTACGATGTAATGATTTTATTTGACATCTATTTTAGGTAGATTTCGTATGAAATGCTACCTATTGCGGTTGCTCCCATGTTGGAATTTCTCAAAACTTTTTGCAGATCTACGCCGATCATAATGACCTCTAGACCCCAAAATTACCATTAGTAAAAAAGTTTATCTATCTATCTCTCTATCTATCTATCGGTGTATATCACTTTTTTATGGACACGATAACTTCTCCAATTCTGCTCAAATCTCTTTCAAACTGATACATAAAATCAAGGGGCATAATTTCTCGGTCAAGTTCGTTAATGGGCAAAATCGGACCAAGGGGGTGGATATTGGGAGGGGTTTTGTAAAAACCGATAAAACGCCATAACTTCTTAAATAAAATAGATATCGAATCAGTTAAAAGCTTGTTCTACTTCTAAGAAATAGGCCAAACGTTTATGCATGTCAGATATGTTGTAAAATTAAAAGGGCCCCATTGGCGAAAAAAAAACAGCGTTTTTGGGAGAAAAAAATTCATAACTTCGTCAATTCTCAAGGTATCAAATCCAGCTAAATTTTTTTTAAATGTTCCTAAAATTATCTAAAACATTTGTATTTGCAAGTTTTTAATAGGACCAACTTTTACCGATGAAAAAAATTAAAAACGAAAAGAAAAAGGGGAGTGGAAAAAGAAAAAAATCCACAACTTGTTCAATTCTTAAGCTATCAAAACTAAATAAATTTATTTTACATCTTCTCAGTAATATCCACAACTTTTATATTGACAAGTTTTTCATAGGACTAATTCGTATGGCAAAAATAAACAAAAAAATGAGTTGGAGAAAAAAGCCTTAAATCCAAACTTCCTATATTCTGACTCATTTTTAAATTCATTTTTGATTTTAAACGCATCCAAATGGCAGATCCTCTTATTTAGGAACTATATAATGCGACATATTGGCCAGTTTCTGGATAAAGGCAGAATATATTAAAAAAAAAAGCTGCCAAAAAAGGCACTTTGAACTGAATTTCCCTAAGCAATTTTGATTGAAAATTTGAGAAAGTGCTCAAATAACAAATTGCTAATTTTATGACTCCTTTTAAAAACCATTTTTGCTCTCAAACGCATCTTATTGACAGATTCTTATATTTAGAAACAGTATAATGTGTGGTATTGGTCAGTTTTTCGATAAAGGCAGAATATATTTTTAAAAATGCTGTCAAAATAGCCATTTTGAAGAAAATTCCCCAAAGCGATCGTGATTGCAGATTTGAGGATGCATTCAAGTAACAAATTGCTTATTTTATGACTCATTTTTAAAACACTTTTTTGCTCTCAAATGCATTCAGTTGGCAGTTTTTCTTATTTCGGAACTATTTAATTTACCTTATTCGTCAATGTTTTCATAAAGTCAGCATATATTTTTAAAAATGCTGTCAAAGTGGGCCAAATTTAACTTAAAATGATTCTGATAAAACCGGCTGTTACCGAAAAATGAAATTAAAATTTCTTCAGATGCGGCCAAATAAAATTGTTAAACTGGGTTTTCACTGATTACATTTTATTTTTTTGTTGTTGAAATGAGCACTTAACGAAATCTACCTCCGCCTATAGGCCAAGCCGACAGGAATTTTTTTTAACTGTGGTTACACAGTTTTAGAATTTGATCAATATAAATAAAATGAATTTTATAATTTAAATTTTATTTTATTAATTGTAGAGCTTAGCATTTTTCCGCCTATTTAAAAAAAAAAATTTGCACTTTAAGTAAAAAAAAATTCTTTCTTTCTTTCTTTTTTTTCTCTTTTTGTTTTTGTTTTTAGATGTAATTTAAATATGAGAGTGCATTTGTTCGACAGGAAGTATTTTTCCCACATCCTCTTATTAAATTACAATTTTATTTTCACTCCAAAGTTAGGTTCGAATGTTATTGCGGTAAAAATGGAAATTTTACTTGCATTGCCATATGTAGTACATGATGTTTTATTTTTATTACATCTTTATTACATTTTTATGAAATATGAAAATAATTCACAATGCAATCAAATTACAAGTTGAAGTAAGTTAATCTCTTTGCTGAACTATTTAGTAAATTGAAGAATGATTTTAAAAAGTTATGCTTATTATTTAAATTTATAGAAGGCATTTGTTATTTTTAAAATGTACTTTTCTATATTAAAAACTCTTAAATAATAGAAGTTTCATTTATATGAAGTCTTATGTAAATTAAACGCTGATTAACATTTCGCCATTCTTGACGGAGGTTATATAATAGTTTATAAATAAAGAGTGTAATATTAAAGTGCTGATTTATGCTATGAATGATGGCCGATTATCTACACAAGCGATAAACACCCGAGGGAAAATGCACTCCATGGGTGTCTTTCTAATGAATCTTAACCCATATTTATGCAAAGTTACCCAAGGTCGAAGAAAATCAAGGACACCTCCCAATGATTAGATTGATGGACACGATTAGTTCGAACCCAGCAACTCCTGTCTACCAGATTTGAAATAGTCTCTCTGGGGCACTGGTGGTTTTTCTTTTTTTTTTCTTTTCTTTTTTTTTTTTTTTTTTTTTTTTTGACGAAAGAAGTTTTTCGGAGAAAAAAGACAAATAGTAGTTTGTTGGAATAACGTCCGCTGAGTACGGACGGTGATTCAGAACATCTCAGTCGATTACAAATATTTTGTTTCTGACAACCAAATGTACACAGACATGTTTGGCCTTATATTGTCATCGTTGAAAATAGCACATAGTTTTTTCGATAATTTAAGCCATTTTATGGCTTTTGCTGCCTTCAATTCGTTGGGTTCTTTATAGTATTATTCAAAGTTGATAGTCTGGTGTGGAGTAAATAGATGTTGTAGATAACAGAATTCCAGTCCTACCAAATAGACGTCAAAATTTACTTCATGTGGAGGCTGACTTTAGTGACAAGAATGAGACGTTTGTATTGGCCGGAACGGTATTTATTGCACCTCAAGTTTTCATAAAATATTCATCTTAAATGTCCGATGACCAATCTTTTCAAAAATGGATCTTTTTTGCACATGAAAATGTGGTCCGTCAGCTCATGCGAAAGGAGCCAATAGTGACTATTTTTATGTTCTATTTGTACCACTACTTAAAAAAATTTAAATATTTCTCATTTACTCATTTTGTAACATATTTCTTTTGCAGGCGTTGCCAAATATTTCGGAAATAATTTCGTTATTCATACTTGGTGTGATACCATTTTTAAAAAATATCACTCGAATTGCAAAATAAACTTTTAAGACAACCTAATATTTCAATAAAAAACACGGAAAATTGGCAGCATTGGCATGGCGTATGAGGGTGAGAGGGCTGTGCTGAAAATTCTACTAATGCGAAATCTATTTTAATTGCTAAAATTATTTTTATATGAATGTTTATATTAGTGTAATATGTATTCTAGTGTTATTATACTTTGCTAGAGTAAATGCACATCTTAGGACGGTGGGTGAAATCGCGGCTTTTCCTTAAATTTCCGAAAAATAAAAAAATTTAATATTTTTAAAAATAATTTAAATTTAAAATTATTCATATACTATTATTATGTAATCGAGCTATTTGATTTTAAAATCATAAAAAATCAATAAAGTGAAATACAGTTTTCAATCACTTTGCATTTGAAAATGCACCTTCTTTGTTGAAGGGTGTACATTTTAAAACTATGTGATGATGGGATTTAAGTTTTCCAAAAAAGGAAAGGAAAATGGATTAATGATTCTTCAAATCAAATTTTGCAAAATAATTTTAAATGCAAGCATGGAACAAACTAAAGATTATGTTTATTACATTAATAGTTAATAATAAAATACTTTTATATTAGCTTGTCGATGTGATAAATAGCCAAATATTGTTTTCTTTGACATTCATATTGCAAAAATTTTACTTAAATTATATACCTTTAACTTATTTTATTTAAAATGCATATATATTATTTTTTAATTGAAAAGAAATCAGGCACATCAACTATTTGTCGTGAATTAAAAATCGTGCACTCGTGAAATCACAATTCACTTTTATATTTTTACAGGATAATAACGTTACTGTAATTTGTGACTCGTACTATAGCCACTATAGACGTCAGAGGACATATTGCATTTATCGTTATGTTTTTAAGCGTGCAGATTTCGCTAAGGTATTTCACTGTGAAAATTTGTAATTTTTGTAATTTAATTCAGTATTTGAAAATCGATTTAATCATTGGATTCGAATTTTATGTATTTACTACTAAAAAAATACAATTTTTTACCTTTCTGACGCAATTTGTCTAACAAATTTCTGACAAATAGTTTTCGAGCTATTATTTTTTTAGAAACTTTAAATGTTTCATTTTCTTAGAATAATCTGTGGCAATAATTAACGAAAAAGCCAGTCCATCAGCATCATATAGCTTTTTATTAAAAAGAAAAACTTGAGGTGAATTAGAAAATATTTAATCGATCAAAATGTATTTTCTTAAAATAAAAAAAAAGAAAGAAAAAAAAGAGAGAGAGATAGAGCGAGAGTTGGAGGGGGGGGATATTGATGACATACATACGCATTTGTCTTTCTCTTCTCCCCTCCTTTTTTAAATCTTTCATAAATTAGAATTTAGAAACTAAATTTATATATCTTCTTAATTAAATGTCCATCTGTCTGTATCATTGCTTTGGTGTTTGTATTAGATTGTAAATCTTATTGTTTTAAAGGAAATATCCTTAAGAGAACCTTCTAAGGATAAAAAAATGTTCTTTTCTTTCAGAAAAGCAATCTTTAAATTTATACATAGTCCCGTTGTTTAGAACTACACAAAAGAAAGAACATAAATTTCCCACTTATCTTTACAAAATTTACTGCAATTCCAAGAAGACTATTTGTATATATATATATATAATATCATGAACGATGTAGAAGCAAGATATATATTGAGCTTGTTTCTTATTTTTAACACTTAGATCCTATATACTTTTTACTATTTACATGCGAACAGCACATTCTTAAATGTATTAATAAATACATTTGACTTGAAAAATGTACTTTTACAGCATTATTATTTTTACCATAAGTACCATAAAAAAAGCTATTAATTCTAATAAAATTCATAATGCGTAAATTGATAGATGACAACAAAAAAATCCTCTTACGTGTCTTAAATAAGAAAAATATATAAAATCAAGGTGTAATTTTTCAATTACAATAACAATTTTACTTTTCTTTGCACCCTCCTTTTTTTAGTAAAACATTTATTTCTAAATGTTTCATATATTAATTTAAGAAAATCTGAAAACATAATCACGAATTTCTTAAAAATTATTACTTATTATTATAAATTGTCCCTATGAAAATTTAAACACATATTATTTATAAAAGTATTTCTTCTATGACAAATTACATTTTACAGTTCATAACGCAGTCAATAAAAATGTCTAGGAATACAAAATATTGTATCTTTCAAGAGCATTTTTTATCCGAACAGTGCAGACCATGGCAATTTGGATGAATTTTGTTTTTCTGAAAGAAATGCATTTGACTATAACACATTAATTTGTTTTACCAGGGCTCAAAACTGCCACTGTAACAGAATACCTTTAATATCTGAGGGTATCTAGTTGACCAATAGCTCTCACTAGAATAAGAAAAATCTCCTATAATTTCCTTTCTCCCTGAAATGGAAGGAAATTAATTCTTTTCGCCTATGTAGAAAGCCGCTTCAGCCTTGGTATCAGCAAAAAATAGTATACCATTATCAGGGATTTCAAAATGTGAGCATCACAAATCATGTGAAACATTTGGCATGACAAGTAAGACTGACATTAAAAAAAAAAAAAAACGTTGGTTAAATATGTATAGCATGCTTTGTAATGATAATAAATTCTTGGAAGGTTTTATTTATCATTTTTTTCATGCTTTAATAAGAAAGATCAAGAATAAATTTTACTACCTGTTACTAACTTTTATAAATACTAAGATTGTATTTGCACTTTTTATGGTTTCATTGCGTGGAATCTTGTGTACGCTTTTATTAATGTTTATTTCATTACTGAAAATAATTTTTAACAAGTAAATGCTTTATTTATTTATTTATTTATTTATTTATTTTTACTGAAAAGAAATTTAAAACTAGTCACATATGGCAATTCCAAAAATTTTGTCTATTTTATGCATGTTAATACTTCCTGAAAAATGCAGAATATTTTCGCCACCGGTAAGATGGCTTAAACCAAAATCCAGTCAGCAACAACTTATGTTGACTTATAATTGAATCTGAAGTTTGATGAAAAACCGTGCATTAGTTTTTGAGATAAAGCTATTGCAAAATCTTTAAAAAAAAAAAAAGGCTACATAACAGCGCCCCAATGTTTAGTGATGTATTCCAAAAACTAATCAGGCACAATTTTTTATTAAGGTAAGAACTGAATCTGAAGTTTGATGAAAATCCATGCATTAGTTCTTGGGATACATTTATTGCGAAACCGTAAAAAATGTAGCATAACAGTGTCATCTGCCTAGCAATTTACACCAAAAACTTAACAAATCTAATCTATATCAGGGACTAGCTGAATCAGAAATTTTAGAAAGTTTTGTTCATTAGTTCTTCAGATAGAACTATTGCAATAATCACAAATAATGCACCGTGGCAGCGCCACCTGATGAGCGATTTGCACAATTGCCAAAGTTGCACAGTCCAAGGTGCATTGAACTAAAACGCCATCATTCAGTTTTTCATGTGCCGCGCGTTATTATGATTATGATTATTATTATTATTATTATTATTATTATTATTATTATTATTATTATTATTATTATTATTATTATTATTATTATTATTATTATTATTTTACTTGGATTTAAAATTTCTATTTTTTGCAACCATCGAGCAACTTGTGCATCAGTTTTGGTAGGTTAAATGATTTTGTATTATTACATATGGAATTTTATGTGTTATAATATCTATTGTTTCTCTTGTAATGGATGGATAACATTGTTTCGAAGAAAAAATTATTTACTCTCGTTGAAGCTTATAATGATATTTTCTTCATGATGTAATTTTACCAGGGCTTTTAAAATAACAATAAAAAAGTATAAAATCAAAATAAATGTACTGAAATTGTGGCACGAGTGACTTAATGGTTTCAAAGAATAGAAAAAAAAAGCGTGCGTCACATGAAGTCTGAATTATGGCGTTTTTGTTCAAAGCACCTTGGACTGAGCAACTTTCAAATATCATTTTTAGTTTGTTTTGAAAATGACTGTGTGATGAGTTGAAACTTGTCAATAAAATGAAACTATTTTTCTGTTTTTTAAGTCTTTATTACACTTTTTAAGCAATTAGAAATAATATATTAATACAAGGTATTATTTTGTTATATGTTTACATGATATATTGCCGTCTCTTAGATAGTCATTTTTCAAATCAGCCAAATTTCCAACTGTATTATATGCTATGCAGCTAAGCTAATCTTTAACATATCATTTAGTGTATATACAAAGATATAGAGAGCATATGCAGCGTTGTATAAAGGAATGCTTACACCTTTCCTGACTTTCATGGTAAAATCTGTTTTTACCATTCTAAACAGTAAGTATTCGAGAAATTTTGTAAAGTGTTTCATAATCTATGCTTAATACATCATTTTCGTTTCTTTTTATTCAGTGTTATTGCTAACATTGAAGGTTGTGAAAATACAAATAAAATAATTTAACTTTTTAAAAACGAATATCGTTTGTACTGAAGAAAAAAATCTCTTAGATCACAAACTGCCTTTATAGAATATCCTTATATTTTGTAAAGATAGAACTGATAATACAAACATAAAATTAATAAAAATTTATTGTAAGAAAAAATGGAAGATAAATAATTATTTTACTCTTTACTTGTAACCTCAAGACAAAACCCAAACATTTGCCTTTGGATAAAAAGTTATTTTAACTTTTTTTTTCATATGTTGACTTAATCACTAGTTCTTTTCAATATTTCTTGTAGATTTCCATAAATAAAAGTTATTATTATTATTTTTTTAAGTTGACCATTTATATTGCATTTATTTTTTTTAATCTAGAGCTGTGTTTTTACTCATAAAATTGATCTGGATTTTCTCTGCATTTGTAAAATATATAATTGGACAAATTATAAAAGTATAAATATTAATATATAAATTAACAATATTAGTGAACATCTACAAAAAAAAAATAACATTAATTAAAATTTATAAAACGGATTTTACTTAAAATATTATTTCTATACACACGCACTTATGTTTAAATATGCATTTGTTTATATTCATATAAATAAATATGCTTATGTTTAAAAAATTAGTAATATGCATAGGTATGATGCAATCATGAAATATTAAAAAATAGCAAGGAATAGTGTACTTCTTGTTCAATATAATTTCAAAATTTTTTAACAGTTTGATTTCAAAAGGTGTATTATGACTAACATAACAAATATTAATACGATGCTATCATCGTATTAATATTTGTTATATTTTACGTTACTTGAGATGCTCCACTCTTCTGCTCGTTATGCTCACCAAACCCACGTGTAATATCTTCGCGATGCAGATTGGTAATGCGAAACAATCTCCCTATTTTCTAGCCATCGCCGATCGTAATTCTTTCGCGATCGCTTTCTTTCTATGTATTCAATTTTTAGAATTCACTTGGTAAAAATCTCGCTCCTTCCCTCCATTCAATTTTTGACTGGCCCCCATTAAAAAAAAATATTATGTGCTATAAAAATCTTAAAGTTTCAAACACATTACCTTGTTATATTTCCGAACTTTGTTCGCGCCAAATCCACCCCCTCAAAAAAAAAAAAAAAAAAAAAAAAAAAAAATATATATATATATATATTTTTATTTTGTATTATAAACTATCTTAAAGTTTATTCGTTAGTTTCACATTTCGCCATCAAGAAACGCGCTTTATTCTTAACAAAGCTGTATCCGAGCAAAGATCTGTTAAACAGCCAATTATTAGATATATTAATAGAGGTGGTGACGGTCTTAGAAAGAATTGAAGATATTTAAAAATTTATTATTCAAGAAAGTGGTACCTAAGCTTTTGACATTTTTGTGTTAAAAGAACTAAATTGAATAAGTAACATTTGTGCTACTTATTCTAGACTATTCAGAGGAAAGCTATTGTAAAAATCACGTGACTGCCTTTTAAAAGTGCATTTGATGGTTAGAAACTAAATAGTGAAATAATAATTAATATTTCATCTTTCAATTAAGATATAAGAATAAATTTTAGAATATCTGAAAGAGAAAATTCTCGTTTGGCCATTAAAGTTTCAAGTTTTTACGTCCTTTAGATTTTGAGATGGAGCCCACTTTTTAATCCCCCCGTGCACTCTATTCTTTAAAATCTGCACTTGGAAATTATTTTCATATTCTGGCAACCTTTGTCAGATGAAAAAAAGGGAATTTTTTATTTGTCGATCTTTAACCAATTTTTGTTTTCGGTTCTACCGTACGCGTCGGAATATCTTTTACAATTTCTTATACTAGATACAACTAGATTACTTTCTGCGTCCATCTCTGCAATTTTCGAGTTTTTTTGTTTCGGTAGTTTCTAAGATGCGAGTCGATTTGAAAAGCCCCAGTTTATTTTTTCAATACGATTTCCCGGTATCTTCATGACTTTTCATTGGTCTATTTCCAAACTGTTACCAAATTGTTTTATATATATTGAAGGATATAGAAGAATGAGAAGTGTTTCTTGAATCACAATGTCATTGTTGATTAAATTAATGATTAATTGGTAAGCCCCCTCTTTTATATCTCAAATTCTTATCAATGTTGATGTTCATATTATATCAATAAAAAAACTGTGTTTCAAAAGAACTTTCATTTATATATGTATATACATATATATATATATATACCGGGTGTCCAGTAAATGACTGACCTATTTTGAATGTAAATAACAAAAAAACTGTTTGAGATAAAAATGCGCGGCTTGCTGTATTGTTATTAGAATATAAATAAATTTTAAAATATGCACTTTGTTAATGTAATATAATAATATTTAAAATAATATCTCAGTCTCAAGACTGAGGAGGGGAAATATAAAACAGATGGTTCAATCATAAATATTATTTTAAATCACTTTCCAACCAACGTACCCTATTTCTGAAGCTGATTCGAGAGTCGATTCAACATATAGATTCAGATTCGACAACATATAGATTCAGATTCAGCCGAAAATCTCATATTTATGAAAATTAGAGTCATGTCTGTATTCAAACAGCCTGTTACCGCTAGCGCGATATTTTTTTCCGAAATTTGAACTATATTAACAAAGTACATGTTTAAAAATTTATTGATTTTCTAATAACAATACCGCAAACCGCGCATTATTATCTCAAACTGTTTATTTGTTATTTAAGTTCAAAATGGGTCAGTTATTTACTGGACACCCGGTATATATATATATGTGTGTGTGTGTGTGTGTGTGTGTGTATATTGTAAGAAAAAAATCTACATTAAAAAAGGATAAAACTAAATACTTTTGCAAAATATGTTAAAATACACTGAAATGGTCCTTCGTGGAAAAGAGCTGTATTTATAATACACTTGATGTAAATTGTTGCCATAAATTGCTCATGTTTTTAGCAAATTTTGGCTGTAAACATTATAGAATATCTGCACTGTACACTTTTGAAAATTCGCAGCAAACTGTCAGTTATTCGAACTTTTTTATAGAAAACGGTTACACAGCCATAATTTAACTCCATTCTGACTATAATATTGTTCATATTATGCTCAGAATAGAGCTAAATTTCTGTTACTGAAATATTTTTATAAAATAAATTGCATATATAGCGTTTCATATTTTTTTTTGACCTACATCTGCATTTTCTTGTATATAAATGCAAAGTATTCTATAAAATGCTTGAAACGTACAGTGGAAATATTTTTTTACGTTTATGCAGAGCCAGTTTCTTGTGTTGAATTAGTTAATTTTTTCATGTTTTAATTTTTTTAACTAAATGCAACATAGAGTCAATAAATTTGAAAGGCTCTATGTTTTAATAATTTTATCGCAAAATTGAATTTCAAAACTATATTATGCCAGTAAATATTAGACAACTCTTTAAAATGTACGTTTTACCAAAATTATCTCCGTAGTAAGTGACTAAATAGCCTTTGACCCCACAAATATTAGTAATAAAGTGGGTTAATCTCCGAAGTTGAAAATAATAGTTTTTGGTCTTTACATTTCTCCAGCAAGCAATGGGTGATCGTAATCATGCATAATTTAATTATCAAGAACTTGAAAAGATGAGCAAGAATTTGCAAGAATGGATGCTTTTCTTAGTGTCCATTTCGAGAAAATGGACACTATATTATTTCTTTTTTTTTTTTTAATTTCTTGTATTTTTGGGGAAAATTGCATTTTCTAAAAAAAGAAGAAATCGAGTTAAAAATTCCAACCAAGCATTGAATAATAATAACTGCTTTAAGATCGTATGCGAAAGTTTTTATTTTATCGAATTTGTTTTGTTTGCTACTTACACATCTTGAAACCTATCTAAATAAAAATAATTAATGCAGAGTATATTTTTATGTAATGACAATTTGCGAAGTCTCTTATTTCATTAAAAAAGTGTGAAGTGGTATGTTCCATTAGCAGGCCTGTTTTATTAAATGCATTTTTGAAAGGGTTCTCTCATAGGCATTTATTTTTACCTGAATAGACCTCTTATTTGGTATATATTTTATAAATAATTTTATTATTATCATTTCTTTCAAGATAGTATATTTAAAAATCGTTCAGTCACCTAATTTCAGTTTTCTGTTTTATGATTTTATCTTTTAAAAAGCAGAAACCTTTGGTTCGTTGATAAGTTCTAAAAAATTTTCCTAATCTAATAAAATAAAGCATTATTTTCACTGAAATAGCTTTTAAAAATTGAGAAAAACCTTTAACTGACATTTCTTTAAACACATTTTAACAAATAACGAAATTTAAATAGTAAGATAATTTTGTTTCATGCGTAAGTTATCTGATAGAAAACTGCCTATAAAAGTATTTTATAAATAACATAAATGTTAGACTAT
The DNA here is from genome assembly GCA_964019185.1 of Maratus speculifer. Classification (NCBI taxonomy): domain Eukaryota; kingdom Metazoa; phylum Arthropoda; class Arachnida; order Araneae; family Salticidae; genus Maratus; species Maratus speculifer. The sequence goes on from OZ025292.1 coordinate 345,604,151, forward strand.
CAATTTTAATAGCAAATCACTTGTTTAATGCGGCATTATCGTTTGATAGTTTTCGTGGTTTAATATATTTTACTTTTATGTTGTTATATTTTTTTATGTTGATGTAATGTCTGTGTTGGACAAAATAAATCGTAAATGATAACTTATACAGATTTCAATAGTTAAAATTTAATAGATTTTTCTTCAATTATAAACAAATTCTATATGCTAAAGTATATCTTTTTTTTACCATATAAACATGTTTTCTTTTTCTTTTACGTCTATTCTCTGCCATTATTACTTAAACGATGAGAGTTGATTTTTAATGTCTCTCGAAATTCCTGATTTAATTTAATTGTTGTATGTTTAAACAGATAGATTTACTTCCATATGTATTTTTTCATTGCGTTTAGACAGAATTTGTAATGAGAGAATGAATTTACCCCCAAATTCTCTTACGATAGAAGTTGGAAAATTTACTAGCAGATATAATTTAATATATGGAAATTATTACTTCTAAACTTCAAAGGTAATGTATAGCAGGATAATTGTTATAATGAGTTCCTACATTATAGAAATAGCTTTTTAGTAACTGCAAATATTTCAGCTATTTTCCTTACAGAGTTACATTGAAATCCAAAACATTCATTAAATGTTTAACCAGAATTTTTTTAAGTTTCAATTACAGAAAATATCCATATGAACCACGTAGGAAATACTTTTAAAATAAATGCATGCATTTTAATATTTAGAAGTGTGTATTCAATACGTTTGGAGGACTCATTTTGCGCAAGACAATTTTATAGCATATTACTTACGCAAATCACATTCAGTATTCAATATCATATATCTTTTGTATAATATTAATAATAGTAATAATAATTATCAACTAATATACCATTCAATAGTTTTAAAAAAGAAACCTTAAAGCTAGACTGGAATTCGATACACCGAATTATCGTTGAATTAACAATTCTTTGTTTTAAAGGAACGGATGAGGAGAACTGCTGATTGTTTTTGAAACTATAGTTGAGTGCTGTTTGTTGCCATCTGGATGAAAAATATCTATTTGCATACATCTAAGGAATTATAAGTTAAACTGAGAATTTAATCTTCACTATGAAATATAAATGAAAATTAGCATTTAAAGCGCCAAAATACTTTATTTCTTCTCGCAAAACTAGTCTCGGTAGCCGTATCATACCATCATCAATGCTAAATATTATTGCGTAAATTCGGAAATTGCTGAATTATATGTTGGAAAATCGGATTCTTTGATCAAGTTTATTAGTCTGTTTAATTTTATTGACTAACAATTTTGATCAATGAATCCGCTTCTTCAACATATATTTCAGCAATTTCCGTTTTTGGGCAATAATATTTTTCACTGATGATGGTACTTTATGGTTGCCGAAATTAGTTTGAAAGGAGAAATAAAACAATTGCGGTACTTTAAACATTATTCTGGCACTATAAACATAAACTGTAAAAAAAACTGTAAATTTATGGTTATTAACCGTGAATTATTCAGTAAATTTACAGAATATGTCACTTTTTTTACATAAACGGTCAATTCCCATAATCTTTTGGGTTTTACGACACAAAAACCGTTAATGTAATGGCAAAGTCCGTTGATATAGGAATAAAGTCCGTTTTTTACGGATATTGTCTGGAATCTCTGCTGGAGTAAATTTCCGTTGATATAGGAATAAAGTCCGTTTTTTACGGACATTGTCTGGAATCTCTGCTGGAGTAAATTTCTGCTACAGCTTTTTTTAGTATCGATGTTCTTGAAGATACCATTGTTTAAAAAACGACTTTTATTTAACGAAAATTATCGAATATTTTATTTTTTTACAAACATAGATTTGCAAATAGTAATTTTGGTTTATATAATTTCAGAATTTTTAAAGGGAAGAATACTTCTGAGGAATACGGGTATTCTGTGGGATAAATTAAATGAAGTTATAAATAGCGCTTGCTCTAAAACAACTATTAAAATACATAGTTTTTTTAATTATTTGGTAAATAGTTGCTGTTGAACTTCGGTACAGTCTTTGGTCGAGAACTGGGAAATCTGAAGTATATCTGAATCTTTTTATTGGTTTAATTACGCAACTTAATTTTTTTTATTCGTTTTCTGATTGGTCCATGTTTAATGTCCAAAAATGGAATATTTTTGTTGCCACAATGACAAAAACAGTAATAAAAACTTTAAAAAAATAATTGAAAACAAACTGCGATAAAGATTTCAAAGAAATTTCATTTAAAGGTGCGTTTGTTTTTCTACTCAACAGTGTAAAAATTTTAAAATATGTGATGTTTAGAAGCTTAAAAATTTACACTTCCGAAAATTGTAAAACTGAAATTTCATGTAAAATTTATTTATGATGGGTCCAGGAATATTATTGTTTAATCCATGTCGTACGTAATATGAGGCGTTCAGAAGTGAGCCTGATTAACTTCATGCAATAAAAATGCACATTTTAAACAGTTAAAGTAGTATGTCTATAAACTACTGTTTTTTTTTTTTTTTTTTTTTTTTTTTTTTTTTTTTTCTTTTTATCATTGCTCTAGGAATATTGATGTTGATGCATGGCGTACGTAATATATGACGATTACGTAATATATGACTCGCTATAATCACCATAAAAATGATTATTATTATTATTATTAATTTGAATACAGAATTATAAGTCTTTAAAATTTTAGTGTTTGAAAACATCATTTTCCAAATAGTCGTTGTAATTTATTAAATTACATTTTTTTCTTTATAAACTTCTGCTTACTTTTTTAAATTTACTGTCGTCGTAAATTAATATTTTCATACTTAAAAAAATCCTTTTTAGAAGATTTTACAAAAACATTGTAAGCCAGAAAATAAGCTCTGTGTTTCCTTCAGTTGCCGCTATTCTGTATTGAATATGTTATAAGTTTTACTGCTGTTAAAAAGATGAAGAAAAAGTTTGTCGAGGAATGTGCACACAATGTTCCAAAACAAATAACGAAGAAAAAATTATATGAGAATCGATTTAGTGATAACAAGTCAAAAATCGTACGTCAAACATGACAAATGGTCTGCATGCGTACCATACTAAGTTTTATAAATATTCAGATCTAGGTACAATAGCTGTTCTCTCTTATTCAAAAATGTATAGATACAAAACTTATTACAATTACATATATTAAATTTTGTAATGCAAAAATAACATGACTCCATCTTAAAAAGCACGAAATCGCCATGAAAACCATGGAATCATTAACTATCATGGGATATTATTGAAATAATTATGTAATTAGGATTTAATAAAATGAAGAAAACTTTTTAATATCTATTTTTCAGATAATTCTGATTCGATTATAACACTATTTGAAATTAAAATAGCAAATAAAGCCTTTGTGCACAAATGTTTAAAGATAGAAAACCAACGAATATAAATGCACAAATAAAGTATGAGAAGGTAGCAAATAGCTATTTCGAATCTACTAACGAGATTTTTCATCAGTGCAAAACTCAGCGAGCTAAAAGTAGCAAAACTGAGCAAAGAGACAGAGAGACGCAAGCTTATATACCCGCTATGGGAACAATCCCGCCTAAAGAAAAGCAACCAATGAGAAGAAAGCAGCCAAAACCAACTGAGTGGACAAGTAGCGACATCTATCGGAGAACAAGCAAAACAAAAACTAAAAAGCGAGTGGAAAAAAAAAAAAAAAAAAAAAAAAAAGGATTAAATTAAAGATTTCCAAATACTTGGAAAATAAGGAGTACTAGATAAGTCATTGACTAAGGAGTGAGAATTTTTTTTGATGTGGTAAGCTTCCCAAAAATCAAGATCAAGAATAGAAGGACATTTATGGATGATGGTGGCTGAAGAAAAGTTAAACTTATGTTGAGAAGACCAACAATGTTGAGCAATAGAGGAACGTTTAAGCTCCTGATTTTTGACATACCTTTTATGTTCCATTAAATGAAATCTGAGAGCACGTTTAGTCTGACCAATATAAGAAAGACCACATTGGCAAGAAATTTGGTAAATACCCCAGTTATCTAAGTGATCAATGGGGTGCTTAAGATTTGAAAAAGCAATTTTATTAACAGGAGAAAAAATAACATTGAAATCGAACCTTTTTAAAATTTTAGCAACTTGCTGACTGATTTTGGGGAAAAAAGGCAAAACAACCAAAGCATTGGAGTTGGAATTAAAGTTTTTACTTTCAGATTGTGTGGATCTTGTCAATTTTCTATGAATAGAATCTATAATATTAGGAGAATAACCACGATCAACAGCAATAGCTTTAAGGTAATTAAGTTCATCACTGAGTAACTGAGGAGTTGAACAAATATTGGAAGCCCGGAATACAAAAGTTTTAAAAGCCGCAACTTTCTGGTTAGGAGGATGAGAAGAATATCTATGAGGTGGAAGACTGACCGCAAAAGGTTTGCGAAAGACAGTAGTCTGAAAATTATCTTCATTGCGAATAACAAGAACATCCAGAAAAGGAAGACAATTGTCCGATTCAGTTTCAAAAGTAAATTGAATGCAAGAATCTATAGAATTCATGACAGAGAGAATATGATGTATATCAGAATTCACTTCAACTAAAGCATAAATATCATCTACATAACGAACATAGAACGGAAATTTTAAGACTTCAAATAATTTTATTTCAAAGTAATGCATGTACAAATCGCATAAAGTCGGACTAAGAGGATTACCCATAGCCAAACCGTCAATCATACGAAAGAAATTCCCGTTAAAAACAAAAGTATTTTGAGCTAAGCAAGCACGAGTTAGATGAATAAGCTCCTCAATTTCGAAAAAGGAAAAATGAAATTCACAAAGCCTTTTCTTGAGGCAATCTAAAGCACCTTCGACAGGAACATTGGTAAATAATGATTTAACATCAAAAGAAACCATCATGTGGCCTTGTGGCTTAAAACTGTGAAGTTTCTTAGTAAATTCAAAAGAATTCTTAACCGTGAAAGAATTACTGCTTGAGAGAGGAGAAAATATGGAAACAAGATATTTGGCAAGTTTATAAGAAGCCGTACCGATACTGGAAACAATGGGTCTAAAAGGAATGTCAGGTTTATGGACCTTAGGTAAAGCATAAAACCTGGCACAATGAGCAATTGAAGGAATAAGAGACATCTTTAATTTGGCAGGAATAATGTGTGAAAACTTAATGGCAGATTTGATAGTAGCAATTTCATTAGAGGAAGGGTCTTTGTGGATATCCACATAGGGACCATCATTAATTAATTTATGGGATTTTTCTAAATATGAAGACTTGTCAAGAACGACAATCTGACCACCTTTGTCAGCCTTAGTTATGAACAAATTCGGATCAGAAGAAAAACTTTTTAGACAATGTTTAACTGAACTATTAAGATTCGGCTTATAAACATTCGAATTGAAATCAACAGTATTGGCAATGAGATGCCTAATAGACTCTTTTTGAGAAGGAGAAATAGCGCTATGCTTAAAGGCTCTTTCAATAGGAGCAATTAGACGGGGTAACGAAGGAGGGGCAGAAACAGAGAAATTGTTGTTTAATTTTAGAGCATTTAGCTGATTATTACTTAAAGCGACACTAGAAAGATTGAGAACAGCATTTTTGTTAACAGTAGGTAAATTTATAGAGTTGTTGGCAAAAGAATTATTACAAAGCGTATTAAATTTCCTTTTTAAAAACAGCGCAATGAATCGAAGAAGCTTTGAGGACTCTATTCCATGAAATTCTGTCTATAGAATCAAAATCAGGAAAAGAATTACCAAGAGAGATATGTAAGTGATATAACTCGCGCTCTGAAAATATGAGCAATTTTCAGGCGAGTCTCTTGAATCAAAGCCCTTAAAAGAGCTAATTTAGATCGAAACAAGACCTTATCTATCCTACTTGAATTAAATAAATTACAACGCATTGAAATAAATCTAGGAATCACTTTTTTGCGTCTGCAGTCACGTAGAAAATGTAAGTGCTTCAAAAACCTATACTTTTTCAGCCGTAAATTACAAAATCTATTGATTTGTGACATAGTAAAGAGAAGTAAAATAAAACCAGCGATAGTGGAATCAAGGCCCGTTGACGCCAAATACATTAAAATAGCAAATAAAGCCTTTGTGCACAAATGTTTAAAGATAGAAAACCAACGAATATAAATGCACAAATAAAGTATGAGAAGGTAGCAAATAGCTATTTCGAATCTACTAACGAGATTCTTCATCAGTGCAAAACTCAGCGAGCTAAAAGTAGCAAAACTGAGCAAAGATATATCAAGATCAGCTAAAGATGATCAGCTAAATGCTCTAAAATTAAACAACAATTTCTCTGTTTCTGCCCCTCCTTCGTTACCCCGTCTAATTGCTCCTATTGAAAGAGCCTTTAAGCATAGCGATATTTTTCCTTCTCAAAAAGAGTCTATTAGGCATCTCATTGCCAATACTGTTGATTTCAATTCGAATGTTTATAAGCCAAATCTTAATAGTTCAGTTAAACATTGTCTAAAAAGTTTGTCTTCTGATCCGAATTTGTTCATAACTAAGGCTGACAAAGGTGGTCAGATTGTCGTTCTTGACAAGTCTTCATATTTAGAAAAATCCCATAAATTAATTAATGATGGTCCCTATGTGGATATCCACAAAGACCCTTCCTCTAATGAAATTGCTACTATCAAATCTGCCATTAAGTCTTCACACATTATTCCTGCCAAATTAAAGATGTCTCTTATTCCTTCAATTGCTCATTGTGCCAGGTTTTATGCTTTACCTAAGGTCCATAAACCTGACATTCCTTTTAGACCCATTGTTTCCAGTATCGGTACGGCTTCTTATAAACTTGCCAAATATCTTGTTTCCATATTTTCTCCTCTCTCAAGCAGTAATTCTTTCACGGTTAAGAATTCTTTTGAATTTACTAAGAAACTTCACAGTTTTAAGCCACAAGGCCACATGATGGTTTCTTTTGATGTTAAATCATTATTTACCAATGTTCCTGTCGAAGGTGCTTTAGATTGCCTCAAGAAAAGACTTTGTGAATTTCATTTTTCCTTTTTCGAAATTGAGGAGCTTATTCATCTAACTCGTGCTTGCTTAGCTCAAAATACTTTTGTTTTTAACGGGAATTTCTTTCGTATGATTGACGGTTTGGCTATGGGTAATCCTCTTAGTCCGACTTTATGCGATTTGTACATGCATTACTTTGAAATAAAATTATTTGAAGTCTTAAAATTTCCGTTCTATGTTCGTTATGTAGATGATATTTATGCTTTAGTTGAAGTGAATTCTGATATACATCATATTCTCTCTGTCATGAATTCTATAGATTCTTGCATTCAATTTACTTTTGAAACTGAATCGGACAATTGTCTTCCTTTTCTGGATGTTCTTGTTATTCGCAATGAAGATAATTTTCAGACTACTGTCTTTCGCAAACCTTTTGCGGTCAGTCTTCCACCTCATAGATATTCTTCTCATCCTCCTAACCAGAAAGTTGCGGCTTTTAAAACTTTTGTATTCCGGGCTTCCAATATTTGTTCAACTCCTCAGTTACTCAGTGATGAACTTAATTACCTTAAAGCTATTGCTGTTGATCGTGGTTATTCTCCTAATATTATAGATTCTATTCATAGAAAATTGACAAAATCCACACAATCTGAAAGTAAGAACTTTAATTCCAACTCCAATGCTCCCGTTCCTCTATTGCTCAACATTGTTGGTCTTCTCAACATAAGTTTAACTTTTCTTCAGCCACCATCATCCATAAATGTCCTTCTATTCTTGATCTTGATTTTTGGGAAGCTTACCACATCAAAAAAAATTCTCACTCCTTAGTCAATGACTTATCTAGTACTCCTTATTTTCCAAGTATTTGGAAATCTTTAATTTAATCCTTTTTTTTTTTTTTTTTTTTCCCACTCGCTTTTTAGTTTTTGTTTTGCTTGTTCTCCGATAGATGTCGCTACTTGTCCACTCAGTTGGTTTTGGCTGCTTCCTTCTCATTGGTTGCTTTTCTTTAGGCGGGATTGTTCCCATAGCGGGTATATAAGCTTGCGTCTCTCTGTCTCTTTGCTCAGTTTTGCTACTTTTAGCTCGCTGAGTTTTGCACTGAAGAAGAATCTCGTTAGTAGATTCGAAATAGCTATTTGCTACCTTCTCATACTTTATTTGTGCATTTATATTCGTTGGTTTTCTATCTTTAAACTATTTGAAATCACTCGTAAGGATTCTGTAACAATAATACATATTACATTTCAAATCATTAAGTTCGATAATTTTTGTGCTGTCATGTGCGATACAGACTGATTAGACGACGACTAGATGTGCTACGTATTTATACAATTACGGGCTCATTTAAAAGACAAATAAAAGCGACTTTAGCGAAATTTGGACTTTCTTTTGTTCATGCATATTTGTTTCATGGATCTGGAAACAAATTAAAAAACTTTTTTTAATAACAACATTAAAATTACCTGCAAGTTCTCAAAAGTTATTGTAAATGTTTATTTAACCCTCCACCTCCAAATGCGTAAGGAACGAAAGAAAAAAAAACATTTTGTTAACTGTTTGCAAAGTTCAACTCAAGCGAAACCATTACCAATCCAAATACCCAATATGGCCAATGATGACTTGTTACTTGCGATTTTTAGAAGTTTTGTTCAATATCTAGAAAAATATTTGCGAAAATATCCTGAAACTTCAGGTGTGTAAACAGAATAATACAGGTGATATATTTCCGCGATGATGTTTTTCCCGAAACCCCATAGAAAACCGTCAACAAATTGAAAAAAAAAACCCTGATCTAAAATAAATCTTCTAGGTTACCCCATCAAAACTAATGTAGCAAAAGCAGCACTCAAATTGTAGATTTTGATTAAATTTCTTGTAATAAACTGTGTTCATTTTTATGCAGATAGCATATATACTCGTAACGAATTTATGGTTTTCATAAAAACAGTCCCAATTTCGTCAAGTATTTCCGTGTAATATCCAGAGTTCTTAATGTAAAAAAAAAGTTCTTTTTAGAAAATATGTCAAACAGAGATGTACACGATACTCTGTAATAAAAATAAAAATAAATAAAAATATGAAAATAAGCGCTGGTTTATTAAATAATGTTTCACTGGGCATTGTGCGAAAGCAATCATAATATACTGTGCAAAAGGTGTTAGCTGGATGTATAGAGCAACGTTTGGGAAAATCTCAAAAACATAGTTTGAAAATTCTGAAAACTATCATCGATAGTATAAGCTCAGGATCTTTTATTTCCAAAAGGAATCAACAAGATGAGGAGCTGTATCCATATATCCACTGATCATTGTCAAAATAGAGTAAACAATATTGCACGTATTCATCTTCTTGTTTCCTTTGGGGAACAACGGATTTCGAACTTATTTTATTGGTGATCATTCTCAGAATTCTCAAGCTATGTTTCTGAGATTTTTACAAAAGTTGCTTTATGTATATACCTAACATATTATTCACATTGTATTCTGATTGCATTTACACATGTGGAGTGAAACATTGTTTAGAAAACCTGATAAATTTTTCATAAATTTTTTATTATCTTTAATTCTTATTGCAGTATATTAAGTACAATGCTGTGTTACATACTTTGTGAAATGAACGTTATTTTATATTAAGAATTCTGAATATAAGCAAAAATCTTGGTGAAATTTTGGATTCCTATTATAAAAGACTTAACTTCTCTCAGCGTATATATGCTATAATCATAAAAAAGAACACAATTTTTACAATAGGCCACTTAATCATAATCTACAGTTTGAATGCTTTTTCTACAACACACAATAAATTCGACTCATCAGTGTATAATAGATGTTAAAAACTTTAATTAAAAATTATGTACTACTTAAAATCTAAAGTATAACTAATTTCCTACAATTTCGAACGATAATACTTGTTCATCATCAGAAAAACATTAAGAGACAAAATGTTACCCGTTGTTACTTAACGTGTTGGTTTTGTCTCTTACTGTTTCCCTAATTATGAACAAGTTTTGTTGTTCGAAACTGTAGGAAATTAATTCTACTTTAAATTGTAAGTAGCACGTAATTTTAAATTAAAGTTTTTAATATCTATTATACACTGATGAGTCGAATTTATTGTGTGTTGTATTATCAAACAGTGTAATAACTCTTTTTATAATATGCTTTTTTCTACTTTTGTTTTTACAGGATTATCCGAAAGTTTTTCGTTGTTTTTTAATTTGTTAACGGTGCCCTATGGAGTTCTCGAAATAAATGACATATCCTATTCTATTTTCAAACCGGGAGTTTCAGGATAATTCCTTATAGGCCGGGAGGTGGCAGCACAAACAATCACCTCACCGTGTTCACGGTTGAAATTTCACAATTAGCTAAAAATCGATTCCCTTATTAAAACACAATCGGTCTGAAAAGTCATATCTTGATGGAAAACACCTAAATTATCCGATTTTAGTGGTTGGTTCATAGGTTTAATATTATGTTTTCCTACTTTCAATCCTCCATGTTTTCATACATTTGGGTGCAGGAAAGCACAATGGTAAAACTTCGAGTCAACCGCTAAAATCGAATTTTTACGTGTTTTTGACCAATACATGACTTGACAGACCTATTGCGTTTTAAGATACGAATCGAAATTTAACTAATCCTAAATTTTCATCCGTGAAATCGATGAGGTGATTATCTGTACTGCCACCATTCGGTCTAATATGTATTTTTCTAAAAATTAAGAAAGCGTCGAATTTCGAAAGTAACGAGTTACCATTGGTCAGATAGTGTAAGAATATTCTAATTCTATAGTTGAGCGATCTATACTGTGTTGATTTGAAATGTATTCATTCAATTTGTCACATACTTTCCTAGTATTTTGCGTATTTTGTTTTATTTTATTTTTGGTTGAATGTTTATTTCCATATTGATAACAAAAAATATGATTTAGGTTACCCATCATTACAATTATGGAAAAGAACAAGCAATTAAAAAAAAGGAATAACTTCTCGAATATGAGAGATACCGAGAAACATTTATTGATGACATTTTAAATCAATACATTATAGATCTTTCAACTCCAGAATGTTCTTACCGTCTTTATAATAGCTTCGGTTTAACCGAAACATTTAAAAGTTTATTAAAATAATTTTTTTTTTGCTATTCTTAGAGTTTCGTGTTTATAAAGAGAAACGGTACCATTGTAAGATTACTTCAGTGTCTGTTTATCCATCTGTCACAGCCATTTTACTCATAAACTATGAAACTTTTAAAGTTCAAATTGGGGGAATAATATTAGAAGACTATTGACCCACATATTTACCAATTTTAAAACATTTACAACTATATTTAGAAGAGAAGTATGGGGCTAATTAAGTTACTGGGAAACAAAAATCTTTTCTTTCTACATTGTTTGGGACATTCTGTGACTTTTTGGGACTTTCGTTACGCTGAACTCAAAAATATATTTTCTTAATTTTAGGTGTTATGTTTTCAGAGATAACGTCGAAAATTTAGTGCAAAAAATATGTCTCCCTCCCTCTAATTCCGAATCTACTGAAACTAAAATTTTGAAAAATTTAGACGCTATAGATGTTACTTTAAACCTTGCAGGAAAACTATTGCGATTACTCTAGATCGCGTAGTTTTTTAGAAAAGCACATTTTTTGTTAGACACAAATTTCGATTTCTGGTCATATAGCAAAGATGTTGAGGAGCGTTGGTGCTAACTATCGTAGCAGAAATATAAAAGCATTGTTGATAATGATTTTTGAAAAAATTCGTCGGTAAATAGCCGAGATATTAACCCTTAATGACAGGGAAGGATGGATATAAATAATGACGGGGGTGGTGTACTATGTTACCACCGACTTTTAAAATCTAGATAACAACTTTTATATTATATTTCTGTAATGCAATTCTTAGTAGCAGTATAAAAGCGATACACTCCTTATTGTTACAAATATACTAATTTAATTAGAATTAATCGCATAAATAAGGGATCGTACACATAAGGAAAAAAATATTCCTTTTAGTACCATGATTTTTTTTGTTTAACTATTATTTGCTTTAGTTAATGAAAAATGTTTCTTACATCGGACATAGTGGCCTCTACGTTATGAAAATTCTTATATTAAAATGTCTATTTTTTTAATTTCTCATACATGCGAACCCTTTAAAAATACTTTAGAGTTCGCGACTGATTTGCATTGGGTTGGCCGCTCATTACCACTTTTGTATATTTAAAATTTAATTGAAAACCTATATGGGTAAAGAGGCAAATTTGCGAGCTTCTTTCTACACAAGCCCTTTAGCACAATGCTATGTTCAATGCCTCCTTTAGCTATTGAACAAGGGTTTTATGTTAGCTAATCTGGAAAAAAAAAAGGTTATTACTACGCTGAGTTTAGTTTTATGAAATACCAAATGAATTTTAAATGTGCACTAACTTTTATTCTCAGCACAGTGTTAAGTTCCTTATAAATGAATAGGTATAAGGTTAAAAAAATAGGAGTTATATAGATTAGCAATATTTGATATTATTTAGGCTCCATATCTGTTTGAACGTTTATGGTATATACATTAGGGTGGGCCGAAAAAAAATTTTTTTTTCGATTTTCGGTGATGGCGGGTGCGGAAAAGTGGCCACTGGTGGCACTTAGTTCACACAAAAAATTTGAGAATTTTTGGACAATTCTTTACCCTGCCGCAAATGGCTTGAAGTTTTGCCAAAATGCTGATTTTTGAATTTTTTTAGCAAAAAAATAAATAAATAAATAAATAAATATTAAGTTTTTTTGGGGTTGTATTTAGTTGAAAAGATGTTTAAGAAGAAAGATATTTAATGTGTCAAATGTTTAAATAAACTCTAATTATGCATTAGTTTAGTGCTATGTTCTTTAAAAATGTACAGATTTTAACTTGTTTTGCGTTCCGTACCAACGCAAAACAACCGAGAACTCCTCGCATGGATGTGAGCTGCACGCGGAGTTTTACTCGCCTATAAAAATCAGCTAATTTAAAATACACATAGCAATTAAATAATGCATTATCAGAATTTATTTAAACATTTGATTCGTTAAATATGCCTTTCCAAGTAAATACAACCAAAATAAACTTAATTTAACATTTTTAAATTTTTCGTTAAAAAAGTTCAAAAATCAGCATTTTTTCTAAGTTTCAAGCCATTTGCGGCAGGGTAAGGAATTGTCCAAAATATCTTAATTTTTTTTGTGTGAACTGAGTGCCACTAGTGGCTACTTTTCCGCACCCGCCATTATCGAAAATCGAAAAAAAGTTTTTTTCAGCCACCCTAATATCCATTCGTATTTTTCTAGTATATATAACTATAACCAACCCTACTTTGCATAATTTTTTACAAAGTTTTATTATTCTTTCAACACTGATTTTCTTTTAATAATGCAGTTAACTATTTCGTAATGCTTAAATTTTAAACTTTAACCACCAGTTTTCAAAACAAAAATTTTTCAGTACTGAATCGCAAAAATGCCCCCCTTAAAAAAGGTAAACTTTACTATAAAAAAATAAATACCCGGAATAATAATGCATTCTGAGAATTTTAAATGCCACGTACATTAGTCGCTCGTCCTCAAGGGGTTAATAAGACATACATTTATTATACGGAGCTTTCTGAGCTCGAGTAATATTTGCACTTGACCGTTTATTGTATTTATTTATCTCATTTTAGCTGTTAAATGAAATACAATTTAAAATGTGAAAAATGACTATAATATCATTAAAAATATTTTTACACCAGCCTTATCATCACGCGGTAATTCGAAAATTTTTATTTCAACATATCACAAAAACAAATTTATCAACAGTTGATTCAGCACAACTTATGGGTTGAAGTTTATCACAGTCCTATATTCATATTAAATTAATATTTCAATTGGAAAATCAAAAAATCCTTCATTAAACCGGAAATTTAAAAGTTTTAATTTTGTTTTTAAATTTCCGTATATTATCAGATTAGATTATTATCAGATCTGTTATTAGATTATTATCAGATAAGATTTATTACCAGATTATTATTAAAAGTATAAATTTTTAATAATAATCTGAAACGAATATAAGCGACTCAAATCCATTTTATAACGAAAACAGTAATGGACATATTACCCTAAGTTTAACAATAAAAATGATAGTCGTTAAAATTTATTATAATGTTGCTTTATAGTGATTCTGCTTTATATTTTATTACTTACTAAATACTACACTCAAAAGCGTTTTAAAATGAGTCTAGGCAAATATTAAAAAATACAATAGAAATGAAGAAAAAATTGATCCAGAACACTCTAATTCCACAGTATTCCAAGCAGATATATATATATATATATATATATATAACCGTAGTTAGTTTTGAAGAAAAGTATTGCTTTTGAAATCAAGATTCTAAAGTAATAAAATCTAGAAAAAATATTATTTAATACAGAAGTACATTTAAAAATCAATAACATAAGGAATGAATTAGAATACGCCTTTTGTCAGACGAAATAAAACAAAATTTCCCCTTGACATGTGATTGGAATAATTTAAATTTTGTGAAGGCCGAAAACACTCAAGAATGTCAATGGTTTTTTTAAAAAATAAAAGACTGTAATTTTAACATTAAACTGTTGCTTTAAATACTAAATTGATCTTTAATTAATTAAATTTTATTGTAATTAATTAAATTATTTTTAATTAATTAAATTTACCTTTTTTTTCACAAACAAGCTAAATTGAATTAAACAGTTATACAAGTATAAAAGATTTAAAGTATGATTGCAGCTATATTTAAACAGGTAGTATAATTTATTTGAAATAATGATACAATTGTGTGCAAAACTTAAGCAACAAACAATTTTTGAACATGTGTTTACTTAAAAGAAAATTATATAAATATCAAGGGTAGTAAATCGATACTATTAATACTGTTCAGCTGATTGATATGACATTTCATTTATGTCGCACGTGTTGCAATGTTGCAATACGTGTGATGGTGAAATGGTCACAAATGTTGAAGTTACCACACTGAGAAAAATATTGTAATTTTTAATATGTCTTGTTATTATGATCGAGCATTTAATTTTATTTATCACTTGCTAACTAAGCTTAGAACCAACAGGGTAAAAAATGTACAAGCCGGGGATAGAACTTAGAACACCTTGAATAGGGTTCCAAGGGATCTACCATTTAAGCTAGGAGAACGATACCCAGCTTGGCATTTTTCACTCATAAAAATGCTTAAAATATGTAACTCACAAAAAGCATAATTTTACTGCTGATAATTAATTGGGAAATTAATACAAAATTGTATATTAGTGATCGTTACTTAGAGACTCCATTGTGACAGTTGTTTTGAGATAGACCATCAGGTGACATTATAATGAAGTTATTTTCTGCCTCTGACTGATTATGATCCGAACACTAATTGTTGAATTCACTTTGCGTGATTTACCAAATAATCTATCTATATTATAAAGGTTAAACGTATCTGTGCGTAACGCATACGTCATTTTGCGAATGGCAACACTTTCTCATGCAATTTCTGTTTTACATTTTTCGCTACTGCAAATTTTATACTTCTAAATATTGCATATTTCTGATTTTTACACCGTCGTATAGAGAAAAAAATGTACTTTTAAATGCAATTTGTTTGAAAGCTGTATCTCAATTTATTTTTGAGATATTAAGTTTTTTTTAATAGTTTTTAGTACCAATTTTGTAATTGTGGCAACAGAATTACTCCATTTACTCTTAAAATAAAATAAAAAGAACATAAAAATAGAAATTAAAAAGCGTATATTTTGCAAAAAATATCGTCTGTTATAAAATTCCGTGATTTCGGTTTTATTTCGTTTTTATTCATTTTTCATTATCATTATTTATTATTGAGTTAAATAACTTCAAGTTTTGAGTTAAAGTAGTTTTAAAATGATCAAAATAAAATACCATTTTTTTAAACTTGATGAATACGGATATAAAGATGCACACGTTTAAATTTTGAGAAGATCAAAGTTATGACGGGTTTTACTTTCGCATGAAACTCTATAATCTTGTCAATTTGGAATAAATTTTGTTTTTTTTTCATTCATTTCAACCATAAGAGTCTCAATTGATAAACTCATCATAATAGTTTATCTTTATTATATTTTACTGATTTTATATGCAATTAAAGTTTAATTTTAAAAATATGGACGAATTTGAGTTTTATAGCATTTTGTTATTCTTAGTTAAAATTAATATTTGTTTTAGAGTTAGACTGATCAATGTAAGATGTATTTTTTATAATATTTGTTTGAAAGGTAGACTGTGACGAATATAAGACGCATTTTTAACTGCAACTAATTTTGTAGATCTATTATAAATCAATGAAACAATTTTTTCTTAAAGATTTTCTTTCGTCGAATTTTGACGGGCTTCCCCTCGTACTAATAAAATAGCAAATCGCTCTGTGTGTGTGTGTTTGTGTACCTGCGATAGATAGCGAAAACTACATCACGTACGAGGTTCAAATTTTTTGTGAAGGCCAATCTTAATATACCTGACCCTCAGAATTTTAGAATTATAATAATTAGTTGACAAATTAATTAAAATCCTTAAATTAGAAGAAAGGAAAAGTACTCATAATTCAATAAGAGCATAGATTTTTATGAAACCACAAAATATTTATTCAAAAACGCATAGAAAAGGAAAAGAGTGAATGTAAATATAGGGTTGCTATTGCGATAAATGTACTAGACTTTTTAATAAAGGGCTGCATTTTAAATTTTTCTGGGCCAAAAAACTCAAGAATTAGACAGCTACATGCAGAAAAAATTACCCTTTCATAAATTCTAAAAATTATTTTCATACTCTTGTAAATAGTTAAAAAATCCCTAAAAATCCATTTATAAAATCTCATTCATTCAAAGAAACAGAATTTCGAGAAATCTTTCTGAACGAGAGCAGGTGATTTGCAATGCAGACAGCTGGGCTTCAGATATTAGTGGCATTTTTAGATGACTTGTAAATATTTTCGAAAGTTAAATTTGTAATTTTAAATTTTATCGCTCAATTACAGCCTTATATATTAATTACACTGATAAACAAGGTTTCTGTTTCTAAGTAAGTATGTAGTGACTTTTTTATTTTAGGTGGTGCTGTGAAAGAATATGCCATTAAAATTTTCCATCACCCACAGATTTTTAAAAAATTCAAAATCTTGAAAATCTGAATTTTGTAGTATTTATTCAACACATATACCTTATGAAATTTATCATTTGAGATTTTAGTATTGACAAACTTTTAAATAAACACTTATAAAGCTTAAAATTAATATTTAAAACACTGAAAGTATGCCTTGTTTAAAAGTTTTAGAAAATTATAGAAGAATTTTATAAAAAGACATTATATTAATAAGAAATTTCATACTTTATGTAGCGGTAAATGTCTTATCTGTGGCTGCTCTCTTATAGTCCATTCTTCCGAGTTATATTGGCAATTTAAAGCAGACATTAAGCTACTTATATCATTACAATAGCATAAATAATATTTTCTTGAAAAAAAGTCGAATATTTGTTATGTCAATCTTGCTAAATAGATATCTTTGTATTATTTTCAGGAGATTCCAACCTTGCAATCTTGATCCAAGTTTTTCTTTGATAAATTTATATCTCTCACAAAATCATTTAATTATTTTTGAGTAATTAGGCGTGGTTTTTCATTTATGCCAGGAGAATAGTTCATATCAGATGTAGAGGAAGCTTCAGTTTCATCAATTTCCATTTCTACTACTACGTCGTCATATGTAAAATTCTCTGGAGGTTTCGGCATTTGTAAATCGTCATTATGTAATGCTGGTCGCATTGCTGAATCTAAGCTCGGGAACTTAATTTTATGTTTACTTCTTGCAGATATTCCTTTAATTTTTGTAATACATTAGTAGCAGTCAGTTATATGATCCTTCGGTATGCGCCATATCATGGGTATAGCAAAGGACATACACTTTTTTGCACCTTTCATCCACGCCCGGAAGTTTGTAGCACATCGTGTACAACAAAAACGAGGTGCCCATTTCTTATCTTGTTCATCTACTTTATATCCAAAGTATATATGATAGGCAGTCTTTATTAAGGGCGTGAAAGCGCATCGATGCTTCTTCAAAGTTAGATCCCCGAACACATAGCAAAAAGAATCGGGTTCAATAGCACATCCTCTAGACATGTTTTACATATTGTAGAGGAAAATGGGATAATTATAATCAGAATTTAATTAAAAAGCCTTACAGAACAAAGAAATAGTAGTACACTCGCCCCGAAAGTTAAACTGTCATGGATTTGCGTTAAAGTCAAATACTGTGGGGGTGGCTAGAGCTGTCTGTTCAAGGTCGCTAGCATAAAATTTATTAGGGAGACATCTGTTTCTACTCTCTTGCTGTATCTTCTATAGTTATAATAAGAAAAAGGAATGTTTTTGTGAATCGAATCAAATATGTGAAAGAGAATAATATAACATAATTATAGTGTATATACGAGGCCTACATACTACAAAACGTATAAATGAAATTTCTCAAAATTGGAGGGTGATAGAAAAATTTTACAAACATATTCTTTTTCAGCAGCTTGAAATCTATAAGAAACACCCAACGTATATAAAGAAACATAAAATTCGTTAAAATTTGTTTATCAGTGTTATTAATTCGTTACTTGGATGACATGCTCTTTTAAAAGGAAGTTTTTCAAAACTACAAATGATTTTTATATTAGGATTCTTTCGTAATCTGCAGAATTTTTATAGCTGCATTTTTTAGAGATTTTAAAGTTATGCATTGAGCAATATCTTTAAACTCTGTTTAATAATATCTAAATTTATAAGAATCCAACTTAAAAAAAATGTCGATTTTTTAAAAAGGAAAAGAAATGATGAATCGCAAATTAATTAAAATTATAAAAAAAACTTTACAAAACCTTTTGGAGCTTTCAGATAAATTATAACATATATAGTAAATATTTTAAAGTTTATCGAACATCAAATATAGGGAAGGAAGATTTTTTAGGGGGAGCGGTCAAATGTTTAAAATGGTACCGTTTTCTACCACTTCAAATGCGGACTTTTCACTAAGCTTTTCACTGAGATAAATATTACTTATTAAATATAAAATTTGCAGATAGTTTAAATCACACAATATAGATTTTAAGGAGTAGGGGACGTCAAATTATGTGCAGCGGGAGGGGGGGAGGCATTTATTATTTTATGGGGGACGTGATCAAATATTTAAAACCGCACTGTTTTAGAAGCGAATTTTTCAGAGCTCTGGGATAAATAATACTTAGTTAATATGAAATTTTAAAAGTGTACTTACTCGTATTTTCGAATAATAATTTCATCAAATATCTTTTTTAAGTTTACAAATAGTTTTGTTAAGAATATACTTCTGGTTCTGGAATATGAAACTAAAAGATTCCAGACCCCCCACCCCCCCCTTTTTTTGCCGTGTGTGCGCAGCACTTCTGTTAAACGGTACCGTAGGCAGCCGCGATTCATTTCGAGATTTTTTCTTTTTTTTCCCCTTAAGATATTGTATCACAAATTTCAGGTTTATTTAAGAATATTATTACGTGCCCTTGCAACGCCGGGCGGCTCAGCTAGTGTCACAATAAATTAGCATGGTGATTTTCCGGTGACCGAGACTCTATTGCAATAGCCCTAGACTGTATAGTAAATGTTTAAACTTACTACTGCACTCCTTTGCAGAAAATCTCCAGATGATTTAATCTTCTGTCATCTGACGACGCGTCAAAAAACAGCTTTCATATATGATTTTACATTGTAGTCCTTAAATGACTGTCACATGAGATAAACATAATAAAGTTCAGTTCATTGTAGTGCCCATGATACTTGTGATAATTTTTGGCAACTTGGGGATTTCAAATCTATTTCATACATTTGGTGTTTATAGAATTTCCTCTTGAGCACTGTCGTGTTCAGAAATAAGCTATTTGTGTTTGTTGCTAAAGTTTTTTAGGCTAATATATTTATTTATAGCTGCCATGTCACCAAAATTTTGAATGTAAATTTTTTAAAATGATGATCTTCGTTTTATATAATTGCAATTTTCTTACCAATAACTCTGCCGCACATGAAAAATTGCACATGAAAAATTAACCCGATTCTGCAGGAGTTTTATTAGTATACGCAGTAAAGGATTGTTAATAATATTTTTAAATCGTTGCACATTATTTTTCTCATTTAAAAATATTTTCTTTCATAGAAATAATTATTAGATCTAAATTCCTCCTCGTGTAGACACATAAATTCCTTGCCCCAGTAAAAATTTGCTTAAATTAGCCACTTTATTATTTATAATTAACCACTTTAACCTCCTCAGTCCTGAGACAAATTTTACGTGGCACTACATAAACCAGTTTAAAATTACTCTAAAGAATCTCCAAAGATACATCAATCTATATATCGATGCTTCGAATATGCACAAATTTATTAAAAAAGTCTAGATGTAATTTTAAAAATTCTAGAAGCATTTAAATTAATGAAAAGGATGTTTTTGAGTGTCGCTTCCAGGCGACATCAGGACTGAGAAGGATAAAATCACAATCCTTAGACAATCCCTAGATTCTTCACAATAAATCAAACAAATGTCTATATTTTTAAATTGCCATTGCACAACTACGGTAGATATACTTGAGTTCTATTTTCCAGTAATTTTGGAAAAGGGATTTAAAGAGATACCGAGAATAGACATGGGATATATCACGATTTCTTTATGTCACTAACATAGACCGTTCAAAGGCATTATATATAGATAAAGTATTTCTCTATCAATAACAATTCAATTCTTGTTCAAACGAGTTTTTATATGGTTGAAAAACACTTAAAAAAATTAGACTATTGTCTTGTTTAAAAATAACAAGTTCTTCAAATCCTTATTTACATTTATGAATAAGTAAAATTTTGTTTTGAGCTCGACCCAAAAGCTGGTATGAAAAATCGATGACGAGACTTGTTGTTTTCTATTAAATATTTTAATAATTTCGTTTTAAATATTTATAAAATATTACACAGGTTGAAAAAAATATCTGGGAATCTTTATACTCATGAAATTGCTTACTCATTGATATTCTTTCTAACCTTAAGAGTCTACCCGATTAATGGAAAGAAAAAAATGAAGCTAATGTTTGGCCTGTGGCAGATTCAGATACAGATTTCGTGAATGACTTTTAATATTTTAACCCTTTATCTACCGACGTACTTATAAATACCATAAAAATTCCTTATTATAAAAATCTTTTGATACGTTAATTAGTTGTACTACTGTTTGGAATGAGTTACAGATACATTACTTTATTTTGTTCCAAAGGCATTATTGGTTACATAAAAAAATAATTTTTAAAAGGATGATTTTTTTTACTTTTTATCTATTTAGATTTCTTGACGCTGAGGGAGGGTGTTTGGGATTTTTCAATTCGGAAATATTTCTATATTTATATTGTAAGAACAACATATTTGTGCGTTTTATAATTCTACAAAATACCAAGAAAACAATTTAAAATAAAAGATTTTGATGGGATTATAAATATTGCACAAGATCCCTGTAAATTCAAATTCAATTAATCCTTTTAAATCCTTCAATCCTATTGAAATTCTTCAAAAAAATGTAAAATGGTTATGTACTTATTTTAATTTAGTTTAAACAATTTACGTAAAATGCTTTAGAATGTAAAATTTTCATGAATTCATAATGCGGTAGATAAAGGGTTAAATAGATTTTCTTTGCATAACATATCTGATATCAACATCTTTTACAGTGCGGTTCAATTTCATTTGCTTTTTTCTGCATGAATACAGTTTAATTGTATGAAAGCTGTTCAGAAAATGAAACTATCCTCATATAGATTATGTGAATAAAACTTTCACTTTAATATTTTACAAATTTTTTTTTTCATAATCACATGCAAAAAAATTTTTTATTATGCAATATGTAATACATAATGTCAACATCTGTTACTGTTTTTTGCATGAATATAATTTTTTTGAAAGCGGCTCGGAAAATGAAACTACACTCATAAAAAAATATAAGAAAACGAGCAAAATCGAATAAATACAAACGCATTATAAAAAATATCGACCTCATATATCTTGTGAAAAAAATAATCGTTTTAAAGTATTAAAATTTCAGTGAGAAATCTGTAGAAAATCCTCCCATTGGTTTAAGATGAGCATTCGACTTCCTACGTGTACATGTACAAGTGTGTGCTATTAACATAAAAATATGTTTTGTATAATTTTTAAATGTTGTATAGAATCTTTTACTACATGAATTTATTAATTATATTCTACAATTTACTTTAAAATCGTATTATAATAATTCGCCATTTAATCATTAGATGATAAAAATATAATCCTGCTGATCTATTGCAAAAACCTGAGATGCACTTTCTTACTTTCCAGTACCACCATTTTCGAATACTGAAACCCTTCTTAATGTATCATAGAATTTTTTGCATTAAACAAGGCAAATGACGTTTCCGCATTAAAATAATTCAAAATTTGGAAACGTAAGAGTACTAGCTAACGAGACTGTATACGGCAATATTTTATTTTTAATATCGGTTGTGTAATCGGAATAAAACTGCTGAACATTACCTCCATCTAAAAGCACGATCTATTACCTATATAACACATCATGCAATTTAAATAAATCATAAATCCTATTTTTGACATTCAGAAGAAAAAAAAATCTCTTTTTATAAAGACATTTAAATTCCCAAATCTTTTTTAACAATTATTTTTATCTTAAAAAATAGCATAAAATAAATTTTAAAACACAAATATTTTTAGTTAAAAAACAAAGCGTCTGCTGAATAAATCTACAAGAATAAATTTCTCTACTTGTATTATTCTTCTTTCTTGAATGAATTCCATACGAAATAGGGTGTCTTTTTCACAGCTTTTATTGCCTTTGAGAATGCATTTAAGTGCTCAAAAAGTGGATTCATGCTGCTTTATTACATGGTGGCAAGAACTTTAGATGGAAGAATGTTTTTAATATCGAGAGGGTGTCTGAAATAATGTTTATGAATATTTTTATTTTGCTTATCTTAACAATGATGCATGTATTTTTTTAGCGAATACGTTTTTTATGTATACAACTAAAGTAAAATGACATGTTATTGATTTATAATTGCCATATATGTTATCATATTTCTCGAAACGTATTCTCGGGAACACCGGGTTTAACAATATACTACTCACAGATGATCTTTGTTTATTTCAAGATTATGAAGACAAACTATAGCATACAATTTTTATTTTAAGCAAAATTGGAAAAAATTTATAATATAATGATTTCAAAGAATTAGACAAAGGTAAAGGCATTTAAGGATAAAGGTACTATAAGAAGAAAAATTATTTTACGAAATGAACCAATTGAACAGATTTTACATTTTAATCATTAAGGATGTTATATATATTATGACTATAACAATAATAAATAAAATAGGTTTTAAAAATTTCAATAGATCTGTGGTACTACAAGAAGAATTCTTCTAAATATAATAAAGACACAAGAATAATCTTACGAAAGGAACTGTGGACGTCATAGCTGAAATGGGTGCAGCATGTACTACGGTAAGTGTATCAAATCTTTGGCCAAATGGTTATTTTAATTTCAAAGTTGAATGGGGCTGCTATTACTTCCAGGATTTCTTTGATGTCTTCGAAAAATTCTCCCACACAGTTCATAAACAGACGTTTCTTTTTGAAAACACTAAGACTCGCTCTTTCAGAACAACAAAGACACCTTAAATCTAAAAGAAAAACAACTTGACTAAGCACATCTAAGGATTTGGAAATCACTATTGGTGAACCACCTGCAAAAAAACTCAAATCGAATTATAAACGATGTGCATTTTGTTCATATAATAAAGACAGAAAATCAAGGTTTATGTGCCAAAAATGAGAAAAAATTCTTTGGGTTGAACATCAGTAAGTAGTTTGTCAAAATTGTTTTTAAACATGCAAGTATATTATTAAATTCACTAAAACTGTTTAATGTATTATTTTGGAGCATTTAAATACGGAATGTTTGCTTATAAACAATATTAATTTATATTTCAATAACAGAAATGAACTAGGGTATGAGAAAGCTGGAGCAAGTTCTCGCATTCGAAAAAGGATGCGTGTTCTTGCGGATTAAAACATCAATTTAAACATCAATAATGTTTCAGCATTTAAATTGCATTAAAAATTTTCATTCTTTTTACGAGTTATATTATCGAAATACGAGCAAGATAAAACGTTAGGATGTAAAGAAACAAAAAAAAGGTTATGTAACACGCGCATTCCAAAGGAAAAAAAGAAAGAAAAAAAATAGACTGTCACGCGTCACGCGACCTGAGTTTTGCTAAATTAAAAAAAAAAGTAGTTGTAATATTTTTCGTTTAAAAAAAAACTGGCAACACTAGTTCTATTAAAAAAAAATTCTTTTCTTAGTGATGTTCGAATGTTGGTTGTAAGAACTGTGGTTCATGTCTTGTGATTGTGGCGTGCGCCAGAATTATGTAAAAAGCTTTATTTGTATATAATGTGTGTGTGTTAGTGTTCTATATGTAAGTAACGTCTTTTCAAGTAATAAAAAGTATTTAAAAAAGCCTGCAGCCTCCGAGATATCTAAGTTAAGTTATACTCTTTTTTTCTTCTCTTGTACATTTGTAAGACGACTTCTTACAAAATGGCTACCCAACGTCTGGCCACGAATCAATTCCAAAATATTCAGCTATCTTAGTTCCAGAAAAGTTCGATATTTGATAATGAAATATGATTAATAAGAATGAAAAAAATGGCTCGAGCGGTCGTGCTCGTCTGTTTGTGAAGTATATTTTAAATGATTAACATAGTAAGTTTGTTTCGTTGATGTTAAATCATTCGATTGTGAAATATGCACGAAATAAAATGCATGCATGTTTAATGCAAGAAAATGGCACGAGCAGTCGTTGCTCGTTTGTTTGTGAAAAGTGTTCTTTAATGCTTTGCATGTTCTTTGCCTTTAAAGTTCTCGTTCTTCGTTTGTGAAAAAATTTCCACGGAATAATCTTATGCCAAGCACCATTTTCATTTGTTTGCGATATATGTTCTACGGATTGAATTTGTTTAATTTTCTGCTTCAGTCATCGTCGTTTCATCTGATGTGTGTTTATTTTGGAACATTTTAAAGTTCGATAAATACTTTTGTCATATATTTTCAATAAGTAAGCCTAGTTTTAAAGTATCTATAATTCTTTTCGCAAGTTACCACATTTTACCTGTCTGTAACATTTTGCATATCACATATTAGTTTTAATTTATTGATTATTTTACAATTTATTTATGTATTGTGCAATTCCCCTTCCCTCCCCATCCTTATGTTTTTATTCTTTAGTTTAATTTTCATTCTGTGCGTGCATGTTTAATTTGTATCTTGATTAAATAACAACTTTTCTTACTTCGAATAAAAAAGAAAAACAATTAAAAAAAAGGGTTGATAAATAATAAAATAAGCATTTATTTACGTTGATGTTATTTTTCTTTCTTTTTTTTTTTTTTTTTTTTTTTTCACAAATAGGGAATTAATTGAGAGTGAAAAAAGGGGAAAAAATATATTAAAAAGTATTTATACCTTTTATTTCAAGTGTCATATGGTACGTGCTTATTGTTTTTTGTTTGTTTTGTTGTTGGTTTCGCAAGATAACAGAATTTAATTAGAAATTCTATTTGAGTGTTCTGTTGTTAGTTATTTTTAAGCATTTAATTTAGAGTTCCTGATATATTGTGAAATAGCACTGAATAAGTTTGAAACAGATTAAGTAAATTTTTGCATTTATTTATTTATTTATTTTATGAAATAAGACTTTCTTTTCTTTTAAATATATATTGAAAAATCTACATTACGTAGTCTTGTCTTGATAATATGATAATAATATTGATTGAAATTTTAATTATTCAGATATGTTTTGACTTATTTAGAACATTGTTTATGAATGTTGCCAACAATTCAGTACTAGTTTTATATCAGTTAAAATAATGTTTTGATTAAATGACTCGTAATTTAAAGTATATTTTCTTTCAAAAAAAAAAATTAAAATAATTTAAATTTTAAAGATACTTAAAAGTTTAATGAGGTTTAATTATTTTAAAAGTATATTTTGCTAACGTTAAAGTTCACTGTTTTGTTTTATTAATGTCCTGTTTATATGAGTTGTAAAGCAAAGCTCACGTCCGGGGAACAATTTAAATCGAATTTTTAGCATTTGTGGGGTATATGTCTTGTTGTTTTGCTAAAGATAAGAATGTCCGAGCTCAATAAAGCACGAAAAGAAGACCTGTTTCAGGTCGCTGTAGAAATGAATTTAGATGTACAATCCTCTATGACCGTTGTCACATTGCGTGATAAGATTAAATCCTCTCCCTCGTACGAAGTTGATTTCGTGAATTCGTTAGTCAGAAACCAAATTGCAACTCGCGAGGAAGAACAGCGTAGACGAGACTTAGAGGAAAAACAAAAAGCAGCTGAGTTAGAACAGCGTAAATTAGAAGAGAAGCGTCGTTCGGAAGAACTGGAATTAAAAACGTTTGAGATGAATTTTGAGCTTGAGAAGCTTAAGTTACAGACTCAGAGCCAAAGTGTTTCCAGTGGAGCGGTAGGTGGTAATGCGGCAGGGATAATGTCTCATCCATAGAGTAAAATAGATATCCAGAAGCTGTTGCCTACATTTAAGCCAGAGACAGATGATGTAACATTGTTTCTGGTGCTCCTGGAAGGACAGTTAAAGCTTTCGAAGGTACCAGAACACCTCTGGCTTTCTTATTTACTAAGTGTTGTACCCTCTTCTATATCTACGCTTATTGCTCGTGAAAAAGAAGAAAACGCTTCAGATTTTTCACATGTTAAAGGTCTACTTCTAAAAAGGTTTAAAATTTGCGCTGAAAGGTTTAGGCAGTTGTTTTTCACGCATCGCAAGGATAAAGAAATTACTTGGAGAGATTATTACTTCGAGTTACGTGCTTACTTTGAAAACTGGCTTAAAGAGTTAAATGTAACGTCTTTTGAAGCTCTTCAGGATCTGATCATAGCGGATCAGATAAAAAGGTGCGTGCCTGTCGAATGCAAACAACATATGTTAGATGATTGGGAGAATTTAAATTCGCCAGTCGACCTTGCCGAAAAAGTAGATGCGTATGATACTATCAGGGCTACGTTTTCTAAAAAAGATTCGGTTGTACCCCAGGAGAAAAAAGAGTATTCTCGTCGAGAAAATACATGGAAGCAGAGTAAGCCTCCAAAAAAAAGCCAGATCTCATCCTAAGTTTGCTAATCGACGTTTAGAATCCGATATATTTTGCTATGGTTGTGGCAAAGTAGGATTTATAAAGAAGAAATGCCCAGATTTTTCCCCTACGATTGAGAAACAAACAGTGCAAGCTCAACGTCTCAAGCTGTATAGTTTAAATACATCAACAGTTTCAGCTCTAAATGTACCTATTACGATCTGCAATAAGAAGGTATTAGTCTGTGCAGATACATGAGCAAATCGTTCTATTGTAGGACAACGTATGTATAAATTATTTTTGAAAGCTGGTGTTGCAATGAATTCTCATACTCATGAAATAACATTAGCTGATGGAACTACGATGACTAGAAAAACTCTGTCTGCCATTGTGCCCGTAAAGAACGAAGGCCGAGTTTTCAAAACAGAGTTTATTGTATTACCAAATGCCAAAGGTAATAGAACTCTTTTAGGAATGGATTCCTGCGCAAAGCTAACATAGTGTTAGACGTACTAGCAAACAAAAGATGGCATTTTAGAGATAAACCCCAGAAAAAATTCTATTTTGTAGATGTACACGAAGAAGAAATAAGAATGTCTGCTGATGCTGTCGACATCAGTCCGTGTGCTTTACGTAAAGATGAAGACAAAAATTTAAATTCCAATGAAAGGAAGAAACTTAAAGATATCCCGAAAATGTATGAAAAATATTTTCAACCAGGGGGAGCGAAGACCCCATATCTTAAACATCTTGCAAATATTTCGAAAGATGTGAAAAAGCCTGTTGAAATGAAACAAGGCCAGCGGAAGAGATATTACAATAAAAATCATAGACGATTATATTTCAAGCCTGGTTAAAAAGTATGGATTAACCTACACCCAGTTAGCAATGCAGGTAGAAATAAAACATCAAAATTAATGCCTAAGAGAGATGGCCCATACATAATTTTGACTCAAAAGTCACTAGTGACATATGACATTGCTAGTCTAGAAAATCCTACTGAACGAATTGGATCTTACCACGTTTCTGCCTTGTTGCCTTTCCAAGAATCTGAAACTATTTCAGTTGCACCCTAGAGAAAAAGAGGAAGACCCAAAAAGCATCCTGTTTCCTCTCCGAGACGTAGATCGGAAACAGAGGGGGAGGATGTAACACGCGCATTCCAAAGGAAAAAAAGAAAGAAAAAAATAGACTCACGCGTCACGCGACCTGAGTTTTGCTAAATAAAAAAAAATGTAGTTGTAATATTTTTCGTTTAAAAAAACTGGCAACACTAGTTCTATTAAAAAAATGTTCTTTTCTTAGTGATGTTCAAATGTTGGTTGTAAGAACTGTGGTTCATGTCTTGTGATGGTGGCGTGCGCCAGAATTATGTAAAAAGCTTTATTTGTATATAATGTGTGTGTGTAAGTATTCTATATGTAAGTGACGTCTTTTCAAGTAATAAAAAGTATTTAAAGAAGCCTGCAGCCCCCGAGATATCTAAGTTAAGTTATGCTCTTTCTTTCTTCTCTTGTACATTTGTAAGACGACTTCTTACCGTTATTCATTTTTTACAAATGGCAACAAGTGATTTTTGAAAGTAAAAATGATGAAAAATTTCTAATATTGAATAATTATATTTAACTTAGTTCAGCTGGCAACGACTCCAAAAAAATCCATTTAATGTACATAAATCTAACAAAACACATGGTAAATACAATGAATGCTCTTTGTTTAATTTCTTATCAACTATTCTGTAAAAAAACTATTTTTTACTTTGCAGTAGATTTTGAAGTCGGTTCTATTTTTACTAAAAAAGTTTATTTTTCCCTTTTTAGTTTTTTTTATACTAGCTTATGATTGAGAAAACGGTTATAACCATTAATATTAATTTGCGAGAAATCACTAATTTTATTTGTTTTTGCTTAATTACTAAAAAAGTACTGAATCAATTTTGATGAAATGGAAGTGGTACCAATTCGAGAGCAACCCCTTTCAGTAAATCAAAATCCATATAAATTGGATTTATAGTTTTGGAGTAATCGGTGAGCATATATAAAAAAATACATACGCGTCGATTTCTTAACCCCCTCCAAGTTTTTGAAGTCGGTTAATAATTATTAGTATTTAATTTGTAAATTATACGTATAAAAATTATGATACGGAAAAAATTACTGTACACACGTATGTCAGGAGTGGGGTTCGAACCCACGATTTTTTTTCGAGAACCAGAGATTAAATCCGGCGGCTTAGACCGCTTGGCCATCCTGACTGTATACCGTTTGGTGGACTTATTCAAGGTCAATTTACTTTTAATTTGCGAGAAATCATTAATTTTATTAGTTTTTGCCTAATTACTAAAAAAGTACTTAACCAATTTCGATGAAATGGAAGTGATACCAATTCGAGAGTGACATCTTTGATTTGACACAAATAATAGTTTCGGTGTAATCAGTGAACATACATAAGAAAAAAATACATACGCTTAGAATTGATGATTTGATGAAAACATCCTCTTCTTTTTTTAAGTGGGTTAAAAAAATTATAATACGTATGTCAGCAGTGAGGCTCGAACTCATGATCTCTTCCGAGAACCAAAGCTTAAATCAGACGCCTTAGACCGCTCGGCTATCCCTACTGCGAACTTATTCAACGACATGTTACTTTTCGCAAGTCTATTATTTTAGTAATTTTCACTGATAAAAAGATTTCTGATACTCTGTGCTAACGACTAAATACAAAATGTTCTTAATAGCATAATTAATATTAAATTTGTTAAATATATATGTAAAAATTATAATACGGTAAATGTTACTGTATACAAGTGTGTCAGGAGTAGGGTATGAACCAACGATTTCGTTCCAGAATCAGACATTAAATCTGGCGCTTTAAACCGCTCGGCCATTCTGTCTGCACCCTATTTTGCGAAGCTATTCAACAATTTTAATTAGCGAGAAAAAACAAATTTTATTAGTTTTTGCCTAAAATCTAAAAAAGTACTGAACCAATTTCAATGAAGCGGAAGTGGTACCAATTCGAAAGCTTTCTCTTTCATTTAAAACAAAAATAACAGAAATCGGTTACATTTTTTCGCAGTAATCGGTGAACATACATAAAAAAATACATACGCGTTGAATTGATAACCTCCTCTCCTTTTTTGAAGTCGGTTAATAATGTGGTTGTGATATAAATACGCAAGAATAAGCTTTCAAGATTTTTTTGTTATTATATTGACCAAATTCTTCCTTAAAGTAAGCCGATATATTTATTTTTTATTTTACGGCATTTGACGTCATTGAGATCGTAGTTAAAAACTCAATAAAATGAACTCCAGCTGCTTTATAACTTGACGGAATGATTTCGCGACAGCAGTAATTTCTAAATTCTAATGGTTTCCATAAATAAGATTTATAACTATTTTTATGTAGTTTATCTGAAAAGTAATGTAGTACGTTTAGAAGATAAAAATATTTCTGTCATAATAAATATAAGCGGTTAAGTTTAGCTTATTAGTTTAAGGATCAGGATGTAAAACAAAGTAACTAACATTGAAGTTTCTAAAAAATTGATTAACGTAAAATTATTACGGTTTATTTTTTCTGAAAACTTATTTCGTAAAACACATCCGATTTGTTCCACAAATCTGAATATTTCGATAATGCTCTGACAATGTTGAACAAGATTTTCTTGTTAACACTCATTAAGCATATATATGTATATATTTAAAGTATTTAGCTATTAACCAAAGTATGCGCCTATGTAAAAAATAAAGCAATGTTGTAATCATAATGTCTGTAATCATAAAACCTTGTAAAAAAGGTGAAATATGATATTTAAAATCCTTATATTATAAATCATGTATAAATCAATATTTAGAATATTTTGAGTTATTTTAATAATGGCTACAAAGGGCACGATGCATGTAAACCGAATAATATTTTCTTTTTTTTCTTTTCTTAAAATATTAACTTTAATCTTTTAGAAATAAAGAGAAGCAAGTAATAATTAGTATGAGCTTATGTTCAGGTATATAGAGAACTCAACAAAATATACCGTAGTTCGGAAATCCATTAAACGATGGATACTTTGATATGCATTGTTAGTTTTACCGCGATCAATACTTAAAATCTCATACTAGCTAATTTTTTACAACTGAGGCAGTGAACATAAGTAATTTTGAAAATTTTTTGTTCCCCACTCCCCCCCCCCGCATTGTGATTCATAAGTTGTAATTCCTCGTTATCATCCCCCGCCCCTCCGCCAATGGCATCGTTATCAATATCTAAATATTTATTATTATTATTTTATTTTATTTATATATTATTATAATTTTTTTACAATTAATTTTCTTTCTTCTTTTCGTACATTTGCAATAACATTCAAAGAAAATCCAAGAAAGCACTTAAAAATGAAAATTTTTTTGACATAATCGATAAAAGTCTGATATTTTCATTAGATAAATTTTTATTCCTTCTCCGTAATTTTTGTGCCTGAGGAATATTTTAAATTAAATTAAATAAAATGATTGAGTTAAAAATACACAGGTAATTTAAACTTTGATCAAAATAGATGACAATACAAAATTTGTTTTTCATAAATCGTTTGTTATAGTGTAAATAACCCGAATAAATTTGAAATGGAGTATAATAAATATTTCCTTTTTTGAACCCAATTTTGTTACGTTAGGAATCAAAAGGCAAAAATTGAACTTTATTAAACATATCATGGACATATGCAATAATGTTAATGTCTGGGTTTTCATTTGTTTACATTTTTACCATATTTTTGAGCAAAAATTGTAATTTTGCAGTTTTTTAAAACGTTTATAAGCCATTTTAACGATAGAGGGGGAAAATGGCAAGTTACAAACTTTGACAATTCTGCCTTACTATGTAACACCACATTAGGCATCAATTTCAGAGATATTTCTAATATCCTTTAATTATTATAATGTTTTTCATTTTCTCAAAATTTTACGAATTTTCAACTTTTACAACTAATTTAAGATTAATTATAGCGTTAACATATTATTACTAAAGAAATATGGAAATAATTTTCAAGAGGCTACAATATTATACAAAGATTTAATTTATGCTGAATAGTTTTCAAGATACGGAACTTCAAACATGCAAGTTTGAACGATCACAGAGACGCCATTTTTCGTTACTAGTTCTGTAACCAGAGCTGCTAAAATATTTTGGATTTTTGTCCACATATTTTGGAGCGATGTATTTGAATATAAGTTGAATTTATGCACCAATTTTATTAGAATCGATAGCTATGTGGCCACGATTTTTTTTTAAACATTTGCTCATTTTGACTCGAATGATCCTATAACAAAGCATTTAGAAGTCATATACTTTTTCTTACTTCATTGTAACTTTTCAAAGAATATTACTGCGACAGTTTCCAAATATCATAAATCTACTTAAATTACAAGCGGCAGAATACGAGCCTTTATTGACATGTTTTTTAAAATGAAGTAAAAAGAAATCTTAAAAGATGTACATGAGTGGAAATAAAGATTTTCTGTCATAATTTAACCATTCAACTATATATAACTAATATATAACTTCCATCAAAAATGACGGAATGTTGATCTGCGTTTCATCTTCATAAGACTTCATACAAATGAAGATTTTGTTATTGAAGCGTTTATATTGTAGAAAAATACATTTTAATAATAACAAATGAGTTCTATAAATAAAAATTATGAGGAAAATTTTTTTATTCATTGTTCAATTTATGAAATACACTGGCCTCCAAAAGTTAAGGTACAATATGTTTTTCGAAGCTCACTAGAAAAAAAATGATAGATTAAACTTCAAAGTTTATATGAATGACAATAATTAGCTTTAAAAAAACTTACGCAAAAATTACAGCTACTACTTTTATTTTATAGAAAATAATAGGTATTTGTGAATGAGCCAAAATAGTGCAATTAGGAAGCTTTCGTAATTTCGCGTGTAAGTTTTGTTGCATTTGAACTATTGTTGTCAGTTTTCTTCACAACTAGTAAAGTTTAGAAATGTTTAAAAGAAGTGTTTGGTCTAGAAGAAGTTAAAGTGGCGGGTGGTAGGATGGATAGAAATGGAGTTGTCACAGGCCAATACTGCTAGACCCTCAATGTGTCTCGTTGTGTAGTCCAACGACTTTGGGATCAGTATCAATCCGATAATTCTGTGTCCATAAGACATGGCCATCCACGTCTCAGAATACCTGCAAAAGACCGGTTTCTAGCTCTTTCGGCACGAAGGAGAAGAAGTAGTACTGTGCCGTAACTCATTGCAGACCACTTTGCAGCTTCAGGGAGAAGAATCTTCGCAACTACGGTGCGAAGACATCTTTACAATGCAGGTCTCTATTCAAGGTGACAAGTTGTATGTGTCTCCCTCAACAGACGACAGAGAAGGACCCTCTTATTTTGGGAAAGATAACATGTTTCCTGGACTAGACAACAGTGGGCTTCTCTACTCTTCACAGACGAATCCAGATTCACACTTTAGAGCGATTCATGATGTCTTCTGACCTAAAGAAAACAACGCACTTGATACCATCAATCAAACACTGTCGGAACACACAGGTACAGAAACGGTGGAATCATGGTTTGGGCAGAGATCTCACTCGGAGGCCACACTGACCTGCATGTCTTTCCATGGAGGAATTCTGACTGGTGCAAGATATCGGGATGAGATACTTGATTCATATGTTCGCCCATATGCCGTTTATATTGGCAATGATTTCATTCTAATGGATGATAATGCGAGACCACACCGAGCTGTGGTTTCTGAGAATTATCTTTAGGATCATGATTTGCGGAAATGGAATGTCCATTTCACTCTCCAGACTTGAATCCGATTGAACACCATTGGGACTATTCTGGAAGACAGGTTGCGGGTTTAAGTCTCCTGCGAGGTCATTTAATAAGCTGGAACAAGCCTTACTCCATGTCTGGAATCATGAGAGCATGCAACGTCGATGCCGCCAATGCATGTAAGTCCGGGGTGGACACATTTTGTATTAGAACTAGTTCTTAATGTTTCTGTCACATTTTACTGCATAATACAGCGATTTACTGATTTCTCCAAGAATGGAATTTTCCATCACGAGTGCTTTTTTGTTGTAATTTCTTTAATACTTTTAACTTAAATTAATTTCTATATCGCATTTCATAAATAACAGATTAGCGTACATTTTCTTCAAATTTGTTTTTTCCACATTCGTTCAGTTGCAAATTAGACGCAAAAAACCTATTGTACCGTAACTTTTGGAGGCCAGTGTAGTTCAACAAAGAGATTAGCTTACGTCCACATGAAATTTGATTGCATTGTGAATGAAATTTATATTTCTTACAAAATGTAATTAAAATGTGAGAAATATATAACAACATGCACTATATATATATATATATATATATATATATATATATATATATTACAATGAATGTAAAATTTCAAGTTTTAACGTCATAACATTCGAATATAAGTTTAGAATGAAAATAAAATTGTAATTAATAAGTGAATGTGGAAAAAAAATTTCAGTCATACAAATTCAATCTCATAATTCAATTACATCTGGAGGGGGAAAAACCTCTTTTTACTTAGCAGGTATATAAGCAGGTAAGTGTTAAGCTCTTATAAATTAATAAGACAAAATTTAAATTATAATACTAATTTTATTTATGTTGAACAAAAATCTAAAATTATAGAACCTAAGTTGAAAAAAGTAGATATTGAATTATATCAATATGCCAAGTTCTTTTATTTATATCGATTGTCAATAGAAGGCACCAACAAAATAGTATTAGTTTATTAATATCTTATATTTGTTGCTCATAATAGTTTGTTATCCAGTATTTTTAATTTCGAATTTAAAATATTATAATTGGAGATTTTTTGAAGATTTTAAAGAAAAAGAAGGATAATAAATAAGACACAATGTAGATTATGTAGATATTTCCAAATA
Organism: Maratus speculifer; assembly: GCA_964019185.1. NCBI lineage: Eukaryota > Metazoa > Arthropoda > Arachnida > Araneae > Salticidae > Maratus > Maratus speculifer. The sequence continues at coordinate 345,639,375 of OZ025292.1, forward strand.
TGGAACAGTCAGCCTACTTTTGGCATCTAAATACTTATTTTTAACGTGCCACCCATATAGGGGCCGTCCATAAATGATGTCACACTTTTTTTCTATATATTTTACTTCTCCTCTTTGTCACTAAGTGTCACCATTTCACATTACCCCCTCCCCCCCCCTTTTTCTCACATACCATGCAGTATTACATAAACACATACTTGCAGTACAAACAAAGTACTACGTATCAGGTGATATCTAAAATTTTATTTTTAAACTTTAACTATGTGTTTTAATGACATTTATGAGATGAACAAGAAAAATGATTTGTGTATTAATTTTGTATAAAATAAGATATTCAACAAAAAATTTACAATAAAAAATAATTAATACAGAATAGTAATAAAATTTTAATATGAAACAGCGATTCAAAACAGTAGTGTTTTGGTATTTGAAATATAATTTAGCATATTTACCTTTAAATTTTATCTTTATGAACACAAAATATTTTAATTTTAAAATAATTTCATACTTCATAATTTAATATGTAGAATTTTAACGTTTTTATTTTAACCAACATGTATGATGTCACATTTCTTCTTACCCCCTTGACACAAACTGTCATAATTGCATGAATTCCACTCCCTCCCCCCCTTTTCAAGCGTCACATCATTTATGTACGGCCCCTAAGTTGCTTTTCCCGAAGATGGCAATGAACTCGATATCGTCATATTAGCTTATTATATAAATAGATTATGGCATTTTTTAAAAAATACACAAATTATATGTCTTATAAATTTCCTTTCATAATAAATTTAAAGCAAAATAGTTTTTGCTAACAATGCTTTATGTTAGAGAGCTAAAAATATTTAATAAAAATAGAAAAAAAGGCGACTCCCTGTAATATAATTATAATAGGATATAAAATTAATGGCATATAGTAAAATATCCGACAGTATAAAAATATTTTTGATCGTTATAAATTCAAAGTGAAATATCATAATAAGTTTATGAACACCGACATGCTTCAGATTTCAATCCAAAATAATTAAATTTTAACGTTCAACAAAACGTTCTTATATTCTTGATTTCACCCTTTTTATAAAAGTATTATATAAATATTTAAGTATAGTAATTATTAAAAATGCATAAATGTAAAATTTATAAAAATATTAAATCAAAACTAAAACTACAAGAAATGTATTCCTTTTCAATTATATATTTGTAACACAATAATAAAATTACATTTTCAATGGACAATGACATTTTGAAAAATATGCGACAGCAATTTTTTTTAATTCTTAATAAATTAAACCTTATCTATCATTTTCTATCATAAATTTATCAACATCAACATGTTAAAGATTTAAATCCAATAGAATTTTTTAATTTTTTTCATATTATCAGTTTCATCTTATATGGCATGTTATTCCAATATTATTTTTTAAACAATAAAATCAAACAAAAAATCAGAAGCTTTCAAATATTTAATTATCTACATTTTAAAAAGAAATATGTTCTTTTGAAACATTCAAATAAAATTAGTTTGAAAAAAAAATAGGTTTTAAAGATCCCTCTTAGAAATATCTTTTCTTTTTAAGAATATTTGATTTTGATAAAAAATTATCCATATTGAACAATGTTTAAACCATAATTATTTGTATTTTTATTCTTCTTACACATTAAAATTAATGAGTGATTGCTTCAGTTAAAATAAAATAAAAAACATATTTAAAGGTGTTCATTTAAGATTTATAGTTGCAAAACTGACTGATTTTGATGTTCACATCTGACTATATTTTATAAATATGCTTGCATAATAAGAAAAATAAGGAAATACCAAAAAATGTATTTTAATCCAGACAGTATTTTTTTATGTAATTTAGACGTATAAATAAAATTTAATTAGAATAATTTCTAAAAAAAAATGCATGATGAAAAACGGAAAATAAGTCGGAAATTTCACTTAAAGTGAAGCAAATGAGATGCGTTCGAATTATATATATATATATATATATATATATATATATATATATATATATATATTTAAATATTCCGATCTTGGTGGAATAGTATACAAAACTTCGAATGCAGTATAATGTACGAAATCTTCTGTGCGTCCCTGTAAATACTACCTGCTTTCTATTATACAGTAACTTTCAGCATATATTAATTTTATAAAATGAGATACATTTTAATGCAATTAAAACGTATTCCAAACAATGTTTCCCCAATACCATTATGTAATGGAATATTTTTGTGTGGCCCTGTAAATTAATAACATTTTCGTCACAAGTTGAAAAGAATGTATACTTTAGTATATACTTATAGATGCTATCTATTTTTTGCGTTCGAAAGAGTGTAACAATGTTATAATGCACTTGATACTATTTTTTCCCATTGGCTGTAATGTAATAGAATACTTTTCATTGTCCTTTAATTAAACTATGTATCCGATTTTCATAAAATTTGAAATGACTCAACAAAATTATGTAACAATTATATGGTTTAAATTTCAAAGATTCGGTTGGGTATTTTTTTGCTTCTTATAGGCGGACGTACTGAACGATGACTATAGGGGGCTATATATATTTACTTAATTACGAACACACCTAACAACTCTGAATCATAACGTACTTTTTTCTTTCTTTCTTTCTCAGTATTTTATTTCTATAAAATTTAGAAAGTCATTAATATTACTTTGCACAGGTATCTTATAACATTTACCGTCTTCACAAAATTTTTCGCGCTTTTGTAATTACCTGAAAAATTCATCTGTAACATGCTCGTAAAATTGGAAAATCCTCTTTTTAAAGTGTGAAGGATTTTAACCTTTCTTTTTTGAATGGAAGTTATTAAATAAAAAAAAATTCATTTTCACACAATCCGCAGAAATAAATTCATACATTCATCGCAACAACCACCTCTCCGTTTAACCCTTTATCTACGGATGGTACTTAAAAGTACCATTAAAATAACTTATTATGAAATTCTTTTAGCACATCAATTAGTTGGAATACTGTTTAGAATGAGTTACAGATACATTACTACTTTATTTTGATCCAAAAGTATTATTGGTTGCACAAAACAAAAATATTAAAAAAAATGATTTTTTTTTTTTTTTTTTTTTTTTTTTGTATTTTTACTTACCCATCATACGTAGTATAGGGTAAGTCTTGCAATCGTTTTGAAAATCGAAATTTTTTTTTGACGGATTTACACGTTTTAGATAGTGGAGATTCCGAAAAACATATCTTTAGAAAAAAATTTTTGCCGTCCGTCTGTCTGTCTGTCTGTCTGTCTGTAAACGCTCTATCTCCCGAACAAATTGAGATAGAGACTTGAAATTTTGTATGTAGTTAGTATGTAAGAATGGGACGAACCCTATTTAATATCAGCAACCTCGATTATCCGGAACTATTTTTTTCGGACTCTCGAAAAATTCGTTCTGATGAAAGGTATATAAAAATTTTCGAATTTTTTTGTTCTAAGGAATGGACGTAAAAGGCAATAAAATAACACACATTTTGCATATAGAACGAAGTCGATCGGATTATTAGTTGCCGAGATATTTGTAATCTTGTTTTCCACATTCTTCGATTTTTCATGACCCTGTATTTCATCCAAAATTCAATTCAGAAGTATATTTTAATTGGAAATGAGACGCTTAATCCGACGCAGTTAATTGTTAGTTAATAGAATTATTATTTTTGGAGTTATAAGGATGTTTCTTTTACGCAGTTCGGTAATACTTGAGTAGTTTGGCGTTTTATATAATTTGTCGAAATTGGTACATCAGCAGTTCTTTAATATAGCATTACTATGTATATTAACAATATTTAAATTTAGTTTATGAATTGCAATGCATTGTATAAATAGTTTCACATGTTTTATTTTCATATACATATCCATGATGGGTAAGTATTACGGTGGCCCCCAACGACTAGTTTTAGTTTTCTTGGCGCTGAGGGAAAGGGATGGGGATTTTTTAAATTCGAAAATATTTCTATATTCATATTGTCAGAACATCATATTTGTACATTTTATAATTCTACAAAATACTAAGAAACTAATTTAAAATAAAAGATTTGAGTGGGGTTATAAATATAGCACAAAATCCCCTGTAAATTCAAATTTAATTAATCCTTCAATCCTTCTAAAATCCTTCAAAAATTGATTAAATGATTATGTAAATCTTTTAATTTAGTTTAAACAATTTATGTAAAATGCTTAAGAATGTAACATTTTCATGAATTCATAATTCGATATATAAAGGGTTAAATGTTGTACCTGTATGAAAGATGAATGAACTTCCTTATATAGAATATATTTTTTGTAACAAGGAGATTAATTTACATGTTAATGGTATTAAAAGTCACGGTTCAGCCAAAAATTTCATTAAGTAAAAAACTTTGTTCATTTGCGACTTCGTTAAGAGGAAATTCGATTGTACTGCTCTCATTTCAGGATTAAAACACATTTTGTTTTAAATGTCATAATTAATGATTCCATACATTTTTTTTTTATACGTAGAGCAAATAAAAGAAAAAAACTGTGAATAACATATTTTTCTTAATTTTGACTTTCGAGGTGTGGATATTCAGGAGATTTTAAAAGTTAGAACCGTAACTGTATAATACACTCAATTTAAATATACAGAAATTGAATTATAATTATTTATCTTTCTCCTAACAAGTAATTTTTCTCTGTTTTTCTAAGTTAGACTCATTTTAAATTTTTGAATAGGAATTGCTAGACGTTTCAATATTACTGAAATCGGTACTTACGTATTAACGTCACCGCAGCAGAAGTTGCGCTAATGCGCCACTAAAGAGCAATTTTGTTGTTCGCACACGCACGCAATTATCGTTTGGATTCCTTGTTGCCTTGTTTGCTGATTTTTAACGCCATTTGTTCGTGCTATGGAAATGCTTATTTGGTATTTGCCAAAAACGAAACAGTTTTGAATCTATGTTAAACTCTGTATCAACTCATTTTCCACCGAAATCCGATTGACTATTTTATTTTTAAATAAAGTGTTTTGAATTTTGAAAATGTTTTAATTTTAAATAAAGTGTTTTATTTTATCGCAAAAATTTTAGGTGTAGATTGGCAGAACTTAAAAACCGCCATATATGTAGCTGCGGTGTCGTTAATACATAAGTACCCCGAAATCCTTAACAGGTTTCTAAAACACGCGTTTCTGAATTAATCTTTAAGTTAAATGGCAGATGTTAAAATTGAAGCGGACTTTTTCAAAAATCTTACGTTGTATGCCAAGAAAATTATTTAATTTTAATATAAATTTTTCTTCATTACTCTTTTTAAGTTTAATGAGAAACAACGTTTATGAGAGACTTCTTGAGGTTATGAAAGGGATATCACGATAGCATTTTAAATAAACGTTATAGTACCAATAACTTCTTAGGGATAAATTTTCATTTTTAAATGTTAAAATTGTATGCGTTTAACTCTTTTATTTTATTTTTTTTAAGGATAATTATTATAAGAACCTTTACATGAAAAAGAATAATTCAATCAATTTAAAAACCTTTGATAACTGCAAACTATTATTGGTCGTCCAATGGAAGCCTTGACAAGACAGAGAAAATGGCGTTGGCAAAAAAAAGATACTTTAATAAGTGTTTTCTGGTTACCTGCTACACCTGTTTCACATACACAAGTAACGCTCTCAATACCTTACTCAATTTATTCATAACTAGCTGTGTCGTATATGTATTTTTCAATACCTTTTGAATTATTTAAAGCAAAAATTAATTTTAATTATAGTTTGCATTTAAAAATATTTATTACATAAATTTAATAAATTTTCTTTTTAAAAGTAAAGAATCGTATTTACAACGTGAGCGACTAAAAAGTGATAAAATTAAATTTTACAAATTGCATTATTTTTAAGTAATTATATTACATTGCTTTCAAAGAACATCAAGACACGTGGACAATAAAGTTTAATTGGTGTATATCATGCACTATTGAAATTTTGAATCTTATCATTATCATGAAGTTGATGAGCCTACAATTTTACCAAAGTAAGGATGATGCATTACTTGCCTAACTCGTCGAAATGATGTTTCATAGTTGAGTATAAGTAGAGCCACTGCTATATGGCCATAACTGGTGCTACATTCACCAACTAAAATTCCGTATACAAGAAGTAATAACTGTGCAATATAGATTACCTTTTTATGATGTAATAACTACAGAAGCCCTTTACTTGTTATTGCACGTAAACAGAAGTTGTTTATAACGTGTAATCAGAAGTGCTTACTTTAACACATGTATAAACAAATATATAGTTAACCCCTTGGGGACGAGCGACATGTATACGTATCGAAAAAAGGCTTAATAATCCGTGTTAATCTCCACCAGTAGAATTTTACTATAAAATTTATCTTATTGATCTCGATTTAAAAAGACACATATTTCTGTTTTTAAAAACCGGTGATTAACATTAAAAATTTCGTAAAAGACTCCCGTCGCGAAGGGGTTAATTTGTTTTGATTTCATAGTTCTTTATATCATTTGGCAAGAAAAATCACATTCTTAAGTGCAAAATACGCCAACTTAAAAATAAATAAACAAATAAATAATAAAAAAAGCCAAGACTCTATAACAGGGAATTAACCTACACTATATTGCCATTGATTATGGGACACTTGCGATTTTAGACATTTTACTAAATATCTAGAAAAATACATGAGGAATCATCTCGAAACTCTTAGTGTATAAATATAATAGTATACGTCATACATCTCCGTGAAGATTTTTTACCGAAACGCTATAGGGGACCGTCAACAAATTAAAAAAGAATGAATATCTTTTGAATAACCCTGTCAAAACTAATGTAGCAAAAGCGCTCAAACTCTAGATTATGATTGAATGCCTTATTGTAATACACTGTGTTCATTTTTATGCAAATAGAATGCACACTCGCAGAGTAATTAAGGTTTTTATAAAAATGGTCCCAAATTTTTCCAAGTTTTTCCATTATAATTTTCAGAGTTCTTAATATAAAATAATATTTTTTTCAGAAAATATGACAAACAACATTGCACACAGTACCTTGTAATCAGAATTAAAAAATAATAAAAATTGTATGAAAAATGAGTAGGTTTACTATATAATTTTTTACTGCGCATGCGTCAAAGATATCAAAATTTCATTTGCATATTATGTTAGCTAAATGTATAGAGCAACTTTTGTAAAAGTCTCAAAATCATAGCTTGAAAATTCTGAAAGTAATCGTCTATAGAAAAAGGACAAAATCCGTTGTTTCCAAAATGAAGCAAAAAAATGAGGGATTTTATCCAAATGCAGTAGTACATCCCATATTGTGTATTCTATATTGACACTAATCAATGAATATATGGATACAACCCCTCTTGTTTTTGCTTCATTTTGAGAATAACGGATTTTCGACTTATTCAATTGACGATTATTGTCAGAATTTTCAAGTTATGATTTTGTGACTTTCACAAAAGTTGCTCTATACATTTAGCTAACATAATATGCAAATGAAATTTTGATACCGTTGACGCATGCGCAGTAAAAAATTATTTAGTAAACCAACTCATTTTTTATACAGTTTTCATTATTTTTTAATTCTGATTACAGGGTACTGTGTGCAATGTTGTTTGTCATATTTTCTGAAAAAAATAATATTTTATATTAAGAACTCTGAAAATTACAAGGAAAAAACTTGGAAAAATTTGGGATCATTTTTATAAAAACCTTAATTACTCTGCAAGTATGCATGCTATTTGCATAAAAATGAACAAGGCTTATTACAATAAGGCATTCATTTACAATCTAGAGTTTGAGCTCTTTTGCTACATTAGTTGTGACAGGGTTATTCAAAAGTTATTCATTCTTTTTTAATTTGTTGACGGCCCCCTTTGGAGTTTCGGGAAAAAAATCTTCACGGAGATGTATGACTTATACTATTATATTTATACACTAAGAGTTTCGAGATGATTCCTCATGAATTTTTCTAGATATTTAGTAAAATGTCTAAAATCGCAAGTGTCCCATAATCAATGGCAATATAGTGTATTATCGATTGCAATGATTTACAGAAACTCAAAAAATGTGTACATTGTAAATGCTTCGAATGAATTACCTACATTGGTTAAAGATTGGAATCATAGTCAAAATATTTGGAATGTATTGCCAGAATTACAGAATTATTATTGGTAATAAAATATTATATTATTTCTATTAATATTGCGCCGATATTGGTAAAATGTAAACACTCTAATGCTAATGAAAAGTTTCACGAAAATATTGAAGAAAATATTCCCTGTTAATAAAGTTATCCTTATACAGTTACTCGATTAGAACTGTTGCACATTTTGTTCTGCAAAGTCATAAAACGCATTTATTATTTTGTGAAATAAGCGCGAATAATTAAGAATAAATGTATATATTAAGATATATTATGTATATTAAGTATAAATATTGAAGGCGGCTGAATGGAAATAGGTTTTTATGAACATCAATATCAATCATTTCCACAAAGAGTGGCGATAGTATATTAAGCCATTAGTGTCAGAAGTTAGAATTCACACAGTTTTCATTTTCTTCGCCACATGATATCATCGATAGCTCTTTATTTTCCGATATTGACCCATTTTAGCGTATTTGCTTAATAATAACTTTTCCTTTATTCTACCAACAAATGTAAGTGTGTTTTTCTAAAACATAAGGTAAAACCTTTTAAAATTGGAGGACCCGATTATCCCAGCTCCATACTAGAGATGGGCATTATTTAACATAACAGGAAAAATATTCGTAATATTAACCAAAAACTTATTATTCAATAACAGATTACCAAAAAGTCCCTGTTAATTTTGGAACGCCTCGTATGATAAACATTTTAAAAAGAAGAAACAAATTGTAAGGCTGAAAATCGTTTTAGGAATACATATTTATAAATTAATAAAAGTTTAGTTATATAAAAAAAATTCCAACTTATAAATCTATTTGAATTCTGAGGCAAAGAATTTCTATTACTGCAGAAAACAAAAATCCCCATTAAAACGCTTTTGAGACAGAAAGAGAGAGAAAAAAAAAAAAAAACTATGAAATTTTTTTTTCGACGCGTCATTGTCGATCTACGATTCCAAGACATTAAAAATCCCTTTGGTCTAATCAAGGAAGCCAATCATAGAAAGCGTTTTCCTTTTGCATTGTCCAAGACATTAAAAATCCTTTTGGTCTAGTCAAGGAAACCAATCCTAGGAAACCTTGTCCTTTTGCTATCTCAAAAGTTCACGTGATAAAATCTCTCAAAAGCTATTCGTTGTTGATTATTCTATGAATATTTAAAAACATCTGGCTTCGATTCTTCACAGAATATATTTTATCGTTTGAATTTTTTATAACGCTCACAGTTACAAAGATTAAAGCAGTTTTTAGAATAACGAAAATAACATTTATTGAAAAAAAAAATAGCTGGAATAATGCAAATTGCTTTTACCAAACAAGCAGGTAGAATACTGAAAAAGAAATGAGGGGAAAATGTATTTTTATTCTGAAGTACGTAAATGTTAGTGCATGAGGCTTGCAGATTATTAAAAAGCAAGGAGATAATATCGGCCATCTTTGGTCATATTTTTAATGGGAATACTTGGTCATATTTTTAGTTTACTTTGTTCATATTTTTAGTGTCGTCGACGACGACAAATTAAGGATGTATTCGGAAAAATGCTTTTCCACCTTTAACAGCTCGAAACTTTCGGATGCAATTTCAGAATATCAATATTCGATCATTTCTGACGTATTCACGAAATCAAGCTCTTGGAAAAAAAAATCCATAAAAATACGAAAATTGCAATGCACGAAAATTTTTTTCAGTGTGCAAAAATATTTTTAAAATCTCAAAATTTTGACGTCGACGACGAATAAGTAGATTTTTACCAGTATTATTTGTTGAACATAGCAAATATAGATTATTCACTAATTTATGATATATTCGTAAAATCATTTAATTGCAGGAAATTTCTTGTAAAAATATAGAAATTGCACTGGCAACAGGAAATTCTTTATAAAATATAAAAATATTGCAAAAATTCCAAAGCGTCAGTGGCAAGAACAAATTAACAAGACTTTCAAGCACTATTTTTCATCACGGATTAAAAATTTCCAAATTCGTTAATTTCTGACGTATTCACGAAATCATGGCATTGTAGAAAAAATCCCGCAAAAGTATACGAATATTGTACAGACAAACAAAGTTTTTAAAGTGAAAAAAGATGTTAAGTCTATTCATCTTTCTCAACATAATGATGATGTTATTATGTCGATGATACTATTTTTATGAATATTTAAAGCCATTATTCTCATTCATAATTTTGAAAGATAGCTGTATTATTATAATACATAATAAAAAAGAAAAACCTTGAAATACCTACAAAATGATTTTTTTGTAATTTACTAGTGCTTTTTTTATTGTTTTTTATACATTGTAACAAAAAAGAGTATTTTGTGAAAGAGTATTTTGTTTGCCAGAACTCGGCTAGAGCAAAATTATAGTTCTAACAGAATTGTCGCAGTTTCGTACGCCTCCTGACAGATTCTCTGACAAGGAAATTCTTCGGCACTAGTATTTTCTCATAGAAAATCTTGCCTTTTTTAAATATAGCAAATTTTTCAATTAAAAAAATGACCACCCGACCGAGGGGAAAGCCAGTTAAACTGATCCCCTTTCGATCCCAGCTCTCGGTCACCTCCCCCATTAAAGGGGTCGGGTCGAGATCACCGAGAGGAGATCCACAACCTCCAGCCTTCAACAACGAGTTCCACACAATGTGTGTGTGAAGTGGAGTCAGTGAGGATCGAACCCACGACCTCCAACATTGTTGTGGCAAAAGGCGTGACGCTTTAACCACTCGGCCACGGAGGCCTCGCATATATTACTACAAAGAACATATAAAAACTTTACTTACAATATAAAAGTATTTAATAATAAGTCATTGTTGCATAATGTATTCAACAATAATATGGTTTGCTTGCAATCGCCCTTTAACCTGGAAGAGTAAAAACAGAACTCATCTGTAAAACAGTGGACAACAATATTTCTTCTTTAAAATGACAAAAGATGTTTATTATAGATTATAAAAAGAATATTGCCCAGTTAAACTGATGGCATTGAGCTCACAGGCTACGCGTACTAATTGTACATTACAGCCTTATATTTTCAAGGGTTAATTCCGTTCGAAAAACAAATTAAATAGGAGAAACAGCCCCCCATTTTCCTATTTTATACTTAATCATTGAACCCCATAAACTAATCAAAGACATGATTTATCATATAAAAAAATTTATATCCAAAATTCAGAGCAAATCGGAAAATTCTCAATAAAAACCCATTTATATAATTTAAGAGGAGTTATCCCCTTCTTTTATACTTAACCATTAAACTTCCAAAACTATTCAGAAAATTGAACGAAATGTGATGATTCTGCATAAAAAAACCCATTTATATCCATTAAGGGAAGGGGCATGAACCACCGCACTGTGGGGTATTTGGTGGATTTAGCCGGCCAAAATTATTTCTTACTGAAAAAATGGAGTAAAGTTTATTATTGATTGGTTTATCATATTATTACGACTCTTTAGTAGTTTTCGTCAAAAAATAGAACTTTAAAAAAATATATATATAGGGTACATGAAAAACATTGTAACATGTAAAGTGCATTTGAACTGCAATAAAATAATTATAAATACTTTTCTTGCGATTACATTCGATCGCTTAGTTGAAATGTATCTTTTCATATTAAGTAAGTGAATAACAAAATTTTTTAACTCTATATTACAATTTCTTTCACAAAATCAAATGTATACAATATTTTTTCCTTTTTGTTATAATGAGTCTTTTGATGTTCTAAAAACAATATCAAATACCAATGCTAAACCAATATCAAAATATGTTGAAAATTTAAAAATTTTCTTTTCAAATATTGTTACATATTTTTTTTAATTAACAAAATAAAATTTAATTTTTACAGTTTTACAGAGTTAGTCAAAAGTAATTTAAAGAAACCAAACATTAATTTGTAATTTAAATGATTTATTTTATTAAAAGTATATAAAATACGACAAAAGTCACACATAAAAGAATGTCTATACATATTCTGTGACAAAATATAAAGATTATTCATCTGATGATTCGCCTTCGGACTAACTTTTATCACTAATGGGATCTAAGTCACACTGATGGCCTGTATCAATGCTGTAAATTTCAGTAGAGGTGAAGTAAAATTAAAGTCTTTTTTAATTTATTTATTTATGTTTATTTATTTTTTATTTCTTATGTCTCCCACACAAGATAAAAAGCGACCTGAAGGTAGCATTTATTGATTTAGAATGTGTAAAATATACGATTCTCTTGAAAATTTTCGATCAAAAATTTTGCGATATTGCCGAAAAGGTTTATTACAAGCGAGTAAAACTTTTTCAGACAGCTGTACTAAGGAATGTGGTGCATTAGGAATAATTGTATAAAATTTTAGTAACTATTGCCACCATGGAGTACAATAGATACAAATTCGCATATAATTTGCCCATGTGTGTCATATTCAGAAAAAAAATTTGATACATTTTTTGACAATGCCTCTAAGATGACATTAAAATGAAAGAGTAAATTAAGATTTATAGCCGCGATTTCTACAGCACAATGCAGATCAGTAATGACCATTAGGCTGGTGTTCCTAGTATTGGTGTTCCCATATCCCGGTTTAGGTATCTCAACAAGTAGCCGCATTTTTAATTTAAAATCATGCTGAATTATTCTCTTGTCTTGATCCACCAGACCCCTTTCCTCTTTTGACCGAATACGCTAATTTTTAAGGAGTAGTTTATACGAAATGAAAAATTCTCTCGGATATTCTGATTCTTACATCGAGTATGGATAATCCAAACTCCAGTGACCTCTCTCTAATCTTGTTAGTTATGTCCAAACTGTAAGTCTTTTGAAATAGCTCTATAAATAAATCTATGCATTGTTCATTTTGTTTCAGATGTTGCATTGCGAATTTTACTGTCGATCATGGTTAATAACATGTTTTGCCTTATATCATGGACAATTTATCTATCAACAATTAATATCAAACAGGTTTTTCAATCTAATATGGGATTTCTTTCTTAGTGATATATACAGACTCTTGCAGAAACTTAACTCTCATGGGTCGATAGAATCATAGCCGAAGAAGACGTTTGATTTTGCCAAATGATACTTTTGTATAATATTAAAAAATAAATTATTTCGCAAACAGTATTTTTAAAATAATACTGTTTAGATAATGTAAATTGGAACTTTATTATGACCGCAGACGATAAATTCGGACGATAATTACAATTTATCTATCGTAGAATACATTTCACATTGAAAGGGAGATGGAAAAAATGTCATTAGTCACAGTTATGTGTTTGAGACCGAATCTTCTAAATTAGCACTTATTAGCAGCTACACTTTTCAAAATTATTAAGCACATATATTGAACTCTTTTTTAAAGTAAAAAAGAGCATCGGGATCCACCGGGATACATAACAAATGTTTTAAAGAATATTGAAATTAATAACGAAACTTTAAAAAATGTACGGTATATTTCATCTCTCTTAATCATGTCTGTTAAATAAACAAATATGAATGTATGCATGAGCATTATAAACGCATATACATGGGCTTTCAACAATCCAGAACTATATGATATAAGCAAAAGTTAACGAATTAAAAATCGAATGAAATAAATAGGCACTAAATGAAACTTTCAAGTGCATTGAAAAAATTTAGTGCTACAATCAAGTTTTACCTTCTCTGGTACTTAATTGCTCGCACAAAGGAAAAATTTATAAATGTACGATGGATCTTCATCTATTTCTCTTCAAAATTAGCAACATTTTTATCTCCTGAACAGTGTTTCGAAAAATTGACTTTTGGCCGGCTAAATTGGAAAAATACTCCACTGTGCACTGATTCCCCCTTTTATACCTATCGAATGAACTCCAGAAACTAATGAGGGAAGCTCCTTATTAGGATATACCTGTATACGAAATTTCAAGTGGATCGGATATTTTTATCATGAGTTATCGCGTTACGCACGTACGAACGAACGTACATACATACAGAACGGGCGGGCACATAAGCTCTCAGTCTATGATAGCCTGTGAGCTAAAAAACAGTTACAAAAAATACAGACAGTTTAATTTAGCAGTTAGAAAACACATAAAAATTATTTTCAAAATGAAGCATTAAATGGCCCTCGTCAGTAATATAAATGACACAAAAAACACGAGATACAACAAAATTTAACCTATAGTTGAAGCCAGAAATAATTAAATACGGAAATAGGTAATCGAATAAGATTAATATGGTATATTCTGGTGGGAGGGAACTAGATTTATTCAGTGAAAATTTGGCTATTTCGGTATATACATAGGAGGCATGGTACATCAAAATAGCCAAATTCCCAAGTTGTTTAAGACTTGTGTAAGAAGAGCAACACTGGTAACGCACAGGTGAGGCGAGTTAATAGCATCTCCGCACGAAGAAAACAACCAAGGATGAAGTGCCACATTCGTCTTTTTCCTTTAATTTATTATTATTATTACTATCATTATTTTAGAATCAACCAAGACGTGCTTTATAGACGTGAAATCATGTACTGGTAGATTACAGTACCCCCCCCCCTCATTCTAAGAAAGAATAATGGAAATAATCATTGGTGGTGCGAAGGGGGCTGAAGCCTTTTTCAGACCGCAAGATTAAACTATTTAAAGTTTTCTAAAATTATGAAAGTTTACTTTTATCATCTTTTATAGATTCTGTAAAATAGAAATTTTGAAAAATAGTAATTTTTTCACAATTTTTTCTTACTTAGAATTTTTTTTATGAAATTTGAAATATCAGCATTTTTAATATTCATTACTTAAAATAATGTTTTTTTTTTATTTATCAAGGAGGTTTAACCCTTTCCGGCACACTGTGCCCGGTCTGGGATATCTAATTTGATTCCAAACTTGCAAACGGCAGCAGTAATACTTTAGTAAAATTTTTCTTTTGAGTCATTCCATGTCAACTGGCCTAGAGGCTCCCACTCGACCCCCTTCGATTTTTATGAAATTGATACAGAATATACATGTGGGTATATGATGAACATTTGGAAACTGTTTAGTGCAAAAAATTGTATAGTTGGAGCACCAGGGATCCATTTGTACCAATCACTATTTCATGGTTGTAGAAAAAACGGCCAAATCATGAAGTTTGGCATCATATTGCTCATGATATATGATACCTTACTTATTGAAAAGAGGTTATCTAGTACAACTTTTTATTCTAAAAAATGTAATTGCAGTATTAAAAATCACAAATCAAAACTATCGTGATTACTGGGCCTCAAAGTAAGCCGTACGGCGAATCAGGTTGAATTTTACCCTTACTTTAACATGCTGTAACTACTGCAAATAATATTTTAAAAAACTATCGTTTTACAAACTTATTACCTATGGATATATCGTAAAGCCGCTGTAGTTGCTTTTTGATTGCTTAAATATTCATTAAATTATTGATGTTCAAAATCTAATAAAAAATTAAAATCGTCGATTTTGCCCCATATTCAAAAGCGTATATCTCAAAAGGGACACTTCTGATTTAGTTACAATTAGTACCACTGGAAAGAGCATATCTTAATTTATAAAAAAAACTTTATTTCATTTTGGGCCTCGTAGATACAGAAGGAAAATAATAAAATTCAAAAACCCGTTGTACGAGATAATCTATATACATACAAGAAAGGTATATATTACGACAGGATCTTTCAACATATTTTGCACCATTCTTTTTTATTACAACGATTAATGCATATAATAATTATCACTTTTCCTGGTCACAGTTACTTCCCCTTTACCATTATGGATGATTTGTAACCGCATTGCCAATGAGTTATATCCAATAACCAGGCAAGACTAGCTCCTGGTTGGGTATTGCATGTTTTAAATCTTGAATGCGGGTACCTAACGGGATCCGTAGATTATTATAGACTAAATATTTTGCTTATTTCAAGCTCCCATTATGTTGAATCCTGATCCCCAATCTATAAAAAACATTACTCATTGGTTCAGTTCATCAAATTTCTTATTGATTGCGATTGCAACAGCTTTCGGTAAATTATATTGCTGACTAATTTTTGTTTTTATTGGAAATGGAACAGTAATTATGTGCTCTTCCGGAATCCAACAAAGGTATTGTATAGTGGGCTAATAAAATGTTTTCGAAGGTCCATGAGGGTGCATAAAATTTATTAAGACATCGTTGTTGAGATTTTCAATACCATTTTTTCAATACAATCTTCAATCTGCTTCATTTCTAACGTGTCATGATCTGTGTGAACCCATTGTTTAAATTCAATGGCGTCTTCTGGATCACTATCTTCGAAAATACTTTCCAAAAAAAGTTTTAAATCATCTGTTCCAGGACATTCTTCGCAGCGATGAAGCGTACAATCTTAAGAATTCAAGTCACAAGCTGTTTTACTTATAAGAAATTTATAATCTACATCACTTGGGCAGTTTGCTAGCATCAACTTTACATTTTGATGCATTTTACATACAGATTGGGAATGTAGATTTGCTGCAACGACAGCCACACACCATTTTGGTTTTAACTAGCAAAATTTGGAGAATCCGATTTCCGGTCCATTACTACTTCTATAGACTGCAAACATTTCTTTCAAATTGCTTAGTAATAGATGTTTCTGCATCTGAAATTTCCTTCCATCTATCCGAGCAGAAATGAAATCTTTTATTCCTGGACATATTAGATTAAATTCTTCATCTTGAAAAAAATTTAATACTCTTTCTTTTGTGTTTTCTGGCAACTTCTTATCAAACTTTGCTCTAGGTAAAGCCCATATCCCGATGACTGCTTTTAATTTTCGCGCTGCTTTTACCATTCTTTCTGAAACTTCAAACTCTTCCATAACTTCTTCTATTGTTCAACTTTGAGGTGCCATTGTTAATATTTGTATTTGTTCTGGACGTTTTGACAACTGTAACTTCTCCTTCAATTCTTTAATTAGCTGTTTGTAATCTAAACAGTCTAGGCATTGGTTGCATGTAGTAGGTTGTCTTAATTTACATGGATCTATACCAGCAACAATAGCTATTTTCTTTGAAATCACATCTTCAGTTTCACTTATCTTTCGCTTTGCAAAGCTTTTAATATTTCTTGCTGATGTTCGTTGAAATTTTAAAGGAGATAAATCGATAGCTGTTAGACTTTTGTTCAACGTTTCTGTTACATGTATTTCATCTTGCTCCAATTCTCTTGAAGAAGAGGACCATGTTGTTCCTGTTTCTTCGAATTTTTTTCTGCATGATCTACATATTCTTTGGTCTGGTTTGACATTTTTCTTAGTTTCTTAATTTCTTATTCTGTCAAATGATTAGAACTTTTTAAATTGATGGACCGCAAAGATTTTCGTACGCAATGATTGTCTTTAGTGAAAGGATCACAGCATGTTCGCTGAAGAAACTCAAATTTATGCAAAAGCAATGTTTCGTGATGAAAGCATATTTGAGAATTATCTTCAAGATGTAATAAACTTCGGCAATGAATTAACTCATGTTTTTCAGAGGAAAATTCTTTAAAAAGCTTAAAACCTTTATGTGCACAATAAGTTGTCAAATGACACTGAGAATTATCAGCACAGCCAATGTTGCATTGACTCTGATCATAATCATGAGAATCCATAGAGCTAAAATCTTGATAGAGAATATTTTAACAGTAATGTAAAGCATAAACTGAAACAGAAAAGGAATATTTTTGTATAAATCTTTTTAAATATGAAATACCCAACCAGGAGCTAGTCTTGCCTGGTTATTGGATATAACTCATTGGCAATGCGGTTAAAAATCACCCATAATTGTAAAGGGGAAGTAACTGTGACCAGAAAAAGTGATAATTATTATATTCATTAATCACTGTAATAAAACAGAATGGTTCAAAATATGTTGAAAGACCTTGTCGTAATATATACCTTTCTTGTATGTATCTGGATTATCTCGTACAACAGGTTTTTGAATTTTTTTATTTTACTTCTGTATCTAAGAGGCCCAAAATGAAATAAAGTATTTTTTTATAAAATAAGATATGCTCTTTCCAGTGGTACTAATTGTAACCAAATCAGAAGTGTCCCTTTTGAGATATATGCTTTTGAATATGGGGCAAAATCGACGATTTAAATTTTTTATTAGATTTTGAACATCAATAATTTAATGAATATTTAAGCAATCAAAAAACAACTACAGCGGCTTTACGATATATCCATAGGTAATTAGTTTGAAAAGGGAGAAAATTTTAAAATAGTATTTGCAGTAGTTAGAGCATGTTAAAGTAAGGGCAAAATGCAACCAGACTGGCCGTACGGCCTACTTTGAGGCCTAGTAATCACAATAGTTTTGATTTGTGATTTTTAATACTGCAATTACATTTTTTAGCGCAAAAAGTTGTACTAAATCACCTATTTTCAATAAACAAGGTTTCATATATCATGAGCAATATGATGCCAAACTTCATGATTTGGCCGTTTTTTCTACAAGAATGAAATAGTGATTGGTGCAAATGGACCCCTGGTTCTCCAACTATACAACTTTTTGCACTGAACGGTTTCCAGATGTTCATCATATACCTACATGTATATTCTGTATCAATTTCATAAACATCGAAGGGGGTCGAGCGGGAACCATGCCAAAATTTAGGACAGTTGACATGGAATGACCCTTTTTCAATAAAAAATTTAAATTAAGGAATTCAAAATATTTTAAAAATTCGTTCGTAAATTCCGCTGTCAGTCGATAATTTCTCATTTTAGTACAGTTTTTGCCCGTGCTGGAAAGGGTTAAACATTTAGAATTAGCCCCGTCAAAAAATTTCAGAGCCCCTTCCAAAGGTTTCCCTGATTTCTCCCCCCTTTCCACTACCCAGTCTTCGTTCTGTATCAAGTCAATAGAAAAAAAATGTATGTCCGGAAACGGCACATCTCGTCCATTTTTAATGAAAATTTATTAAAAAAAAAAAAGAAAAGAAAAAAAAGAAAAAAGAAAAAAAAGAAAAAAGAAAAAAAAAAGGAAAATTGGATCGAGCTCGTTTGAATTTCGTGGCTAGATCAGGAAAATATCGATCGCTAAAATGTGCTAGTCCCCTCCAAAGTTTAATCCTGGGAGCGCCAATGTGTATGAGATAGTTTAAAGGGTCTCAAAAATCTCAAAATTGAGAAAAACTGAAAAAAAATCATTTTCAGCATTTAATATCTTAAAATATGTATGATTTAAAATTACAAATTTAAGATGGAAGAGATGGAAGATATAAGTATATATCCTTTCATTTTGTGTATTAAAAAGAAATTGCAAGGTGCATAATTACTATTTATAGAGGGATCAAAACTGTCAGACATTTGATGAAAGTAAGATTAGTATAACAGTTTATGCGCATAATTGTAAAAAAAAAAAAAAATTGTTTTGAAACTATGAATGAAATTTTGAGCCTGGTTCATACTTCAGATTGTTTTAACTACCTTGAACCTAAACAAATTTCCATTTAACGTATTTTTACACTTTTAACACAAAATTCCATTTAGCTAATGCAGAAACTTGAAAATTTCAACAATATAATTCCCTCCCCCCCCTCCAATTAAAAGAAAAAATATATTTTTGAAAAAAAAATGAATTTTTGGTTTCTTTGTTGCCGAGAGGCGGTAGCAAAAACAATAATCTCATAAAGTTCACGACTCAAATTCCAGAATTATTTCAAACTTAATTCGCATATTAAAACGCAATCGGTCTGACAAGTCTTATCTTGGTGGAAAACACCTGAACACATTTTAAGGGTTGACTCGTGGCTTACCATTATGTTTTCCTGCACCCAAAGTTATGAAAACATGGAGGACTGGGAGCAGGAAAACACAATGGTAAACCTACCAGTCAACCGCTAAAATCCGGTTTTCACCAAAATATGATTTGGCAAACCGATTGTGTTTTAATATGCGGACAGAGGTTTGCCTAATTTTGGAATTTGAGCCATGAACTCGATGAGGTGATTATCTTTGCTACCGCCTCCCGGTCGTAACTAACATAAAACACGTGCTTTGAAAAATTCATGAAAAAATATTCAAAAATTCTTGAGCTATATTGCGCGTTATACACACACACAGTCAAAAAAAAGTCAGGGGTCGAATTTCATTCCGTAATGTTAAGTCTAAGAGCGTTTAATGCATTCTTATATTCAAAACATCTAAATGACGAATTATTATTTAAAAAAAATCAGTATTCTCTTTTTAAAGAATATCTCTTTTTTTCTAAGTTTTCAAAATACTTTTTAAATCTATCTATAATTTTATTAGAATTGTTTAATTTGTACGTGTTGTTCGTTATTTTTTAAACATAGTGTATTCAACTGAGTATGAATTTTAGAGATATTTTGACAAAAAAAGTAACATCCTTTGAGAGAACACTAAAAAATGAGTTAAAAATATTAATTTCTTAAGGAGATATTTTGAATATAAGGATGCATCAATCCCCAATGGATTTAACATTACCGAGAGGAATTCGGCCGCTGAGTGACTAGCATCCTTAAGACAGTAAAAATATATTCATCTACAGCTAAAACTTACTGAGTTATTATGCTTAGAATTTTATGAATTTTTGACGCTTTAGTTACCGTAAATAGGAAACGTGTTTTTAGTGCCAGAAAAGCTGAAAATGTTTGAAATTAAAAAGTAGCATAACTAGGTACGTTTTGTCCTGTAAAAATTAAGATTTTAACCAAAAACTGATTTTAATGGTGTTGATTCATCTGATCAAAAAACAGCGTCTATACTCACGTCCCAAAATTATTTCAGACATTTTGTTACAAGTCTTCTATATAAAACATCTTTTTAGAGGATACCATTAGGTACATGTTATAAAAATAACAGGTTGTTGGAACCTGTTACTTGTGTAAGTATGTAACGTCGTACCCTGTTAACCAAAAATAACTCTATTTCCCATCTCTACTCCATACTTCCACCACTGTTTTGATTTTTAAAAAAAATTGCATATTTTAACGAAGAATTTCTGTCTTAATTAAAGCAAATTTTTCAGCTGTAAAATATTAGTGAATGTTTGATCGGATTCTAGAAAATTGATTATTAATCATGTATAGTTGATAATCTTCCGGTTTATTGTTAAATTAAATAAAGACAGAAATTGTAAGATAAGATTAAAATTTATTAAATGTTATTTTATACATTCTTATTTCATTAAATATTTTTTCTTCTTCAAATTATGATTATTTGACTTTAAAAATGTTTGGAACTTATACTTCCACGATCGAACAAAAAAACTTTTGTAAATCACTAGATAATATTTTTATCTTATCTATTAGAAAATTAAGCATTATGGAATGCCTTTATAAAATTTTCGCAATTTCTTTGCTTCAAGAAGGTTAATATATAAAAAAGAAAAAACAAAAAGAAAAAAAAATGTGTTTCGTTATGATAATTCGTGTGACTTACCAAAATCTCTCTGAGTACAATATAGCGTATAAAAAGTCTGCTACCGTGTGTGATTTCATACGGTAACGAAACTTTGGGCAACATCATTTTCGGGAAAATCATGACTTATTTTAAGTTTATGGTTTTTATCTACCAATTTTCTGCGCCGGTGATTCTAACCTTAACAACTATCCCTGTATCATTGGGATTGCATTTTTGACCTTGCAATGTTGTGTGATTCCCAGTCGTTTAGATGTACTTTATTCCTCCAAGAAATTTATTCCTGCACTTTTGAATCAACCTGTAAAAAAATCAACCGAAAATAAAAGTCGGACATAAAATCAGTTTCGAATATTAAATACTACATAGAAATTCATATAAAATAAAAAAAATTATACATATATAAAATAATTATTTTTTAAAACAAAATATCTCCTTAAATCGAACTTACTATCTAAATATAATCTAATGTTATATAGAAACGTTTAATTCATTTACATAAAGAAATATTTGCAATAAATATTTGATGTGAAATATAAAATGCAAGAGAATTTAATTCTCAGATACGATAAAAAATTTTAATTTTCAAAAGACTTGTTAGTTAAAATTACTCAAGATCAAAAGACATCTCCGAAATACCTTACTTAAAATTTTATTAAATTTCTCTAGAGAATTAATTCGACTCTTTTAGGATGGAAACGACATTCTTTTATTTTGTTTTTAGCTTTTTTTCTTTAGAAAGATCATTAAAAGTTATCCCTTTAAGAATAATTGTAATTATTTAGAGCTGCTTTGAAATAATTGTTTGAAACGCATTTGAGATGCTGCCTTTTTTATCGTTTTGTTGATTGTCTTCAAAAACTAAAGAATATTTTGTCTTTATAAAACAACTGATAGCATTTTAAACCATTTGCTGATGTAGTTGTATATATTAATAATATTCTTAATGCTTATCCTCATAATCATACTATTTTAATAAATATCATGTTTTTTGAAAAAAATCTAAGAATACAGTAAGCCCAATTTACCGATAGTTTCCAAAGATTGAAATACTATAACATTAATTTTAATTTAACTTAACGCGAAAATAAATGTATTTAGTCTGCTGAATGTGGTTTACTATTTAATCTTTATTAATTATTAAATATTTTACATTTAGTTAGACACTTTTTAAGGAACATCTGAATAATTATTTCGATGTTGTTCGAATGAAGAATCATTTTAAAAAATACATGCATAAAAATGTTTCGTTATTATTATTATTATTATTATTATTATTATTATTATTATTATTATTATTATTTGCATTTTACAATAAAACAATGAATTACCCAAATCAGTGCTATCCAATACGGTGCCTTTTGAAGGATATTTTTTACCCCCCTTATAATGTTTGCAATGACTGGTTCTTTCTTAAAAGCTCTTAAAATAACTAGCTTTTAAAAATAAAAATGCATTCTATAAGATGTTTTTCTCTAAAACCATTAATTTCTGAACACTTAATCTTTAGGGATTTTAAAGTTTTTGGTTTATTTCCTTAAAAAAGAAAACTATGCAGTAGGTTCCTTCCCAAAAGAATTTTGTTTAAAATTTATTTTCGATTTTCTTTTTCAATAACATTTTTCAACAAAGTTGAAAAGTATATTTAGGTTTGTATGCTTTTATACTAATTTACCTTGTGATGGAGAGTCCCTTTGTAATAAAGGCATTCTAGTATTTTGAGTGAGATTGTGACGTCAATGTTCTAACATGTGTGGCGCAAAAGCGACATCTATCCTTTATGCAATTTTAACTTTCCGGAGTGTGTGTGGCGTCCTCGGTCTAGAGTTAACTGCGGTTATGAGTTTTATGCAAATTTCTAGCTCCGCTTTCAGTTTGCAATGTATAAAAGCTGTGATTTGGAGTAAGCGTGTGTGTGTTGTGTGGCGATGTGAGCCGAGATAGCCTAATATTCTTTAAGCTAAGAGATGCCTAAGAGTTGAAGGTGGAAGAATCTCAGCAATCAAGTCGGGTAAAAGTTAATTAGCACTGTGAGTGTTTGAGAATAAAAGATTTTCTGCAGCCACGGGGTGTTTTCTTACAATTTAAAGTAAGATTAGACCGCGACCTGAAAAGAAGATCCGGGGGTTAGTGCTCTGAGCCGGACTTAGTCGTAAATGTGAGTATGAGTTACAGTTTAATCTCATAGTATTGTGTTTAGTTGTCAGAAATATTGAACTTTGGCTCCACTTCCCATTCCCTCGATATAATAAATAAAAGTGTTGAATTTTAATTAACTTAAACTATATTCTCATTTGACCGACACGTCACCAGCGACACCCCAAGCCACGTCACAGCCTGTCCATGCTCTATCTTGCATAAATATAGTACTTTCCCGGATTGGAAATTCGAGTATCTTCTCGGCTATGGACGCAGTTCTTATCTTTTTTAAAACGTATTATATGCTTTCTAAAATGTTTATTTTGGTATCTTCGTTGTCTTATTCAGTTGTGAAGTTTTGTTATAGTTTTCAAGAAGTGTTGAAAAGTGTTTCAATATCTATGATTGACGGTTGATTTTTCGATCATGTTTTATTTTTTAAACTGAAAAATTGCACTATCAGAGCATGATATGGGTTGTTTATGGTATAGGTATATTGTGAGACATAAGTATTAGTATCTTTGAAATATGCTCATATTGTGTAAACATAGGTACTTCTATCACAAATGAAACCAGGTAATAATCTTACATATGTTTTGAGTCTTTGATTGTTTTCTACCGACTATGGTGCGCCCAAACTTGTTGAAATGTTGAACAAGCCAGTACTAAGACACATTATTTTAGATTAATTTTTAGCACAATTATTCAATTTGTAAATAAGTCATAACAATTGAAAATATCCAAATGGGTGAAAAAAGCTAGGGCAATTGTTTGATTAGGCGATATAACAGCAGAACACCATGTGAGCTATTCCGAACAAATACTGGAGGACTAATTCACCAAACTACCGTTTAACAATAATAAAATTTTGGTCTGATATCTGAATCAGCTCAACAGAATAAAATGAAGGTTATTTTTTGAACTGCAACAAATATTGTTTCTGTAAACAGCGTTACGTATGCAACATTTGAAGCAGTTTTGAAAATAATATTCAGTTTATTCTGTTGAGCTGATTTGGATATCAGACCAGATTCTGAAATTCTTAAAGGTTACTTGAGTGAAATAGTCTTTCGGTATTTGTCTGGAATGGCTCACTTGGAAGAGCATTGGCAGCTTCATCTAATTCATCCTCATATCGAATCCTGGCTCGTGATTTTATTACCTACTTGGAAATTTACAATTGTTATAAACAATGTTATGTAATACGTTTTCTACATGTTGTATTTAAAAAAATCTTAATTAATGTATTTTTGAGCAATGTACATATAAAAAATTATTTAAAACATAGATAATTATAACTAACTAATGAACTTTTCTTTTGTTATAGATTTTAAGTTTAATCCCGGGAGCATAAGAAAAGGAAGTTAATTTTAAGACATAGTCAGCTTAATTCTGCGGTACAAAACTTCGTACAGTGCGGTACACTTCAAACTTAGATCAAACATATTACATAAAGCTAACAGAATGGCATTTTTGTACCCTCCAAATTTCATGCTTTTTGATTTTCACAATTTCATTATTACTTGGTTTAGTTCAATATTACTTGATCTAGGTTCAATATTACTTAGTTAATTATTAGGATTTCGTTCATCTTACGGAACTTTACTCTTTTCAGTCTCGGACTCTGGCTCAGGACGGACTCTGTCTATCCGTCCGTCACAGAGTCCGTACCCATAAACAGAGATTGTTGGTTTTTATCAAAATTTAAGTCAGAGACTTCTAATTTTGTGTGCTTGCAGTTGAATACTTCGTGTCACACGACAAATCATAAAATTTTGAAAAAGTGTATAATTTTAATCAAAAAAATTTTATCAATGCTATCCATTCATTTTTGCGATTTAAATTTTAAAAAAAGGAAACCTTTATTCCAACGATTTTCGTGTAGACATCATAGCATAGGGATAAAACATCTCGCCAGTAAACAAAAGGTTCTCACTTCGTAACCCGGTGCTGAAACATGAAATATATACATATATATATATATATATATAAATTACTGACAAATTATAACGTATTTTTTTTAAATTCCATTTTCTTTCTATTTTAAAAACTATTTCGATTTATTGATGATTCAGCATTCTAAATTTCTCTTGGCATTTTTTTTTCGTTTTTAGAAATTAAAAATTTTATTTATATCTCGGCTATTTTTTTTCAAATTCGGATTTAAATAAAATTTGGAATTTTGGATATTATTTAAGTAACTAAATTTGTAAATTTTTAATTTGATTAAAATAATTAACTCCCTTTTATAATTATATTAAAATTAAATTAATAGGTTCTACCATCCATGTAAAAATTTAATAATCATAAATTAATCATTCGGATTTATTAATTAAAGGATAAATTATTTCAAAAAAATATTAAACGAAATCCCTTTACTGACAACCACACTTACCCACTTATTTTATATACTTTCCATGATTACGTACCTTGTTTTATTTTATTTTTACCTGGATGTTTATTTCCATATTGATAACTAGAATTATGGTTTAAGTAACTTATCATTACGAGTTTGAAAAAAATAACCACGTAAAAATAAAGAATAACTTGCCTTATATAAGAGATACCATTAAATATTTAATTGTCACTTTTCAAATGATTACATTATAAATCTTGCAACAACAGTTTGTTCATACTTTTTGGATAAATGGATTTGGTGTAACCAAAATTCGTAAATTGTTTATTAAAATAATTTTTACTGTTTTTATCATTTTTATTTAACATATTTGCTAGACGCTTTGTTAAATGAGTTATGAGTTTAATCATATATAATTCTTATTATGTGTGCCTTAACATCATCTAATAATTATGAAATTTGACTTGCAATATAATACTTACAAGAACAAATTTACAAACAATTGATTCAAAACACCTTCATAGTTGAAGTTTATCAACTTCAAGGTTGAATTTCTGTGGACATACAGTGGCGGTCAAAAGTTTCCGGCCACCAAAAATTTTTCAGTTAATTTGTAACTATACCCATATGAAGAAGAATCTCAAAGTGATACTTATACATTTTATTGACATAATAGTCAGGAACTTACTTGTGGAATAACATGTAAATATCAATAAATTTAATTGACAAAATTAAGTACAAAGGAAAACGCATGTTCTCAAAAGTTTCCGGCCACCTTCGCAAGTTTTTAAAAATATGTACTGTAATACAAAACTACAGCAATCAACGACATTTATATTTAGTATTTTATAGTATTAGTATTTTATTACCTTTAATAATAAGTTCTACGGCGCAGTAACGTGACATTATTACAATCAAATGTTAAAGATCTTCTATGGTAAGTTTTTTCCACATTTCTTGCAATATTTTGGAATTTTCTGCTGAGTTGGAATATTTATAGTTTGGCAGACGTTTGCCAACTTCTTTCCAAAGATTTTCTATTGGATTCATGTTTGGTGTTTTGGCTGGCCATTTGAAAAATTAAATTTTTTTGTGCGAAAGCCATTGCTTGCATACATTCATTATGTCATTATCATGTTAAAATAAATAGCTGCGACCAAAATTTTCCTCTAATAAGGCAGAAAATAATCTTGCAAGATGTCCTTATACATTGCGTCATTCATCTTGCCGTGGATTTTAAATTACGGACTGACAGTTTTTTAAGAAAATACTCCCCACATTATAACGTGTCCTCCCCCCTGCTTTATTGTAGGAATAAGATATGTTGAATCCCATTTTTTGTTGTTAGGTCATCGGACGTAGTGTCTGCCATCACTCCCAAAAAGGTTTCAAATTCTATTGATGGAAAAATAGTACTTTTGTCCAGTTTTCAATATACCAAACTTTGTGTTTTTTGGAAATCGCCGGTCGGTACGTTTATATTTTTTTACCTACAAAATATTTTTGAACACTGACACTTCCATAAAGTTCTGTATCACGTCAGCATCTTGATACGATATACCGATTTATTTCAACAATATTTTCATTTTGTAAATAGCCGTATATTGCAACGGAATTTTTATGCTGGTCATCATTTTTTTGATAATTCTGTCAGCGAGAATAGTAATTTTTCGAAGTCTTCCGGATCTCAAAAAGTCTTAAAATCCACGATGACCTTTATATAATTTTTAATTGTCGTTTACAGTCGATTTTACCGATCGATAACTTTACCGCAATACCTGGAGAAGATTAGCCCTTTAGTGACAAATTAATCACTAATTTACAGACAATATCTGTTGAACCTTTCAATTTTGAATTTGGACTATGCTATTCACGTTGATTCATTCACAAGCACGACCAAAAAATACTTTACCTATAGAAAAAAACTAAGGAATGATGAGTGGCCGGAAACTTTTGCACACGTAAACTTCAAATTCTACCCCTTTGCATGAAGCGTCCACTGTATCCAATCAAAATGATCACGTGATCAGAGTTCATTCACATATTCTTAACTTTTGAAGCAACTGTGCTTCTTCTTTGCTGAAACCTTCTGGTAAATTAATCAAAGAAACTAATTGGCCGGAAACTTTTGACCACCACTGTATGTGTTGATTTTTATTGGCTGGAAAATTCAAAGAATCTTTTATTAAGTCAAAATTTCATTAGTTTTGATTTTGTTATTAAATTTCTGTAGTTAAAACGCATAAATGTTTAATAATAATCTGAAGCGAAGATAAATTATTCAAGGACATTTTATAACGAAATGAGTATTGGACATCACAACCCTAAGTTCAACAATAAAAACGTCAGATGTTATATTTTATTATAACATTGCTTTTATTGATTCTGGATTTATATTTTATTATTCGCGTAAATACTACACTCAAAAGGGTTTCTTGAATAGATTTAGTCAAAGATTAAAAAATACAAAAAGAAATAAAGAAAGCATTTAAGCATTTCTTCAGAACGTACTTAATCCACTGCACTGCAAGAGAATATAAATATAACCATAGTTTTTTTTTTTTTCTTTTTGGAGAAATGTTAGCGGGAAGTATTGCTTTTAAAATCAAGATTCGGAAGCAATAAAATGTAGAAAAAATGTAATTTAATACATAAGTACATTTCAAAATCAATATTATTAGGAATGAATTAAAATACGCTTTTTTCTGAAACGAAATAAAATTTCCCCCTAAATGTGGTTGGAATAATTTCAATTTTATGAAGGTTGAATACTCTCAAGAATGTGATCTGTTTTAAAATATTTAAAAGATTATAATTTTAACATTAAAACTCTGTTTTGGATGTTAATTTATCTTTTTGCACCAACAAATTGAATAAAGCCAATTATACCTGTTTAAGAAACATGAAGTATGATTGCAGCTCTGTGTCAGAGATAATGTAATAATATAATTTGAAATAATTATATACTTTTGTGCAAAACTTAATTAACAAACAATTTTCGAACATGTTCTTACATAAAAGAAAATTATATAAACATCAGATTTACTAAATAGATATTGTTCTTGTATTATAGCTGATTGGTGCGTTATCTGCTTCATATCATACGTGGTCAAAAATGTTACAGTCACTACGTTTGTAAAAATTATACTAATTTTAATTCGTCCCATTATTATTCATAAAATATCGTTACATGGAGATTCTACCGAAAAGTCACAGTGACTGTTGTTTTGTGACGGGTCATCAGCTAACATTACAATGAAATCACCTTGTGACTTTCACATGATTGTCATCTAAAAACTAAATGCTGAAGTCCCATTGTGTGATATACCAAGTAATGTAAGAATGGAGTAGCATGATGACTTTTGGGTGATCTAGTCTGTACTATACATTTAGTATTGCGCTCCTTTGTCAAAAGCCTCTAGACCTTCAATTCATATTCTCTCATCTGGAAGCACATCACAAACCAGCTTTCATGATAATGTGACAATAGATTTCCCAAATGACGGTCACGTGGAAACCACAAAGTGACTCGTCAAAAAGTAAGTCTCAGAAAGCAGAAGTCATGGTGATTTCTCAGTGTAGTGACAAAAATCAATCAGACGAATGAAATATACTTTATTTCATTTCATTGTGGTGAAACTTGTGATCTTTTATGTCATGAATGAGACTTCAAATCTATTGTCTGTGCTGATAGGTTAGTATATATACTTTTCATTTTCTGTTTCTAGAATGTCACTTTGAATACTTGCGTGTTCAGAAATTAGCAATTTGTGTTTGTTGCTTAAATTTTAAGCTCTAATTTATTTATTTTATAGCTGTGTTGTCTCCAAAATTTAGAAAGTAACTTTTCAAACTTACAAGGGCACCACCAAACATGGTGCACACAGATTTTAATGATTTCAAAGTATGTTGTAGGGGTCATACCACTAATTATACAGCTGAAAGGATTCTTTCAAATGGGCCTTAGTTTTTGAGAAATTGGGGGTCAAAGTTCAGCGTATATTTCAAATACTTATTAGTACGAGCGCTGCATGTGAATCGGTGGCGTCGTGGCAACGAACGAGCCTGCAAGTCGAAAGGTTGCGGGTTCGTATCAGTCCTCCGCCTTTTACATATTTTTATGTTTTTTTACACTTCGCAAATTATAAGCAGAATTGAAAATTCGACAGCTTTGAACCTTTTGATATTTTCTGAAGAGGACAGTTTACATTTTTAACATTTTTTTATTATTATTTTTTCAAAATATGGTGAACTGACTGCACTTCAGGGTTCAATTAAAAGTACATTTTGAAACAAATAAATAAATAAAAATTTGTATTTAATTAAAATTTTGAAAAAGTATAAGAAAATTTCAATATTTTAAAATCTCCACTACTTTAAATATTATTATTTTTAGATTAATCAGTCACTTTTTTTCTTTTCAAATGTGTATTACACAATATTGTGCTTGGATTTTTAGATAATTTAATACTGCATTTAATGTAATTTATATTACTTAAATACTTAATTCGTGATAAATATGTTTAAAAATATATTAAAAGTAAAAAAA
Organism: Maratus speculifer; assembly: GCA_964019185.1. Classification (NCBI taxonomy): domain Eukaryota; kingdom Metazoa; phylum Arthropoda; class Arachnida; order Araneae; family Salticidae; genus Maratus; species Maratus speculifer. The sequence goes on from OZ025292.1 coordinate 345,669,943, forward strand.
AAAAAAAAAAAAAAAAAAAAAAAAAAAGTTTTAATCATCATTTGTAAAAGTGCAAAAATAAGACCAATAACAAGAAATCTTCATTTATTCTGATAATTACGGAGGAAAGCAGACGATTAAAAAAAGTATTTTTATATGTATTATAAATTTTATCTCATTAAACAGACGATACGGAAAGAGTGTTTTGATTTGTTATAAAAATAGATGTAATCTGTCATTTCTTATTTGTGCAAACGATAACTTATGTTTATGTTGAACTTTGGAGATAAATGTATTTACAGAAAATCGGAAAATTGAAAACTTGGATAACTGGCAACAACTTGCATTTTAACGTTACTGCATTAATATTTTATTATTTTTTCGAAGATACGCATTACTTGAATAATCTAATCCTAAAGACATTTAAAAAATTGCACCCGAAAATTATTTTGTATTATTTATACATATACAAAAAAAAGGCAAGTTTTCATTTAGAATGCTATAAAATAAAAAAGCGATAGGAAAAAAAAAAACATTATTTCAGGATTGTGCTTAAAATAAAAAACGCGAATAATAATTAATAAAAAAAGTTCGAGGCGTAAACTAGTTTTGTAGTTTTGTCAATAGAAATATTCGTTTAAAAATTGCAGAAAAAAAATAAATTTTCATGAAAAAATTTAAAAATGTAAATGTAATTTATTAAGAAAATATCAAAAGCTGTAGAAATTTTGTAATAAAAATACTTAAAATTTGTAACGTGTAAAAATACAAAAATAAATAAATAAAAGCCGATGACTGATTCGAACCCGCAACCTTTCGACTTGCAGGCTGGTTCGTTACCACGACGCCACCGATTCACATGCGGCGCTCGTACTAATAAGTATTTGAAATATACGCTGAACTTTGACCCCCCCCCCCAATTTCTCAAAAACTAAGGCCCATTTGAAAGAATCCTTTCAGTTGAATAATTAGTGGTATGACCCCTACAACATACTTAGAAATCATCAAAATCTGTGTGCACCATGTTTGGTAGTGCCCTTGTTACTCGTCGTTATATTTAGCTGCAATTTTGCAGAGGTCAGAGGGCAAACTATTTTGCAGAGGGAAAATTATATATTATAAAAATTTTACCCCTCATGAATTTTATACGTAAAGTGCGCAATGAAAAATTGTTAATAACATTTTATAATAGTTACAAGTTAATTTTCTTATTTACAAATTTCTTCTTACATAGAAATAATAAACAGTTCTAATTTCAGTAAAAAATTAGTTTTTATAACTTTCAGGTTTCAATTAATATTTATTTAAGATAGGTAATTTCTTATTTATAGTTAAACACTGACAGAAAATCACAATTCCTATTTTTAGTATTTTCCAACAAAGAGAAAAAGTGTTTATGCATTGGGTTTTCTCCGTCTGTCCACGTTCTAACTCCCGTAAATATACTTATATTTTCATGCAATAGATGAAATTTATTTAGAGTCGACTAGGCATGTTTGGTATTGTATATTAAGTATATGGGATTAATAGTTTATTTACAGGTACATTCAAAAAATTCCGTTACATTATGGAACACTGTTTTCCAAAAATAAAAAAAATACAACAACAACAACAAAAAAAAAACGATTACTTGAAATGTTACAAGCAGATTTTTATAAAATTGAACCATAATACACATAGAAATATATAAAATAAAATCAAAGAAATTACCAGACGATTGCGGTGTTTCACAAATATACATAATTATAAAATAAACAAAATAAATGTGCGAGTTTCGTGTTCTACATCAGAAATAGCGATGTGTAATAACTGTTAAAAATCTGCAGCATTTTATCCAGTCATTTGACCGTTTTCTACAAAAAAGTAAAACAACCGTCTTTTTACGTTATTCTGAACTTATTATTACCAATTTTATGGTCAGAATAGAGTTAAATTACGGTTATGTTACTGGTTTTTCAGAAAACGGTGAAATGACTGTGCAAAATGCTGCAAGATTTTTAACAGTATAGTGCCAATTATGCGATCGATAAGTTGTCTGGGAAGCGCGAGTAATTACATTTTCAAAGCAGCGGTAAGCATAACATTAGTCTGAAGAAAAAGATTGAGCGCAGCAAGATAGTTTAACTTTTGAAGCTGGTTCTGATAATGAAACTATCTTTAATAACAAATATCGAATTCGGGTAGCCTATGCAAAAAGAATTGTTTTAAAATATTAAAGTATGGTTGGAAATTCTATAAACAATCATTCCATAGCATTAACGATACCATTCCACTTTGTGAGCGCGACAGTTGTAAGCTATTAATATCATAACACGCATTTGATAATTGCCAAATGTAGCATAGATCCTTTTGTTACGTGAATGTATAAAGTACTTTTTACAACTTACTTTTCAATAGCAGTATTCTAATACGCAGTTTAATAATAAGATGATTAAATGTACAATCCTGTTTGATCTAGTGGAAAAGCCTGAGCTGAAAGTTTTCTACTTTTCAAATCTTTATTCTCAAATGCAGGGTGTCCCACCGAAATAAAACCACCATGATTGTGTACCACAATTGGACACAAAACAAATCCACGAGAACGAAAGAAATAGTTTAAGAAAGTCGATATAGAAATGCATATAAAATTGCAACTCACTCGCTGCCCTCCATGGTCAAAAAAAAATGAATGCAAAAAAAAAAAAAAAAAAAAAAAAAAAAAAAAAAAAAAAAAAAAAAAAGGGAGAAAAAGTGTCCCTCTGAAATAAAGCCGCTATTGTTAATAACCAATATATCCGCGATGATTACATATGACTTGGAATATACGATGTGGCATATCGTGTACCAATCTCTGGAGGACAGTAGCATTAAGAATATCCCAGGGTTCATTGATGAAGGCCTTCAGTTCTGCCACAAACTTGAACTGTCTGACAATGGCAATTAAAGCTCTATTGAGGATGACCCATTTTTTTTTGTTCGGAATTAAAATGGAGGTACAGGGCAAGCCTTTCCATTAAATATCCTCAATTATCCATAAATCATTCCAGGGAAGATTTCACAAAGGTTATTGTGCACTTTACTGCTAGACAGTCCAACTTCAGCCACCAATTCTCTCAGCAATTGGCAATAAATGGGTTTCTAGCAGTTCTTGGTCATCGGCAGTCGACATGCGGTCTGAGAGGAAAGCAAGGTTGAGTTTACCCCCATAGTCGAACCTTTCCAACAAGTTAATAAGCCTCCACCATGCTGCCTTTTTGAGAAAATTTCTTCTCCTTTTCTCATGGCAGGCCAATGGAAAGTAAGGCTGTCCGAGCCATTCAAAGTAAAATTTTCTCATTTGAGAACAAAGATCCCACTGGTCTTTGAAGGTTAGTTTATATTAGGCCGCATCGATTCTGCTTTGCTTATGGATAGCTTTGAATATAGGGTTGTAAGTGGAGACTTATTAATGTTGTTTAGAGGCTTTGACTATAGTGGAAAACTTAACCTGGCATTTCACTCAGAACTTATGCAGGCTGCCGATTGCTGAAAGAATTTGTGGCGTAAGCTGGATTTTCCAGCAGAACAACCCCGCTTTAATCTTTGTAAAACCCTCCTGAGGAATGACTTTGAATAACTGGGTGCATGTCATGAAATGGTTTGTCCTGCACGCTCTTCTCAACTTTCAAGAAAATGTGTCGGGTATCCTCACAATATGTTTAATATTAATTGTGGTGACTTTATTTCGGTGAGACATACTGTAATAATCCTCTACCTATTATATCACGCAATTTCTCTCATCAAATAAGGCAAAAATACTATTTCGCAATAAAATACGTTTAAATTTTTAAATGTACGAACACTAAATAATAACTTTACGACAATATTATTTTTTTAAATTAGATGTATAATCAAGATAAAAGGATAAAACATTAACTAGATTTAAAATCACCATGTACCACCAATATAAAATATCATGATATTTAAAAACTCCCTGTTTATCATCGCCTATAGGCAGAGGTAGATTTTGAAGTTACGTGCTCATTTCAACATCAAAAAATTGAATATGATTAGATATAAACCCAGATTAACAACTTTATTTGGCTACTTTTGAGGAACTTTTAATTCCATTTTTCTGTAAGGGTTGGTTTTATCAGAATCATCTTAAGCAAAATTCGACTTAAAAGTCCACATTGACAGAATTTTTTGAAATATATTCAGAGATTATGAAAAAATGCACCAAGACGACATATTATGCAGTTTTTAAATACGAGAAACTGCCATCTGAATACGTTACAGAGCAAAATTGAATTTAAAAATGAGTCATAAAATAAGCAATTTTTTATTTGAATGCATCTTCAAATCTTCAATCACGATCGCTTCAGGAAATTTTGTTCAAAAAGGCTGATTTGACTCCAGCATTTTTAAAAATATATTTTTCCTTTATCTGAAAACCAAAAATACAGCACATTATACAGTTCCTGAATAAGAGAACTGTCAATTGGATACGTTTGAGAGCAAAAATAGTTTTAAAAATGTGTGAGAAAAAACAATTTTTTATTTCAAAATTCTTCAAATTTTCAATCACGATCGCTTTTTGAAATTCTGTTCAAAATGCCCATTTTGGCAGCATTTTTAATACAATAGATTCTGGCTTTATAAACAAACTGGCCAATACGTCACATTATACTGCTCCTAAATAAGAGAACCTGCCATTTGGATACGTTTAAAATCAAAAATTAATTTAAAAATGAGTCATATTATAAGTAGTTTGGGATTTGAGGTATTTTCATTAACTCCTTTTCTTTTGTTTAATTTATTTTTGCTATAAGAAATGGTCCTATTAAAAACTTGTCAGTATAAAAGATATAGATATTATTGAGAAGATATAAAATAAATTTAATTGGATTTGATAGTTTAAGAATTGATGAAGTTATGGATTTTTTTCTTCAACCCTCCCTTTCTGTTTTCGTTTTTAATTTTTTTTATTGGTAAGGGTTGGTCCTATCAAAAACTTATAACTGCAAAAATTTTAGCTAATTTTAAGAAAATTTATAAAAAAATTTATTGGATTTAATATCGTGAGAGCTGACAAAGTTATGAATTTTTTTTTCGCAAAACCCTATTTTTTTAGCACATTTTTAACTTTATAAAATATCTGTCATGCATAAACTTTTTACCCATTTCTGAGAAGTATTATAAATTTTAAACTGGTTTGATATCTATTTTAATAAAGAAGTTATGGCGTTTTTTTTCTGTTTTAAGAAAAACCCTCCTTATTTCCACAGTTTTGGTCCGATTTTGCCCATTAGCGAACTTGATCAACATTTTATGTCTCTTTATTTTATGTATCAATTTGAAAGAGATCTGAGCAGAATTATAGAAGTTATCGTGTACACAAAAAAGTTATATATATGTGATGATATTTAAGGGGTATTCCAGCAACAACAAAACGATCAGACGAAGAAAATGATGGCACGAACAATGTCGACGGTCGATCTGTCATAATCAGTCACAATACCTCCAATACATTCGCGGCCGAAGCAAATTAACAGATGGAACTCGATGAATGGAGTGGTCACTTTAAATAACTAAAAATCTACGAAAAATCAGTGAATATCACATTTTATTATTGTTTAATTGCAATGTTACTCCATCATCAAAACTAGACTTCTCGACTCCCCAAGACAATGTGGCGGAAAATAACAAAAGAACAAAAAAGGGTTTTGGTGCAAAGCCATTTTCGAGAGAATACCACCACTACGGCAAAACGTACGTGCTTAACATTTGAAAAGTCAATCAATTCTGATCGCTCCGTAAAAACCAACTGTCACTCTTAAAATTCTGGGATAAATTGGCCCCGATTTTTTTTTACACTGCTATTCAAAACCCACTAAAATTTATTTGAAAGTAGTTGTAATTTACTCCGAGCCCTTCCATTGGTTCAGGGGTGGGCCTAGATGTAAGGATTCTTTCATATATAGCGCAAGAATATAAAGTAATCAGTCCCTAAATGCGGATGAATTAAAACAGCAGCAGACGATTATTAAACAAATAAAACAAAATTAAAGTTTTCGATAAATGTATTTTTATTCTGAAAAGGGAAATCGATTTGAGGAATGAAATTAAGATTTCGCAATAAGATATTGATTTTTAAGTAATACATTGTAGTTCTTTTTAGGAAAATAATTAATAAAATATGCTGAATGAAAGAAAATAAAAATAAAAGGAACTTTAGCCGTTAAAAATATTAATATATTACGGAAACTGAGAATGAAAGTATATTCTCATAAAATTTTAGAACGAACTCAAAGCGGGAAAATAGCGATTTTTTTTTACATATACATATAGATAGATAGATAGATAAAGTTTTTTACATGTGGTAGTTTTGGTGTCTAGGGGTCATGATTGGCGTAGATCTGCAAAAACTTTTAAATATTCCAACATAGAAGTGACCGCGTTAGGTAGTATTTCATAAGAAATTTACCTAATAAATAAACAATCGAATTTTTGACTTAAAAAAAATCAAACTTTGAAAATTTTCCATTTTTTTAATCCATTAAATTCATAAGCCATTTTTTATCAATTAATTTCATTTACAATGTACTTAATATAAAATATTTTTTTAAATAAATATTTTTAGTATGTAACACAATGTCTGCTGAATAACTATGAAACAATTTCGGAAATTATTTTATATATTCTTTCTTAAATACATTCTTCCCTTCAGTCCTACGCAAAAATGCCTTTATCACAGCATTTATTCCCTTTGTGATTGCATTTAGGTGTTCAGATAGTGAAATCAAGCTGCTTTATTACACGATAGCAACAATCTTAGACAGAATAATGTTTTTAATATCTTGTGGTTCTCGCAAACAAGGTTTATCAATATTTTGTTTTGCTTGTCTCCATGTTGGCAATAATGTTTGTACAATTTTTGCTAATACATTATTTATATATTGAAATGAAACAAAATGACATGTTTTTGTTTTACAATAGCCAATATCTTAACACATACCTTCCAATAGTTTATAATAAAGTTTACAAGTTCATATGGAAAACATCTAATATCTGTCTCAAAGAAAAAAAAATACTGTGCTGAAGCAAAGTTAAAGCATATTACTGCATTTCGTAATAAGGTTTTTAATAATTTTATTTGGTATGCAGTTTAACTTGTTTAATACGGCCACGGACAAAGATGAACACTTTTAAAACGGGCAATTTGAATACAAAGAATGTTTCAGCGCTTAATTTATATTAAGAATTTTTATTCTTTATACAACTACATTAGCGATAAACCGGAAAGTGACAGCAGAAACATCACCTCATCAAATTCACGACTCAAATTTCAGAACTAGTTAAAACTCGATTTGTATATTAAAACGTAATTTGTCTACCAAGTCTTATCTTGATGAAAAATACCTTAAAAACCGACTTCAGCAGTTGACTCGTACGTTTATCTTTGTGTCTTTTTGCACCCAAACGTGTAAAAGTATGGAGGACATGTAGCAGGAAAATATAATGGTAAACCTACGAGTCAGCTGATAAAATTAAGTTTTCAGGTGTTTTCACCAAGGTATAACTTGGCAGAATGATTACGTTTTTATATACAAATCGAGCTTTAACTAATTCTGGAATTTCAGCCGTGTGAATATTCTGTGATGTTTCCTTCCGACGTACGAGATCAAGATTAATACGAGCAAAATATGTCTTTATCTATATTGATAAAGCGTTAAGACTAGCGACGAAAAAGCTGTTATTTATTTTTTTTTTGCGGATGGCAGCAAATGGTTTGTGATAGTAAAAAAAGATGGAAATTTTCGCCAATTGGTAAAATTAAGAAAACTAATCAAGATATCGATATAAAAGTTCTAAAAAATGATTTCAGATTTAAATATAATTTTTTAAATAAATTCCATAGGAAAATTTCTTAATTAAAAAAAAAGCTGATAGTGACATTACGAAAGAAACCAAACACACTGTAAAAAAAAATCTGTAAATGTACTAAACATTTTCTAGGAAACTGGGATTCCAAGAACTTTCCATGTAGCGATAACAAGAAAAATCCATGTAACCGATTCTAAAACTTGAGTTTTGGTTGTTACCATTACAGGAAAAGTTCTTGGAATCCCACTTTCCTAGATAAAGTATAGTACCCTTACAGATTCTTTTTTACAGTGCAGAGGCGAGCACTTATTAAAAAAAATTCACAATAATACAAGAAGTCTAAATACGCGTAATTACAGCTATAGGTGAATATGAAGTCATTTAAAGAATTAAAAAAATAATAATGTGGCGACGCACAGGATATATAACAAATGATTCGAATATTTGACAAATATTCAAGAGATAATATAAGTATTAAGCATACAAGATGAATATGACATAGTTTTTAAAATAAAAAGAATACATTCAAATATTTAGAAATAATACAATGAGCTTCGCTGTAAAGAAGTATAGAAAGTTAATAAACATGCTAATAATCAGCTTTTAGAATCTAAATTTCAACCTAAAAAAACACTTTTACCCAAAGAAAGAGGTCTTGAACAAATTAATATATAATGGAGGGTTAAGAATGTTTAATTGGGTGACAGTGACAACTGGCCCATAAAAAGGAAGGACCATAAATAATAAAAAAAAAACTTTATCGGTTCCTTCTTTCAAATCCAAATTCTCAAAGAGATAAATTGGCCTTTAATTGCCTGTCATTGCGCTGATAAATAAAAAGATTATGTTAAATCAATTATTTCAAAATTGCAGTGTCTATTGCAATGCTAACCGAGTTTTTCCAGCAAAAAAGGATGTTAGTTACTAGTATGACACTCACAAACGTTTAACTGAATGTTTATGTTAACTTTATGATATTAAGTTAGTTTTACCAATGAAAAAATAAAACATTTTATAGGAATGATTAACTTAATTATATGTGCATATTATTTTTAGAATTTTTCTTATTTTCAAGGTTTTAACAGGTAACGGTTAATACCAAGATTTTCATAATTCCCTTTCTTCCGGTATTAGGGGAGTTCAACTGTATGAAAATTATATATATTTTTTTCAGCTATTTTATTTTTCAACCTAACTTTTCTCAATAAATGGGTTTTGCAATTTAAATTTTTATAGTTTGTTTCTTTGTTGATTGGTACATTTCTGAAATGCTAACACTTAGGTCAGGAGGAGGCAGCACAATCAATAACCTCATCATGTTCGGTAAAACCCAATTTTAGCGGCTGACTCGCAGATCATTGTGTTTTTCTGCACACAAAGGTATGAAAAAATGGAGGACTAAGAACAGGAAAACACAATAAACCTGCAAGTCAACCTCTAAAATTGGATTTTTAGGAGTTTTCTACGTTTTATATGATTTGGAAGACCGCTTGCGTTTAATATGCGAATCGAGTATAAAATAACTCAAAAATTTTACTCGTGAAGTCAATGAGGCGTTTGTAGATGCAGCCGTTTCCGGGGTCTATCTCTTTTGCAAACAATTACTCAGGAAAAAAATCCCAAATTGTTCATCTGTACAATAGTTTCAAGATTATGTAGTACGGGGTTTGCCTATATTTATTTGTTTGTTTGTTTTAAAAGCAGTATATTTATTCTGTTCGATGAATATTTAAAAAAAAAGAAAAACTTCATAAAATATGTAACCTAAATGGTACAAAATTTAATAAAATGTATTTAACAAAATTAATTTAGGATTTTTTTTTTTTTTTTTTTTTTTTTTTTTTTTTTTGGATAAACAACTATAGTGAAAAAAAGTTTTCTGTTTTGTGAAATTGAATGGGAAAAATCATATAGTTGTATTTAAAAAAAATTAATTCAAGTTCAAATTTAAATTATAAAACGCTTTTGATAAAAACAATGCGATTGTGAAACAAATGCGGAAGAATGCGTTTTCATGTTTTTATTCTTATTATTGTCTCAACCAAATTCCTTCTTAAACTAAGCGGAGAAGTTTTTTTTCTTTTACGTCATTTGACGTCATTGAGGCCGTAGTTAAAAGCTCAACAAAGCTCCAGCTGTTTTATAACTTGGTGGAAAGTTTTCGGGTCAGTAGTAAATTAAAAAAATCTAGAGGTTCTTGTAAAACAGTGTTTTTATCTTTATTGAAAAATAATTTGATACGTTTAGACGATAAAAACATGCCTGTCATAATAATTATAAGTGAAGTAATTTAATTTAATTGTTTAAGTGTACATGGAACAACACCTCGACAAGTATAATAAACCGAATTTTTTGAAATACTTAACATCACTTTATTTTGCTTAAAAATAGAAATGAAAATTATTGTTACAGTAAATGTACTCATTATAGCTCATATATAAATAACCAAACGTATTTTCATGCATAAATTAGTTTTCGAGAAATAAATAATTTTTAACATATTTTTTGAAGAATATCTCTATTCGGTATACTTCTCTAAAAATCTAATGAATATAAACTTAAAATTTGTTGTGGTATCAGAAAACAAGTTCTTTGAGAATAATGAAAAGCAATTTTCCTTTTAGCTTAGTGCAAAAATGTTTTATTAAAAATCTTTGGAAATACTAAAATTTTCAACAACATATGTTTTATTATTTTACTAAATTAGTCACCCAGACCCGAGTTGTTAGATATCTTTAAAGAAGCAAGTTAGTTACACAATTATGGAATAAAATCAACTTTTTACCACAAATAATATTTTAAAAGTGTGTACCAAAACATAAAAAAACACATTTTGAAAAAAAAAAAAAAAATACATACACATCGAAAATGCTTTAAATATATTAATTTAAAGCCTTCCAGTACCATAATCTTTTATCTGTAATTATTTAACACTATAATCTTTTACCCTATTTTTTAGACCAATATAACTAAAACTTCAAAATTTGAACTATTTTATGTTCCATGATTAAATTATGTTTCATGTACCCTTATGGACCCGTATGTAAAAGAAAGTAAATAAGTATAGAAGTTTGCAAAAAAAAAAAAAAAAAAAAAAAAAAAATGTTTAACGTAATTTCGGGTCATTTTTCAAAAGGCGTATTTGCCATGACAACTTGCAACAGCCTTTTAAATACTTGTCTTAGTTTTGGCATTCTTGAACAAGCTTTTGTCGTTTCTTTAGATTTGTAATTTTCTGTTTTTTTAATTGAAGAATTCCTGTCATTAAACAAAGTATTTTGTTTCTGTAGATACATACTGGTTGTGGCACGAGTACCCAGGTTGGCCAACCCTGACATAAAGTGATAAAGTTTTATATATGTGCAGCACCTGAGAGAAAAATCCACTCAGCCGGAACAATTCTCTACTCAGTTGGAAAAAAAAGTTCATCTGATGTTTTTACAATCAATGAGATTATTAAATTCTAACAAACACTGCGGCTTTGCTCGCGAAATATTTGAAATAACCAAGTGATACTTGCATGTCTGAATTTTATTATAAGAAATTATACTTTTAGCAGAGCTGCCAAGGATGTGGTTTTTTTTAATATCAGTATTTTAATGCAGAAAATATTCTTTTATTTAATTGAATATTTGGACGATTTAAAACAACAACATTTTCCGTAAAATAATAATGGTATGGAAAACCGGAGATGGCAACTCGGCTTTTAGGAATAATTCAAAAGTTAACATTTTCGCCATAATTCGATTAAACTACGTCATTGCACTGCATTAGACAGGAAAGAGATGAAATAGATGAGAAGATTTAAAACTAATTCTATATAAATGATAATTTGGAAAATATATTGAAACTTTTATGCTCAATCCATACGTTTGTTTCAGTATTCATTTGAAATTTTGAATTTCTTAAAAACCACATTCTTTGTATGCATTTACATCTTAAAAAACCATCGTGACAAATTTCAAGCTTCTTTGTAATGTCTACTTTTGTTTTAGGGTTAGCGGCATGCTTAAGTTGAAGCAGGGACTCCTACGATTAATTTGCAACATTAATTTTGAAATCGATTAGGTATTTCCTCTTATTCCAAAGTAACGTAATTTTAAAAATTCCAAAGACTTTTTTAGAAAGTTTATTGTTCCTACCAACCCCAGGTGGTAGTGGCACCGGCTTAAAATATAGCCTACGAAAGGATCAGAGATTGTCAACGTTGATTCGCAACCATTACTTTTATAATCAGTTTATTATATCCTGAGATGGTAATTTAGCACTTTTTAGAACCCCTTTCACTCATTCACAACGCTTCACAAATTTTAAATTTCGAATTTACTTCTGAGTGCTTATAGGACTGTTATATTTTATAAATAACTCTCATGTCACATTTAAAATTTCTAGCCTCTTTAGTATCATAGCAGTCGCAATCTAGAATGTTTTTTGCTCTTATCCTCCAGTGGCAGTGGAAAGAAAGCCCTTAAAATATGCCTTATGTTAAAACAGATTATATCAAAACCAATTTGCAATCATTAATTTTTTTAATCGGTTTCGTATTTCATGAGATGCATAAAAATCATAATTCAGAATGTTTTAGAGCGCTTTTCGTTACTTCATCCTTTTAAAATTAGATATTTCTTTTGGCGGTTCTTAGAAAGCATTTGCATCATTTAAATAATTATCATGCCAAATTTTAAAATGTTAGAAACCTCAGTTGTACAAAAAGCGCAATTAAGACATTTTTTTGCCCTTGCAGCTCCATGTGATAATGACAACAGCATACAAAATAGCTAATGTTAAAGAATGGACTGTTATCATCAATTTGAAATCAATTTGATATTTTCGAAATTAAAAATAGCAATTTAGAATGTTTTTAGAACGCTTTTCACGCATTTTCACCCTTTTTAAGTTTCGATTTTTTTTTTAGAAATTGTTCCCGGAAAGCATTTTCCATTCGAAATTTTAAATTACTTTCTGCGATTGTGAGCAATCACAGAAATCTTCCTCTTGCTTTTAGAAAGATTTTTCGCGCATTTTCATCCTTCTTAAATTTAAATTTTTCAAGAAATTTTACTAGATATCATTTATATTTAATAAGTAATTATCATTTCAGATGTCATGAATAAGCTTGATTCAATAACAGAAAAATCGCTTTTTTAGAAACTCTTTGTCCCCTACACCCGCTTTGCGTTAGTGCAATCGTCATAAGATATATCCTAATATTTAGCAAAAGCTGTCACCATCATTTTCATACTATTTTTTTTTAAATCGTTTCGTTATTTCCCGAGTTTGAGTATAAATCGGAGTTTCGAACTCTTTTTAGAATGCTTTTCCCGCATTCCCCCTTTTAAGGTAAAGTTCTTTTTAAGGTAACTTAAGGTAAGGTTACTTTTTAAGGTAAAGTTCTTAAAGGTAATTTATAGTGTATAAGTAACATGCAAAATTTCATGTTTCTAAACCTTTTCGTAATAAAAGAAACGCAATTTTGAATGTGTGTTCCTTTTCGAACACCGAGGTGGTAGTGACAACGACGTATAAAAAAATTTTATTTAAGAGCAAGGGCTGTCACCATAATTGTGACACCAGTATTTTTTACTTCCTGAGATTGCGTACAAATAGTTATTTACAACGTTCGTTAAAAGTATTTTGTGCACGTCTTCATTTCTTTTAAATTTCGTGTTTTTTTAGGAAAACTTAAAGATCATTTATATCTTATAAGTAATTAACATGCCAAATGTTATGGTTCTATGCCCTTAAGTAACACAAAGATTACATTTTTAAACTTTTTTGTACTTGTACCCCCTTTGGAGTAATGACACTGACATAAGATATAGCCTATGTTGAAGTAAGAACTGTCACCATCATTTTGACATCATTAGTTTTAAATCGATTCGTTACTTCTCGAGATTGCTTAAAAATCGCGATTTAGAACGATTTTATAATGTTTTTCATGCATTTTTCCCTATTTAAATTCTGTTTTTTCTAAGAAATGTAGTTAGAGAATATTTATTTCTTATAGCTAGACGTGTATTTTTTTAGTATTGAACCTTTCATTTCTGTCTTTCTATTACTTTATGAGCGGAAAAAACAGTGAAGGGAACATACTTTATTAGCTTCACTTGTTTGAAATTAATTGAAAGGTCTTCATTTTTTATATTATTTTACACCGTAAATAAAAGTTTAATATTTTTAATTATACAAATCTTTATTCCTGCTTTAAGCTTTTGGCCTGAAGTATACTATTTAAATAAAGCAGTAATTTATATGCGAAATTTCTAGTTTCTAGTCCCTTCAGTAACACTGAAATTGTATTTTTAGAATATTTTTGTTCCTGCATCCCCTTTGGGTTAGTTTCATCGACATAAAATATAGCCTATGTTTGATTGGAGGTACCATTACTTTTGAAATCGGTTTGGTAGTTCGAAAGATTACCCCCTATAAATAAACAAACTTCATTTCGTTATAAATATAGGTATAGAAAGAGTCTTCCATACAAATTCAGCAAATAATCTTTTGCTGATATGTCACAGAATCATCAAAAATTTTTATTAGAAATGCATAAAAGTAAATTTTATAAAAATATTAAATCAAAATTAAAAAGATCAGACATTTTCTGTCATAAAAATGTAACAGAATTTTCAATGGATAATGGCATTTTTACAAATATGCTACAGTATAATTATTTTTTTATTCTGAACAAATTTAAATATCATTATCTATCAAAAATTTATCAGCACCAAAATACTAAAGATCTAATCCAACAGAATTGTTTCTTTCATATTATAAATTTACTCTTATTTTTCTATTATTCTAATAAGGTACCCTGGGGTAATAACGCCACGTTAAGGTTCTACCAATTATCACGGCTTAGTTTTAGATTGTATTTTTCAAACAAATATAGGATATGATACAGCAACTCATTGACTATCTATATAAATTAAAATAATTTAACAAATATGTATTCATAAAATGTAATGGCGTTTTTTCTTGACCAATGCTATTTGGAGTTATTACCCACCTATATGGGTAATAACGCCATGCAAACAAAACTATGAAATAAGATGGAATAATTGCATATAGATAGCCCAATTCTAAAAATACAAATTCTACAAACTTAGAAATTGACAAATTGCATTCTAAGCTATTGAAAATGTTCAATTTTTTGTGAAAGTGTAAGAAAAATAAAGGTGTGGTGTGGGAGGGGGGGGGGGATGAGGCAAAAGAATATCAGACCGTGAGCTTCTTTTTGCTTAAAAAGGACCGCTTAAATAGAAATATGAGAAACATTTCACAGTTTTAACTGTGTTTATTTGAATCAGTATTTATGATGTAGCTCGGCCACTGTAGGGAATCAACCGGGGTATTAATGTCAAGGATTGGCGTTATTACCCCGGTATAGTTATAGCGCTGTACATTTTAAATTACAAATTATCTCGAGAAGATATCCAAAATCTTCAACAACATTTTAAAAGTACATGAAATGCACTGCAAATTTATGTAATTAACAAAGTATTTCCGGATAAAAAGATAGTCTTCACATCACAAAACGTATCTCGCAAATTTTAGATCAAGTGTTAATTTTAGTTGTTTGTAAAAACAATAAGACCTAAAAATGAAACAAATTAACTTGAAGCTGCTTTTTGCGATTTATATGACTCAAAACCCGTCTGCGCAGAGCACATGGGTGTCATTTACCTGATTATTTCATAATTATGCAAAATATAAGCAATTGGCGTTATTACCCCGCCTGGCGTTATTACCCCAGGGTACCTTATTTAATGAATATCCAGTATACAGTAGAGGAATACCAAATTTTAATGAGTACCAGCATATAATAGATCATATTTATTTATAAGTAAAAGTAAAATATTCCAGGATTGTATATTTAAGTATTAAAACTTACATTAAAGTTAATGCAAAACCGAGGTTTTTACTTCAAGCTTCAAAATTTAATTTTAATTATTAGCTTTAGAAACGAGAGATAGACTACATTAAAAATTATTTATAATTAAGAATTGAATAACAAGTAACAATGGATTGGCATAAATTATTAACAGTATTTTTATTCCAAAATGAGAAAAAAATAAGCATTGAAAAAGGAGATAAATGCTATATTTTTATTAATCGTTTGAACAGGAAGTAAATCTTTTAATGTTTTAAAATTATTTGACGTTATAGCTAGAAGTGTATTTTTTTTTAGTATTGAATCTTTCATTTCTGTCTTTTTATTCCTTTATGAGGGGAAAAACAGTGAGGGGAACATACTTTATTAACATCACTTGTTTGAACATAATCGGAAGGTCTTAATTTTTTTATATTATTTTACACTATAAATAAAAGTTTAATATTTTTAATTACACAAATCTTTATTCCTGCTTTAAGCTTTTGGCCTAAAGTATGCTATTTAAAAAAACAGATAAAACGATTAAGTTAAATATGTATATATATATAATTTACTCTTGGATCGTAATAGATTGCAGCACTATTTTTTTTTAATCATCACAGTATTGTAAAACACCCGCGCAAATTTCGAATTGCAACATATCAAATATTTCCTTTTCTACACTGAATTATGTTATTTTTAGAATCAATGGCGATCTTGAACTTTTCTTTTGCCATATCACTGCCTTAATGATATTTACGCCTATGCAATAATATTACTGTCTAAATTTACTTTTATTTAATTTTTACCATATCTAAGAGGAAAAAATTGTAATTTTAAAAGTTTTTAAAAAGATTCTAAGCTATTTTGAAGATGAAGGAAATAAATGGCAACTTATATGTATATGTCTTTATATGTAACACTACCTCTATGTAACACTACCTACTAACTTCAGAGATATTTCTCAATTTCTTTAATTTTTATTTTAATTTTCTAAAATTTTTTACTATAAGTTTAACTTAATAATGGCGTTACCAAATTATTATTATTAAATAAATAGGGAGATAATTTTCCAGAAGTTATAAAATTTAAAAAAGATTTAATTTATGTTAAATAATTTTGAATATACGGTTTTCAAACTTGCGACTTTGAACGATTGCAGGTAATGTATTCTGTGATAAAAGTTCTTTAAATATACTGAGATATTTAAATAGTTTATATTTTTCCAGATATTGTTAATGACCTATTTGAACAGGAATTAAATCTGTGTAATAAAATTTCATTAAAATCTATTACAATGTAACTACAACTTTTTTGAAAATTTTTGTTCTTTTTGTCTGGAATGGCCCTGTAATAATACATTTAAAAATTATAATACTTTTCATATTGTAACTTTTCAAAAAATGTTACTGCGAAAGTTTTTAAACACTATAAAACTACTTATGTTACGAGTGACAGAATTTGACCTTACTTGACATGTATAACGATTATTTCGTTATATATTGGTTATTTTCTTAAATTATTCCTTCCCCCCTGTCTCTTTTCAATTCAAAATCAGTTTTAAGTGTCCTTCAT